>CM066201.1:59514417-59849417 GCA_033675215.1 Rhodiola kirilowii
CCAAGAAGCATCAACAAATGGGGATGATGTATTCTGCTCAAGATTTCAAGCTACAGATGATCAAGCAAAAAACAAATCAAGTCAAACAGATAGCCCATGAATATATTTCTGCCAAGAATTTTTTTTTTCGATCAATTCTGCCAAGAATTTGGAAAGTTCAAAGTGTGTCTATTCCAACCTCTTTCTGAAACTGATTGGTTCCTCGAGCATTATCTGAGTGCAGAACTTTCACGGCTGCAGCTGTGTGATGTAGGGTGCACTTATAAACAGTACCATTTGCTCCCCTACCAATTTCGAGTTCTTTTGAGAACGATGAAGTAGCAGCTGCAAGTTCTTCCCAAGTGAATGTCTGATAATTCTGCACCTGACCTGTTACAAGCTTCTTTGTCTCGTTGGCATCCGCTATGGCTCTGTTTTCTGCATCTATTTTTTGTGCAACTTCTCGTTCAGCAAGTTCCATAACAGCCTCAGCTTTTCTACTTGCAGCTTCAGACATCTCCTTCTCTTCTCTTGCAATTTTTAAGGCTTTGTATTCCCTTTCTTTTGTCTCCTTCAGCTTAGCCACCTTGTCCAGTCTCCTTCTGTTAAGTTCAGCAATCTGAAACATCCATGTTATTAAAATAATAAATCAAGCCTTGACATTAATACATGGAAAAACTTGATGTTTGTTTTCCATTGGTCATTTCTTTTGAAAATATTTACGAAGTGCAATTTTTTTTCCAGAAAATGCGGATAGCATCTACGATATGACATATTTGATTTTTTTCCTCATATGAATCGTGAATCCTGTCCGCGACAAGCAGCCTGAGTGCCGCATAAGTGCTGGCAAGACGATTTGTCAAAAAGAAAACATTTTGGAAATTTTAATAACAAGGACAGTTTATATTTTGTAACGAAAAGTATCTATATGTAAAATGTCGGCGGAATTTTCTAGAATATGAAGTGTTAAAATCCACTCATGCCTTGCCGAGTGCTCAGATATACCTTGCTGGAAGCATCCAATGTCTCGGTTTGAGCTACTGCATACATTCCTCGTACATGCCTCAGCTCAATTTTCAGTTTCTCCAGCTCTAAATTGAAAAATTCCTGCAAGATGAAATATCATCCTTGAAGCTTGAACAAGCTAGTACACAACTCAGTAAAAAAATGTTTTAATGGAGAAGAGATACCTGGCATTCTGACGAACCAGCGTCATATAGGTTCAAGTCTGGATCATGATCCAGAATGGTTGAATTGGTAAGATTGCCAACAGTGGAATTGCAATAGCTAGAATTTGGGTCAATCGGTGACCCAATCTCCGAGTTAACTGGACAAAAGATCCCAACATCTTCAAATTCTCTGGAATCCAAAGACTGACCTCTGGTGCGGTAACTTACAAGTGAGTTCATTCCATGATGAAGAAGACTCTCGCTGACTGTTGCAAGAGTTTGGAAGGTTTGCGTTGGCATGGAATAAGAGCTCAAATGATAACTGGTCACACCAAAACCTGCATAACCCCTCATCAAAAAAAAAACCTGCATAACCCAGAGTTGTTAAAATTTAAAATCAGTATTTATCAATCCTGTTAGAGAGCACCCAGTTGAGGGGGTATATATAGTTGTGTACCGGTTTGATTGTGGAATTCATACTTGAAGAGTTAGTGCGGGAAAAGCTTGTGTCACTCCTGACATCTCTAGAACTTTCATTTTTATCAGAATCTGATGGTCGCACGGATAGCAACTTCCCATTCGTTATGGCATATACAGTGCATGTGCTTGGTATACACTCAGATATTCTCGCAGACAAGTTTCTTGTTGTCAGTTTTCTGTTAGCAAAGCAACAGATTTCTTCATTATGAAAATTATGAATTAATTCAAGAGCAAAGATAATTCATGAACTGGTCATAGATATTATGGAACACACAAGACAGGATATATGTTACCTTGAGAACAGGGAAGTAGATGACGACTCGATCACAAGCTTGCTGATCGAGCTGGTCTCCACCTCTTCTGCTATCACATTAGGCGCATCATCTGACTCGATCATTATAACATCAATTGGAACCTGCCATGAACATGTAAAATAAATTCTACGTTTTTGCTCGGTCACAATGAATTTGTTAGACAACATTGTCAGAGATCTTGGAATAGTCACGTTTTTGCGCCATTCCATCTCTTTTCTATATGCTTCAGCTACATCCTCCCGCACTTGGGAAATATGAATTAAATTTCCCACTGTATAAACAGCAAGCCAGAATCGAATGAATAGTAAATATTATTATCTACTGAAATCAGTTCAGCAACATAAATAAAGCATTCAGTTGGGAACTTCATGCTGGTAAAACAAGAACCTCCTTAGACCGAAAATCACAGGGACACAAAAAAACCAACATAGTAACATAATAATATTCTGTCAGTAGTTTCAACAAATATCTTGCAGGCAGCTGATGAGCTTCCTATGTAAACACCTACCGAAATTACAAGTAAGCTACTTGTTAGCATCCCACAACAAGACTATATTTAAGCAAATGCAATACAAAATTGAAGTTCGAAGGACCCACTTGGCATATTCTTGGTTTAACTATTTGTTTGACAAGCTATGTTTATCAGACATTCAGTCAACACATTGTTGACTTCAACTTTGGTGCAATGCAAGCCAAGGTCTTGCGAGGTTCTCATGTGTTCCAGCACGAGGGGTTTGAATTGTATGGATTGAATTGAATGTGTATTTTATAGTGTTGATTTCGTTTTGAGTTTGGTTTGACTTGGCGTATATATATATATGGATGGCTCATGGCATCGTGAATTCCTTTCAATATTGAAAAAAAATCAGTTTTAATGATAATGTAGAAAAGGGCGTTAATCTTTTAATAATAAACTGTAATATATTTAAACTCAAAATTGTATGCTCAATTAAGGTTCAATTCGAGTTAGGGTGTTCAAACACGAAACATGAAAAGAAAAGAGCACACAAGAATTTTTACGTGGTTCGGAAATCCTACTCCACGGGATCTCAACACGGAGAGATCCGTCCCAACATCCACTATATGCAATCAAATTGTTCAGATACAAACAGCACAATAGTCTTAGGGCAATTTCAGATTCTAGGGCAAAACGAATCTAAGGCTTAGAACTGAAATTGAAAGGGAATGGAGGGTTGTAAGCCCCCTCCGAAGCCCCTGGTAGTCTTCCGACGTAGCAGACGATGAAAGCCCATGATTTCACCGACGAACTGATCCTTGCACAGCTCGGAAGAACCAGCCTCCAATCCAGTCGATCCTCTGGCTGAAACCACCGAGGTAACAACACCAGTATACAAATTCGTTGGCCACAAATCTTGTATACGTCCGGCGAACCATGCTTGAACTTCTCCGACTTCAAACTCGAACGAAGATCTCGCAATCGCTCTCGATTTTTTCTCAACTGAACGAACCCTAAACCCCCAAATTCGAAGTCAATATGCAGGAAGTTCCTACAAAATTCAAACTTGTTAGTAGGCACAACCTTGGTTCCAAAATCTGCAGGATTAACATCACCCAAGATTTTCTTCATTTCAAACTCTTTCATTTCATTTTATCTCTAATGAAGTGCAACCTTACATCTATATGCTTGCTTCTTTCATGGTAAACAGGGTCATGACATAAATGCAATGCACTTTGACTATCAGTAAAAACAATATGCACATAGCATTCATTTTCAAGTTCATATAGCAAACCCTTAAGCCACAAAGCTTCTTTGGCTGCTTCAGTAGCAGCTATGTACTCTGCCTCAGTTGAGGAGAGTGCCACAACTGACTGGAGCTGAGCCTTCCATGAAATACAATTCCCACACCAAGTAAAGAACAAACCAGAAGTAGACTTCCTATTGTCCCTATTGCTAGCATAATCAGAATCCACATAGCCAAACAATTCAGATTTCAGTCCATATCCAGAATAAACCAAACCTAATGACTTAGTTCCACACATGTATCTAAGTAAGTATTTCATGGCCAACCAGTGAGGTTCACCTGGTTAAGACATGAACCTACTTAGAACTGAAATGCCAAAGGCCAAGTCAGGCCTTGTGCATAACATACAGTACATGATTGAGCCAACAGCCACATCATAGGGGATATTAGCCATTTTATCTTGTTCAGTTTTAGTCTTAGGACAATCATCTTTTGTTAGCATTAAGTGCCCTCCTAAGGGGACTGCAGTAGGTCTAGAACAATTCATAGCAAACTTATCTAGCACTTTTACAAGGTAATCATGCTGAGACAAATACATTTTCTTGTTCTTCCTATCTCTAGTTATGCTTATGCCTAGGATTCTCTTAGCAAGTCCTAAATCTTTCATGTCAAAATTAGCTTTAAGTTCCCTTTTTATCTTCTCTACTTCAGTTTTAGAATTACTCATAATGAGTATATCATCAACATACAAAAGCAGATAGACATTCAAATCAGGTTTTGGCCTTTTCAAATACAAGCAAGCATCATACTTACTTCTCACAAAGCCTAAAGCTAACATGCATGAATTAAACTTAATGTTCCATTGCCTTGGTGATTGTTTTAAACCATAAATTGATTTCAGAAGCATGCAAACATAATCAGGATGTGTTTTATCAATAAAACCAGGAGGTTGACTCATATAGATAGTTTCATTTAAGTTCCCATGCAAAAAAGCAGTTTTAACATCCATTTGATGCAATTCCCAATCATAAACTGTAGTCATAGCAAGCAACATTCTTAGTGTTTTATATTTAACCACAGGAGCAAATATTTCATTGTAATCTATGCCTTCTCTTCGGTTATATCCCTTAGCTACTAGTCTTGCTTTGAATCTTGGAGGATCATTTGGAGAACTCTCCTCCTTGATCCGAAAGATCCATTTACTACCAATAATCTTAGCATTTTTAGGTTTAGAGACTAGTTTCCAAGTACCAGTATTGTGCATAGACTCAATTTCTTCACACATAGCCAATTTCCACTTATCACACTCTTTACTAGTTAATGCATCATGAAGAGTTTCAGGAGTAGCATACTTCACATCACTAGCAACAAGAAGAGCATATTCAAACAAGTTAACAGATTCAGCCATGTTCACATATCTCCTATGTGGTTTTCTAGCTCTAGGAGCTCTATCTCTTGCTAGAACATAATCAGTTAAATCAGGGACATCAATCTTAGCATTTTCAGTCACAACATCACTACTAGATGATATAGATGTGTCAACCATGTGACCTACATTATCAGAGATAGGAATGGAATGACTTATCTGATCCTCAGACTGAGGTGGAGAGTTTTCCGCAATTGGGGAATTTTCCGCAAAATTGTCCACACTTTGCGACGAAATGGGAACTGGAGTTTGAGGAGGTGTCTCCAGGTCTTCAACAGGTGGGATCACCTCATTTTCTTGATGGTTATGACCACCATCATCTTGGTTATCCTCAAGGGCATCTGGAGTCCACCATAGAGGTCCACCAGGGACAAAACTCTGATGATTAGACTCAGTTTCTTGGTCAGTACTAGAGGTACCTGCACCAGAAGAATCAGCAGTTAGATTTGCCTTGAAATGGTACTCATCTTCATTAAAAGTCACAGAACTAGAAGTTATGACCTTATAAGGACCAGGTCTAACTAATAACAACTTATATCCTTTAACACCCAATGAATATCCAAGCAAGACAGCCTTCTCAGCTCTAGGATTGAGCTTGCCCTGCACAGAATGTGCATAGCAAGTGCAACCAAAGGGCTTCAAATGGCCTAAAGAGATTTTTCTACCAGACCATAGCTCTTGGGAAATTTTAAAATCAAGTGATGCACAAGGAGATCTATTCACCAAGTATGCAGCAGTCATCACAGCTTCACCCCATAAAGATTTCTTAAGACCAGAACTTATCAACATGCATCTAGCCCTCTCTAGCAATGTTCTATTCATCCTCTCAGCTATACCATTCTGCTGAGGGGTCCCTGGAACAGTTAAATGCCTTCTAATGCCATGGTTTTTACAGAAATCATTAAACTCTTTATTGCAGAATTCCAAGCCATTGTCTGTCCTTAAACATTTAAGTTTAGAGTTAGTTTGATTTTCAACGAGAGTTTTCCAGTTCTGAAAATGATCAAACACTTCAGTCTTAGATTTAAGCAAATACACCCAAACCTTCCTAGAAAAATGATCAACCAAAGACATAAAATACAGCCTACCACCAGTTGTTTGGCACTTGGGCAGGGCCCCATAAGTCATTATGAACATATTCAAGAGGAGCAGCAGCAGTCATATTGGATCTTTTAAATGAATGAGCATTTTTCTTGCCTAAGATGCAATTTTCACAAAATGGGAGATTAACAGGTTTATCAGGCAAAGCACCATGTTCAAACAGTTTTTGCAAGCCTTTATTTCCAATGTGGCCTAGTCTAGCATGCCAAAGTTTAGTGCACTTCAAGTCCTTATCATCTGAGGTAACATCATTCAGTTTAGGGGAAGAAACAACATAGTACAAGCCACCAGTTTTAGCAGCTTTTATCAGAACAGTCCTATTTCTAGAAATTTGCCTAATTCCATTTGTAGAGTTAATAGAACAACCTAAGTCTTCTAAGGCTGATTCAGAAATTAAACTCCTTCTAAGATTAGGAACCCAACTTACATTTGTCAAGGTCCTAACCTTACCATCAAACATCCTAATGGGAACAGTTCCTATACCTTTAATTATTAAAACAGTTTTATCCCCAAGTTTAACTCGGTCCGTCCAACATGCTCCTCTAGCTGTTCACTCGGTTCTGCTCTCCAATAATCAGGCGGTTTCTTCTTCACATATCCCCGAGAAGGTGAGTGTGTCTTGGCCATAGCTGCTGGCCTGGTAGTCTGTATCGCCTGTTCTGGTGGGTCTGGATCTAGGGTATCATAGTCTGATGTGTGCACAATATCTGGCGGCTTCCTTGTGCATGGACGGTTTGCATCTTCATATACATAAAAATCAGCTTCCTTTCCACCGAATGATAGTGACAGTAAGCCTATGCCCATGTCAATCTGAGTCCTGGTGGTGTAGAGGAATGGCCGTCCCAAAATCAGCCCTGGTGGTTCGCCTTTCCTGGATTTTTCCATCTGCAAGACATAGAAATCTGCAGGCACAGTAATATCTCCTACTCGGAGGGTTAGATCTTCAAGCAATCTAGTAGGGCGTACACAAGACTTATCCCCTAATTCTATAGATAGCCTAGGCGGTTTCAGTGGGCCAAGACCAAGCGAGCAATACAAAGAATAAGGCATAACATTGATAGCGGCACCCAAATCTATTAAACAATGAGGTATTTGGGTCTTACCGATACCACAGGTAACCGTGAAGGCCCCTGGGTCCTTACTCTTTCCTGAAGGTGTCTCCTGGCTCGCAGTTGGTGAGTGCATCGTCATTTGGTCGTTCTGTGTAGGCCTGACCACCATTCTCAGCTCTGGTTCAGCTTTCTCAGTCATCTGGCTTTCTGGAGCAACTAATTGCATAGCATAAGAGAAACCGTGAATGTCGGTGTCCTTGGCTGTAAGGGCCGGTTCTTCCTTTGTTGGTTCGGTGGTCTCCTCGAATGCTGCATCCACATTTATCACCTCTACCAGGCTGACATTCCCTCTTGGATTTTGAACTGTCTGTGAGGTAAGTCGTCCTGCGTGTACACTGGCTGAGAGACCTGAGACTAGTGTAGCGAGCTCGGATATCTGCTTCTTTATGTCTGCAATGTCGCTCTTGGTTGAGGCTGCCAGCTCTTCTACTACTTTCTCGATAGGTTTTCCGTGGTTGTTCGGGCCTGACTGATTACTGTTCGGCCCTCTCTGCTGATACTGACTTGGAGCATTCTGCTGATACTGTCCAGGTGCATTCTGTCGGAACTGATGATGAGGATGTTGGTAAGGCTGCTGGGTCTGCTGAGGTGCATTTTGACGTGCTGGCTGGGCCTGATTCTGCTGGTTGTTGTTCCTCCAGGGCTGTCCAGTGGCTCCTTGGTTGGGCGCTGCTGCATTAAACTGTCTGACTGGCCCTGGCTGATTGCCATAATTTTGATAGTTGCCCACTGCATTGATCTCAGCTTGGTCATCTTCCACTATAGTAGGGCACTCGTCTGTTTTGTGATCTGTAGCTGCACAAAACTCGCATGGTCTGACCTGGACTGGCTGCCTTCTGACGACATGCTTCATCAGCTCCCTCATCTCCTTGAGTTCTGTGACCATGGCACTGATAGAGGGCTCCACTCGTGATACATTCCGAGTTCTGGCATAGTCATCCTCCTTTGTAGCTTCATCCTGGAATCGCTCACTCTCTGCTACTGATATGATCATCTGTTTGACTTTAGCAGGGCTGAGGTTCATCAGGTTGCCTCCAGCTGAGGCATCTAGGAGTTTTCTGTCCAGTCTGTAAATTCCATCTAGCAAGTATTCCACCAGTAGCTTCTCCGGAAGTTCAAGGTTACAACAGCTCTTCTCCAAGGCAAGGAACTTCTCCACGTATTCTGATAAGGTCTCATTGGGTCCTTGCTTGAGCTCTTGCAACTGTCTACGGACCTTCATGGCTCGTCCAGCTGGGTAGTATTTCGAGAGGAACTGGCGCTGCATCTCTTCCCACGTATAAATGCTGTCTGCGGGCAAGGACAAGAACCAGTCTGTGGCGGAGTCAGAGAGTGAGAAGTAGAACGCCTTAAGTTTGAAGTCGTCCACTGAAGCTCCGTAGGGTCTATAGTTGTGGCAACTGCCATGATAACGCTTCAGATGCCCTGTAGCTGATTCTCCCTTGGATCCTGCGAATTTGGGAAGGTGATGGACGATTGAGGTGCTGATAGTGATGTCCTCGAGTTCTGGTCCTTCATAGATTGGCCATGTCTGGTCTTTGAAGTCTGGGACCAAGAGCTCTCCCATAGATGGCTCCTCTTCGTGATAGTAGGCTTCCTCTTCGTACACCGGCTGTCTGGGTCGCCTGGGGGGTGGCTGGTCCTGATTTTGAGCCTGATGTTGCAGTGGTCGGCCCTGAATCTGAGGTCTGGCCTGAATTCTTTGCTGGACTACTTGTCTGCCCGGAACCTGCTGTCGGGCTGGTTGTCTAGCTGCAACCTGTTGTCGTGCTGGGGGCTGTTGTTGGTTTTGTTGCTGTCGGGCTCGGACCTGTCCTTGGATCGGTCCTCCTTGTAGTACTGCATCTGCCCCTTGGTTCTGATTTTGTCTAGCTGCATCTCTTTGTGCCCTTCTCTGATCACGGATTAGCTGCTCTGGATCGTCATAGATTACTTGTTGTACTTCCTCGTTGTTGTCGATTTCTGGGGGGGTTTTGGAGAGGTAATTCGAACTGGTCTTCTTCTTGGTCACTGAGGTTGTCATCTTCATATGGGACGTTTTCAGCAACTCTACTACCTGCGCGAGACATGTTGCGAGAATAACAAGCACCGAGATAGCAAACACCGAAATAGCAAGGACAGACTAGCAATAAAGGGTCCCCAGGAGATTGGAGGGGTCACAGCGGTCCCACTTAAAACCCAAAATCCTTAGACTCGTAAGTCTTGGTGACAGAACCCTCTGAGAGCTAAAAATTGGAAATCGAAAAGAATTGAAAACAAAAATCGAACAGTTGAATGGGGAATCACCGAAATAAGCAGTTTTTGAAATAAACAAAAAACAAAGAAAAATAAACGAAAAAGAAAAGAGAACAAAAGTTCACCGTGCGTAGCTCCCCGGCAACGGCGTCATTTTGAACAGGCTTGTCGTCGTACCTGTGCAAAAACAATTTATATTTTCCTCACTTCGAACTGTGGATTAGAACAGCGGTAAGCAAGGGTCGAACCCAAGGGAGCTAGATAGATACTACTTTGTTCTGTAATGGAGAAAAATAAGAAACTAGGTGAGAGTAATTGTTAGTGAAACAATTGTAAATCACGAAAATTGCTAAGGTGTAAATATCAGAGAGGAAATATTCAGGTTAGGGTATTATTCAATTGTGACTTGGTTTTATCATTGATTTCTAAATATCATGTTTCTAATTCCTAAGTGTGGTTACTTCCATTCCAAGTTATAACCTAAAGTAGTGTCTTTCCGGACGCCTACACCACAATTAAACCTAATAATTCAATACTCCATTTCAAGATATATCGAATTAGTGCACTACTTGTTAATAGCTCTCTAGTATCAACAAATAGTAAATAGGGGAGTTGAATTGATCAGTTAAGCTTTGTTATTCCAAACCTCCACTTAACTTCACAATTCAATCCAAATAATGAGCACAAGGTTTAATCGAATAATGAAACAAGCATTAAGATTCAAATCTCAAAAACATATGTCACAAATATTTAACCCTAACCCGAATAAGAGTTTTAGTTACACATACTCATGAATAACAATGCAAATAATAAAAGGGAAACAAGACACTTCACTAATGACCGAGTACAAAAGCTAGGGCTGGCCGAGAGTGGCTGATGAGGGCGGAGCAGCAGCGGCGCACGGAGGAGCAAAGGCGGAGGTCGGGCGGAATGAAGAGGAGAGTGATGTTGCACGGCCAAGTGATGGGCGTGTGGTTTTTGGTGATGAGAGGGATGATTTTCTAGTGTAGTATGCACCTCCTTATATAGGGTTTTGAGAAACCCTAAAATTTCCAAAATAAGCCAAAGTTAATCATGGAAATATTTCCATAATTATCTTTGCTTAATCTCCAAGTCACCTTGATCTTCTAGAATAATCCGAAACCCTAGCAATGTAGTTTTGTGCCCTAATATGACAATGTGTTTTTGGGCCGAACGAGCTGGACTTGGAACTTGGACTTTCTTTTCCCGAAGTTACTGTTCACGGCCCGAAATCACTGTTCACGCCGGAATTACTATTCACGCGGAATTACTATTCACGCCGGAATCACTGTTCACGTCGGAGTACTGTTCACGAGTCGAAAAACACTGTTCACGACCCTCCTTTGGCTGAGTCCTTCAGTCTTTGTGATGTTTTTGGCGTAAAACGTCGCTTTTGAGCGCGATTCCTCCTAGAGCTTCCAAATCACCTGAAACACGAAACAACACTAAAAAGTAACTGTTCGCATAATAAAGTGAATGAAATGGTGGGATTTAATGACTCGACGAGTCGTATAAATACGGCTCATCAAGAAGCCAAGGTGATGTAGGTTTTTCAACCTTGTAGACTCAAGTTACTTCAGTGCTCATGTGACTGTGAAACATACATCTGGAAACGTAAAATTGGACGAGTTCAATGCGGTATAGGAAGCTGGTGTTGGCGTTTCAAAGGATGCTAGCATCCAGGTTTCCGCAAAGAAAAGAAAGGTTTCACTAGAGGTGATCCCGGAGAATGAGAAGTGGCTTCGAAGAAGTGCGGTGGCAGAGTTGAAGGTCTTCATCCCTTCCAGCCAGCTTGAGGAAGAATTGAAGCTCAATGGAATTAAGTTTCATAAGATATTTCCTTACGGGGGAAAGAAGGTGTTAATTCATTTTTTATCATTGGATGATCTGGAGCTATGCCTCTCAGGGAGTTTCTCTTTTTTAAGTAGAAGGTTCTCACGTCTTTGTAAATGGAAAGAAGAGGTTCAAGGCTACGGTCAGTGTGGTTGAGCATCATTGGGTTGCCCTTTAAAACTTGGAGTGAGGCAAATCTCCAAAAGATTGTGGAACCCTTTGGTTACTTCTTGAAGATGGAAATTAAGGATTTTCAGGAATCTGGTTTAGAGAGGGCGAGAGTGCTGGTGGAAACGAAAAGACTGGACAGGATCTTTGAGGTCTTTGAAGCAGAGGTAGGAGGCAAGGTAGCTGAATCTGTGATCTGCGAAGAATGTTATTTTAATGGAAGGGAAACGGAGTGGAAGGTGGAGGAGTCGTCTATTGAAGGGGAGGAAGATTCATTAAATTGTTCCTTCATCGAAGGTCAGGCTTGTAAGGGCCGTCTGCTGTGCGTGGCGGAGCAAAGCGAGGATCAAGATAGGATGTCAGTGCAAGGCGGTGATCGTGGCTGGGTGTCAGTTGGGGAATTGAACCGATGGGACTCCGGGGTAGCCAAGTCTGTCTCTCCTGAGCATGAGAATTTGGGCACTTTGGAGTCTATCCAAATAGTGCCAGAATCTCCTATTAGGAAGGTGGAGACTTGTGATTCTACCTTGTTACGGTCTGAAGGAAGAGGAAGGGAAGCTGGGAAGCCGGATTCAGGAAGGGAAGCGACAGAGTGTAGCTGGGATGATATGCTGAAGTCATTTCTGTTGCAAAAAGGAAATGGGAGTGCGGGGAAGGAGGCTGTTGAACAGGTGGGGAAAGGCTTGTGTGTGCCTTGTCTTTGGGAAGAGGGACAGGGAAACGAGGTTGCTCTTGTGAAGAGTGATGAATCTATTCCTCGCATTCTGGCCGAGGAAGATGCAGAAGACTTCATCTCTCAGGATGAGGATTTCGTCAGGCGTGTCGATAGTTTAGAGGGTGCGACGAAGAGGTTGGGCAACCAGAAGTCGAGCTTGGTTAGGGAATTCGATGTTAGAGTACAAAAGACTTTTAAAGTTGAAAGAAGAAAAGATTCTAAGGAGAAGGTGGTTTCTAAGTTTCAAAGAAGGAAGAAGAGGGTAGAGCTAGTTCGTCTCAAAAAGTCCTACTTGGAGGAGTTGGTAAAATCAAACAGGTCTAGCCAAGTGGCTGAATCAGTAAAACATCCAGAAGTGGTAAGAACAGGAGTGGATGAAGAAGCGAGGAAATTAATTCAAACATTGTGCGTGTTCCTTTGATTTGGCAAGAACAGACGCTATACCTTTACTCCGGTCAAACATTTGTACCTTGCACTGTGTGGATTTCACTAAGTTTGCATAAATTTTGCTCTCGATCTTAGGTACAAAATACTTGTTGTGGTCCAACAGTGCATCACGGCGCTCGATAAACCAAGCATTGGCTTGCTTAAATGTGAAGGGGACAATAGCGGTGATAGGCAAATCATGACACGCCATAAGAACATGATTAAAAGATTCTGACACATTGGTGGTCATGGACCCCCATCTTCGACCCCCAATATCATAAGATAAAGCCCATTTCTCCACGTTAAGTTTATCCGGCCACTTCATAGCACCTTGGTTATCCTTCAACAACTCTTTCAATTTTTTAAAACGGTTGCAGAACTTTATTTGTTGATTCTCGTATCCAATGCTAGTAAGTAATGCTTTCTTGGCCATACACTTTGCCTTTATATTGAAATTGGATGCAAAATATCTTATGCAAATACGGTGATAAGCCACCGGTGGCTTCCAATCATCTTCTTCCATGACTCGCATTATTCCCGCGTGCCTATCGAAAATAATGCATAATCCTTTTCGTTGTGTGACGCCATTTCGAATGCACGTCATGAACCACTTCCAACTATCGATGTTTTCACTCTCCACTAATGCATAAGCAAGAGGGAGAATTTCATTGTCCGCATCGAGAGCTACTGCAATCATTAAAATCCCATTCCATTTCCCGTTCAAATGAGTTGCGTCAATAGAAATAACGGGACGACAATGGGTGAATCCATCAATAGCCTGGCTAAATGCCCAAAATACTCTATTTACGCTTTCATTGCCACTATCAAGCGTCGAATTGTCCCAATAAACAATACTACCGGGATTGGTCTCTTTAAGCACACCCATATAAGCCAGTAATTTTGCGAACGATTCTTCTCACTCTCCAAATAAATAAACGAATACTTTTTGGTGCGCTTTCCAAGCTTTTATGTAATACTTATACTTTGATCGCATCAACTCCCTCACTTGCTTAGGACTATATCTCAAATCCTCTCGAATTAAGTCTTTTATGTCCATTCCAATAAAGTGTTTGTTGAAATGGACGTTGTCAGGGCGGATAATTTCAACCTCACATGTATGATCTCCGCCGTATGGGGTCATTCTCCACATACCTTCATTCTTCTTCTTCTTCAATGCTCGTAATTCCCATTGACATTTATCCTTGCCTCTGCGACATTCGAGTAGCATTTGTTTTGTATCCGAATAGCTAACACCATACTCATGACGTTGTTTAATGGAATATCTCTGACAAGCATATATAAGAGACTCCTTGCTCAAAAAGAGTCCATCTTTGCGCAGCTCTTTCACATTGAACTGTTCATTGTGAGACCCTTGGTCGTCTATCGCTGGATGGTTAATCCAAGCTGAAACATCATTGAACGGTGGGAAATCCCAAAGGGAGTTATTATCTTCAACAACGCCGATGGGTACTTCCATATACCCTTCCTCACTATCAATATCAAGATTCTCTAGATAATCTCTATCAAACTCGTCTTGTGTTGGAATTTCAAATACTTCTACAGTTGACAGTGTCGTTTCATCGATTTCATCACTATCCATTGTTAAAAAGATAGAATAATAAAAACTTAGCCAAGACATGTATAGTTAAAAACTACAGCGAGAAAACAACTACAAACAATGAACCAACTAAATACAACATGAAACATAACACCACATTGATTTTCAACAAACACAAAGAGCTAAAATCAACGAATAAAAAACAACCAAACAAACACCAAGAGCTCACACTGATTTTCAAACACAATACCAAAATACAACATTGTGTCAAGGAGCTTACTGGAGATGGTGGAGTACAAACAAGCAATGGAGCAGAGCAGTTCGACGGACGGAGCAGAGCAATCCGACGGACGAAGCAGAACCGAGTGATGGCGCAGATGAGTCGGAGATGGAGCAGAGTCGACTGATGGACGGAGCAGAGCGGAGCGGATTCGAGCGATGGATGGAGCAGAGTCGAGCGCGGACGGACCAAAGCGGGGACGGAGCACGAACGAATTTCGAATTCGATTTTGGGAAGAAACAATGCAAGGAAGAGAAAAATTAGGGCTCACAACTTAGATCAAACTAAGCCGCTGTTTAGAACAACATCTAAATGAAAAAATAAATTCAAATCATCCACATCAGCCTGTTGACTCATATAATAATCCACCTCAGCTTAAGTCGCTGTCAACAAGGGCGTCTTAATGTTAAGACGTTGTGAGCAACGACAGCTTACAAAACTAGTATAAATTGAAAAACCAATCTAAAAAATGTGTACAATTGAAACTAAATGTTGATTTTGATGCAATTTGGAAAATTCCCCCCTTCATTGTCCGTTTACCATGAACAAACCCGAATTGATATTGAACATGAATTGACGAGAGCTTGTAGCTGCAATTTCAACATTTTTCTGTCTTCTGACCCGTGAGCAAAATGTTTCTAATTCTGAATATTCAGTTTCAGGCACCAGTTCTTTCTTTTTTTATCCGCTGTGAGTTTTTAGAGGTTTTGTTAGAGCAAGCTCTTTATGGCTGTGGTTGTGACGCTGGTGACTTATCATCTTGCCTCTTGAGTACTCCGTGAAGGTGGACCAAACATGCTTTGAACAACCTACAAGTGCAAAATGGTAGGAAAAAGAATAGATCTGCATGTAAGCCAAATAATAGAAATTACTAATCATTTAAGTTTTCCAAAACCATAAGCTCATTCTCGACTTACAAGCAAAAATACTGCTCGTGCAAAAAGCCGAGGAAGACCAAGGCCAGATATATTTGGAATTAGTAAACCTGCAAAAAAGGGAAATAACTTGTAGAAGGCAGTATTGATGTTCTACATAATAATGAAAGACTTTTGATGTTGTGGATATGAAAAGTCACTGAGAATTAACTCATTTAGAAGAGAATCTGAATCGCACTGACTAATAGCATAACTGGTTTGTATGCCTTGATTGTGAGCTAAAAAAAAGATGGAACACTTAAAGAGTTACAAATGTAGTTGCCCCAAAGATCTCATATCTTATGACAAGGTTTCCCTTTTTCTTATCACTGTGATCAAAATAATACCCTTGATTTAACAACGGTTGTGTAGACAATTTCTTGGGTGGTACAAGAGTGCCAACCATTTGAGAAAATTCAATGGGGATTATGCAGTTTGATTATACCTATAATTGCAGTTCTTCGCGACAAAGTAGAGTGATGGCCCAATTCTGAGATACTCCGAAACACCATTAAGATACTTCTGAGGGAGTTAAAGGACGCTGTTAAAAACAAGAAAGCCACTCGGAACTATAAACATGAACTTGCTTTGAAACAAACTGAAGATATGAATCCTTGGGAAGTACAAATTTCTGATCCAAACCAGGTTCAATCCTTGTAGACAGACCATGGAGTTTCAAATTAAACAAATATATTATGAAACTCCTAATAATAATATTGAAAGCCAATATAGAGATTAGAGGGTTACTCAAAATGATGGCCACTGCTGGAGCGACAAAGATTGGAATGACCACAATTTTCACTCCCCAAATACTGAGGACAGTTGCATGGATGTCCTACAAAGACAACTCATTTTATTAGCATTTGATGGTCAGTTTGAAAATGAGTATTGATTAATCATAGATCTACCGATATTAAATACCCAAATAAACAAAAGTTGCATGTTGAAAACAATGAACATTCATACTTTTAGCAACTTTGATTACCTTCATATAGCGGGTCAGCGTTGTTGGACTTATACCTATAATCACATAACATAATTAAACTACATCTAAAGAAAAGATATGAATGGAGGCCTGCATTGGGACAGTTCATATTTAGCGTAAAACACATCAGCTACCTTTATGAGTCTCTCCATACATAGCTGGCGTTTTCAAACATGGGAAACAATCAACTCGTCTATCCTCCTCTCTCATGGAGTCAAAAATGATCAGAGCAACAAAAGTAGTGATTTGAAGAACAAAGTCCATTAAAACAGTCAGGGCTACAGATACCGCACACAAATATATATGTCAGCAATCTGCCATTGCCATACATGATTATATAAAACATTCTTATCAGTATGGGTACGGCATAGGAATCTCACCTGCAAACATGGAGAACACACGACATGCTGGCATAGGAATAAAACTTCCAACAACAAATGCTAGAACTTCTGAAAGACTTGCCAACGTTATTGATGGTCCCACTTCTACAAGAGAATTACTTACTCGTACTTCTAACGGTAGACCATGAGGCTGTCTCTTAAGGGCATGCACTAGTATGCACATGTTATCTACGCCAACCTGATATAACACTAGTGTGATAAGATAACTGAAAACAACTGTATATGTTATGTGGGATATTATTTCAGTAAAAAATTATGTCTGATATAAAGGTATGCACATTGCTCCTTATTGCATCAATTCATAGAGAATTACAAAGAAACAGAACAACAAAATATGAGGGACAAAAAAAACAACAGGTGAAAAGGATAATTGATAAAGGAAAGGATACAAAGGGCACACTTGGAGGACAGACTCAAAATGGATAGATGAAATTTTATTGGAGTCAGAGGATTCTTTTGGAAAGGAAATCAATACATTGAAAATGATGAAGAGGAAAGAGTCAAAGGAAAATGAGGAGATTAAGTACCAGAGGCGGAAGGGGAAAGAGAAAGATGTGTGTACAGAAAGCAAAAACAGCAGTGGACAAATATAGAGAAAGGAATGCCTCTCAACATCAGATCTCAAATGAAGGAGTAGAATTAAATGATGAAATAAGAAAAGCTAAGAGGAGGGAAGCAGAGCTAACCTTTCTGGTGGCTAAGAGTTTGGGAGTAGAGAGTCATCTTTTCAAGAGGCTTTGTGGTGTAATAGGGCCACGTAGAGAAAAAAAACTGTATTTTGGGCTGAGGCCCAATGATCCTTTGAGAATTAAGATCACATTAATATATCGGAAAAAAAAGTATCATGGATTTATGAATTACACACAATTTTGTCTCTTGTGGTTGTGGAGCTTCTCCAGGAACGTTCTACAGCAGTCACAATCTGGTCTTCAATAGCAGACTCCAAGTATAGGATCTGAGTTTCATCATTTCGATTACTTTCCTTCAATCGTGCATTTCTTACTACATCAAGTGTAATGTAATCTGGTTTAACTCCCTGCTCCAGCATCTGGGTAAAAATCTGGTTGGCTGCCTTCCAGTCACCTACTTTGCATAAACCTCTAATAATCGACGTATAAGTGTACTCATTGGGGGAAACCCCGTCAGCCTTCATTTCATGAAATAGACGTTGGGCCCATCCTACCCTTCCAGCACGATAAAACCCATTTATTATTGAGGTATATGTAACAACATTCGGGCCAGGTCATTAAGCCTTCATTTCAGTAAACATATGCCAAGCCTCCTCAAACTGACCAACACGACACAAGCCATGAATTAAACAAGTATAAGTTACAACATTTGGGTCAGGTCCACGAGTCTTCATTTAAGTAAACATATGCCAAGCCTCCTTAAACTGACCAACACGACACAAGCCATGAATTAAACAATTATAAGTTACAACATCCGCGTCAGGTCCATGAGTCTTCATTTCAGTAAACATATGACAAGCCTTCTTCAGTTCACCAGTCCAACACAAGCCATGAATTAAACAAGTATAAGTTATAACATTCGGGTCAGGTCCACGAGTCTTCATTTCAATAAACATATGCCAAGCTTTCTTAAGTTCACCAGCATGACACAAGCCATGAATTAAACAAGTATAAGTTACAACATCCGGGCCAGGTTCACGAGTCTTCATTTCAGTAAACATATGCTAAGCCTCCTCCAATTCACAAACACGACACAAGCCGTGAATTAAACAATTATAAGTTACAACATCCGGGTCAGGTCCACGAATCTTCATTTCAATAAACATATGCCAAGCCTCCTCAAACTGACCAACACGACACAATCCATGAATTAAACAAGTATAAGTTACAACATCCGGGTCAGGTCCACGAGTCTTCATTTCAGTAAACATATGCCAAGCCTTCTCAAACTGACAAGCGCGACAAAAGCCATTAATTAAACAATTATAAGTTATAACATTCGGAGACAGCGCATTGTTCTTCATCTCATGAACCATACATAGCGCCTCCTCAACCTGACCAGCCCGACAAAAGCCATGAATGATCATATTATAAGTGACAGCAGTAGGGCAAATATCGTAATACTTCATATCAGACAACATATTTATGGCCTTCTCCATCTCTTGAGCACAACACCAAAAATAAATAAACGAATGATAAGCAAACACATATGGCAGAATCCCCTGCCGCCTCATCTCAACCATCAATTGCTCAGCTTTGACAACCGACCCCTTTTCAATAAGATAGTGAATTGCCACAATGTGACAAACCGAAATAAGCTGCATAACAATAGCCGAATCTGCATACAACTTACCAGCCAACTTATGGCACAAATGAACGGCCAGATCCAAATCCCCCAAACTACACAATCCTCCATAAAATGTCCGCCACATTACCTCATCAGGACTGCACCCCATCTCCTCCATCCTACACAAAAGCCACCCAGCCTCTTCCACCCTCTTCTCCAAACACAATCCTTTAACCAATGTGGTGAAAAAAATAACATCAGGGCTTAATCCCCTTTTCAGAATCAAACCCAGGATCCCAAATCCATAATCGATACAACTAACCTTAGAATAACAACTAACCAACATGCTGATGGTATTGATATTCGATTGTATAGCATCGTAGTAATGCCCATTCTGAATCACAATTGCTAAAAGCTTTTTCCATTGTGCAATTGGGTTAGGTGTTTGCGATGAAATCATCGCATCGAAGAAGCTTGTGGCTTCGTTTACATCTACGACACTCTTTACAGATTCGGGTAGGAAGAGGGAACTCAGCTTACATCTGGGATTGGTTTGGTTGGCTGCCGAAGCAGATGAATATTGAGATGATGACGAGCAGAAACTTCGGCCGCGGATAAGTATAGCTCTGACGATGGCGGCGGCTGTCATCTGAAACTCTTCTCAGATCCGAGTCGTCGTGAAGAGAAACCAAATCTGAATCAGGTCGACCAACGAGCAGAGCGCATTTTGATCGAAACGAGACGATGAAGAAATTTTTAGATCGTACCGTACACGTGGTATCTTTTGCAGCGTCGAATTGGGATTTGATTCGATTCCTATTCTTAACCTTGTCATAATTTTTAGATCGTAACGTAATGTTATGTATTAGGTATTGTACCGGATACTTACACGCGGATGAATTAGCTGTATTTACCAATTTAATTGTATAAGGTGAGGTCAGATCTGGTACAAAGTTCAGATCCTGTACAAAATACAAATCATCTGATCCATTTGTTTTGATAATCCAAAGACTTGGATAATTTGATTTACAAAACTAATAAATGAATTTAATACGTGTATATCATAATAGAAAGGGTATAATTGACCATCAAAAATTGAAAAACTACCCCATATCTCTCCTCGCACAACGAAAACCGACGATTGCGGAAACCGATTTTAGGGTTTGTCGAAGACCAAGTCGGAATTCATCAACAAATCTCTCCGCACATCGTAACATTCGTTAGGGTTTGTCGTTCACGATTATGCAGAGACCGATTTTAGGGTTTTGGAACAATGACGACGAACAGTGGTGAGTTGAATTCGGTTCGTTTAATTACTATTCGTAGATACTGTACTGTGTTTTGGGACAGGGTCGACGACGAACTGTATAATTAGTGAGTTTGAAGCTATTGAAACACGCTTTCCATAGCCTTCTGCCTTCTGCCGCCCTCACTTTCCATAGCCAACTGTGTGTGTCGTCACAACATAGTATAGTTCGTCATATTATGTGGTTAGGAAATTCGGTATGAGTAGATATCAGGGTCCCAAGTGCATTATTCGTCAAAAGTAATACATAATTCGTCGTCTTAGATTTGACATTTAAACTAGTTTCCATTTTATTGACAGCGCGCAAAAGGATTTATAGTTTTTTTGGAATGCCTCACTGTATAATTCATCATCCATAGTATAATTCGTCATATTATGTGGCTAGGAAATTCAGTATGAGTAAACAGATCAATATTGCTGGGATTTGAGTCTGGTAGTGATATAATTCGTCAGTTAATATTTATACTTCGTCAATGTTTACTACCTAATAAACTGATCAATATTGCTGGCATTTGAGTCTTGTAGTGACATAGTTCATCACTTACTATTTATAGTTCGTCGTCAATGTTTACTACCTAATAAATTGATCAATATTGTTTGCATTTGAGTCTGATAGTGACATATAGTTCATCAATACTATTTATAGTTTGTCAATGTTTACTAACTACTAAACTGATCAATATTGTTAATTATACAGAGCTAATACTGCTGAAGGCACTATAAAAGTACAGTCAAGGATCTGCAGCCATACTTGACGCTTATTGTGCTAAGCTGGTTTGCAAACGAAAGCGATCTCAAGAAACTACTCGTAGCTTAAAAGATGGTCTGAAACAATGCAACCGAAAATCTGAGAGTCCTTCGGACTGCAAATGCTGTAGAGAGTTAGATTGGAATTATGATTTTGGGGATTAAGAAAAGTTGTAAACAAAATGTACAGTGGATTTCATGGGTTATATACAGCATATTTGTTAAAGATATGATTTATTATATTATGAATGAGTCAATCAGTAATGGGTTTAGTAGTGGTTTAATGACTTAGTGGTTACTAAAATAGTGGAGTATTTTCAATAATTCAGTGTATATCTTCGCTTACGATCCTAACAATATTTGACATCATTGCAAGATGTTCTACTACCGTTTTGATATTAATCTAAACTGGAAAAAACAAAAAAAAATGCGTTCAGCTGATGTTGGAGATTTTATAGGAAAATTCTTCCCACAAAAGTAATGGAGTTACCTATCATGTTAACAAATAGTAAAAAGAGAGTAGCTAACTGTTTGCAAATGTGATAAGAAGATTTTTACAAATACACATCGTTCAAACCTAAACATCTGAAATAAGTATACAAAGAGAAAGTAATGCTACATGTGAAATGAATACATCGAGAGTCTAGATTCATTGCTAGGATAAGTGATGGAGGAAATGAATCGATAAGTCATGATATGCTATCTAGAAAACATCAGCCATCGAGGGCTCCCAGGGCCTTCATATCCTCTAGAAATGCGGAGTAAGAGTCGTCAACACTCTGTTACTTCACCGTGGATGATGATCGCGGAGTTGGTTTGGCAAATGATGGAGCAACGAAGTGTACGACTGCCGTGGCTGCTGCACCAGATGCCTTGGGTCTTGGCTTAGGTGTAGCTGTTTCTCTCCTAACACGTACATATGCTGGAATCTGTTTGACAAATAAACCCCCTTTTAGAACATTGAAACAATGACGAACTATAAATAAAATGTTCATGGCGAACTATAAAATGTTATAACGAACTATAAAATGTCATGACAAATTATACAATGATACTGTCGAATTCTGATGAATTTTATTTTTCTTTTGACGAATTATAGCATAATTCGTCGAAGTGCACTACAATTCGCAAGAATTCTGACGAATTATAGTCTACTTTTGACGAATTATGACATAATTCGTCAGCATTGGACTATAATTCGTTAAGAATTCTTCCATGTTCCTTAATAGTTGATGCGCACAAATACAACTACGATTGTGTTTTCCAATAATTCATCAAAAAGTATGCTATAATTCGGTTGTGACAGTCTACATATGATGTAGCATAATTTAGCTGAAACGTCTTGGATTCTGTTCAACAATTTGTAGCTCCAAACTACCTGTTTATATCGAGCTCACTTCAGATTATACACTAATCGACCAAGAAAAAACTCACAATGAATACGAAAAAGGATTAATAAGTACTCACAAAATCAAGCAACCAAAAATAAAAATGCATTTAATATCATGAATGTGCAAACTCCTGAGATACTTCAGTTTTATCATCAAAGCAATCAAGTAAGCAAAATTACGAAAACAATAGAACTTTGCCAGCTCTATTTTATCAGTACTGCACCATATCTTGACACCCATAAAAACACACATGAGAAAACAGTTAGCAAACAAAATTTTAGAACTTTCATCAGTTTAACAGCAATAGACGTGTCACCTCAACTCAACCCCAATCAGAGCTACACCATGTACAACTAATCGAGAAAACCATATCTTCTTCTTTTTTTATTCCTTCCTCTCCAATCACAACTTTCCAAACAAAAAATTGACCTTAACATTTTCCCTGACACATCTCAAGCTAGCAGAAACCAAAGTTAATAAAAAAAAATCATAGTCACCATACGATAAAATAAGAACAGATGAGAACCGACCAGATGATTCTCCACTTCCTTCTCATCCTCCCCACATCCACCACCGTTCTCCTCAACTATCTCCCCTTCCTCCATTTCATCATCGTCACCACAGTCCTTCAACTCCACTACCACCGGCGGCAATACATCCGCCTCCATCTCCACATCATCCTCCACCTCCTCACGCTTCTTACTCCGATGGTGAATATGGTGCCGATGCTTGTGCTTCCTCCGCTTTGTCGTCTCCTCCGCCTTAGCGTCACTCGATCGGCGGTGCTTCTTGCGCTGGTCGTTGATCGCTGCGCCGTCGCTTCCCATCAAATTCCGAATCACGAATTCCGCTAAAACGGTGCAACGAAAGTAAGATCTGACTGAACATGGTGTAAATACATAATTACCTTTATTTTAATTGATATTTGAATTTAAAATAATTTAATTTCAATTAATCCTGATCATCCAAATAATAAATGAATGATTAAGATTAGTTTATATTTTTTATATCATAATATGGGTTTTGCACCTGATCCTAAACCCATCATGTAAAGTAAAAAGAAATATCATTTGTAAAGAATTATACAACAAAACAAGTGGGATGGCCGTCCCCAGTTATGAATATTATGGATGACCTTTGAAATGGTGGTGTCTTAACCCTTCAGAACACAAACAATAATCAATCAATCGTTCTGAATGATAACAACAATTAACTTTAAAATTTTGTGTGTAATGATAACAAAAATAATTTGGGGATCACCATAACTAGTAAATTTGTCATTTTTTTGTATCTAAAAATGCCCGACCTATTTTCATTAAAATTTGAAATTCTTCAATTTAGTCAGTGTTGAGATGGGTTGTCTAGTACTGTCTGCCAATGTATTTGTCAATATCGATATTCCTCTAAAATTGTTGTAAATATAGTGATTGAATTGGATGACTCTTATCTAAGAGACTGTCCGATTGAGTTCAAATTTATGTTAGCTGAATTTAATTTAATTTATATTAGCTGAATTTAGTTAATTTAATTTATTTTAGTTTAATTTAGGTTAGATTAGCTGAATTTAGTTTAATTTAGTTTAGCTAAATTTAGTTTAATTTAGGTTAGTTTAGTTTAGCTTAATTTAATTTATTTTAATTTATTTTAGTTTAACTTATAATTTATACCAACTTAACATTACATCATCATCATGCATCATCATCATATGATGGTAATACGATGATGATGATATGATGATGGTGGTGGTGGTGATGGTGATGTGATGATGTTGATGAACTTAAATCAAATAAAATTTAGTATAATTTAGTTTAATTTAATTTAGTTTAGTTTAGCTGAATTTAATTTAATTTAGTTTAATTTAATTCAGTAGACTGACGAAGCGTCGCCGGTCAACGAGTTCACAGGGGCTATCAGAGGGTGCTGAAATCCCTCCAACATTCATCTCTTCTGTTTCGCTTTATTGCTTGCTTTGGTGTTTGATTGTATAGACGGTTTGGTTTGTGCTTGTTGAACAATTGGAGAGTTACTCCATTGCATTGTATATCTGCATTCAATCAATAAAATCATCCATTCCTTATACATTCATATAACATAAAGTTTTATGCGTACGGTACCCTGCCACTATTGTGGCAAGACGAAGTGTTTCATTTTTACTCGGGGTGTCGAACTTGAGCTTGGTGGAGTATGAGGAAATGGTAGACTATTACTAAGCTTCAAATATTCGAATTATTAGACATCACTAAGTGTGTTACCTGAAGCAGTCTAGTAATTGTTGTTGTGAGCTAAAGTCACATGGGGATCAGTTGAAGTAGACTGATGAAATGTGTTGTGCTCTAAGAGGTTACACCTTTGTTGTGAACTGAGGTCGGACTGATGACCTCCTAGCTCTCAACAACATTCACCAAAATTGCTTGAACATAACAAATTGGATTAAACATGGGCCAAGTACTTTGATGTACTTTTGAAGGATGCACTCTTACACTAGAATTGTATTTGACATGATTGAACCATAATACAAAAATAACGCTTCTGATATTCAGTTCTAGAGCCGAATATATGATGTGACTACTGATGTTTGCGCTAGTATTGCTGATGGAGATCATGTACCTCTATGATGAATCGGAGGTAAGCTTGATGTTTACTAATTCACTGTATTTCTTTTTTATTCAATAAAAGTCAGAAACTGGTTAAAACATTAGGCAAAAAGCCCAATACACTCTAGAGTCTGGCCTCTAAAGGCCTTACAGCCCAACACTAAAAAGTTTGATGTGTTTATTCAATGTATTCTGATGTGTTACATTGAATTTTTTTTGAAAATTAAACTCTTTTAGATTTTACATGACTTATTTTGCATTTTACCATTCCCAATAGGATTGCGGTCATGGTAGGGAAAGGATGCGTCCTAAATATGGATTTTTTTTCGATTGCATTTGTTGCTCACTTTGTATACTAAGGTTTATTATTATAAGATTAACACCCTTTTCTACATTATCATTAAAACTGATTTTTTTTCACTATTGAAAGGAATTCACGATGTCATGAGCAGGGGCGGAACTAGATTAGACAAAGGGTGACACTTTGTCACCCCATGTTTTCTCAAATTCTTTTTATTATATATATAGAATATAGTTTTACAGTTTTACTTGAATAATAAAATTTAAAAGTTGTGTCATGGGGCCATGTGTAGGTTTTAAGAATCAAGATTCATGATGTATTGACTTTTAGCGGTGTACATTGAGGGAATTAGAATTTATTTATTTATTATGAGAGTCAATTACATAAAATAGTTAAATTAGTTGAATTCTGTAAATGTATGAATAATTCACGATCAAGTTGGAAGTTTGTGTTGTAAGTTTCTACTATAGCCAATTATATTAGGATTCTAATAGTTGATTTATTTGGTTTTGTTTAGATGAAAACGTCAATTGCTAATTCATTTTTCCAAAAAAGGAAGAAGATTGGATATACTGAAGAGTTTTTTAATTTTAGAAAGATATCGCAAGGAATTTACATTGCAACAAGATGGTAGATGACTTTTTATCGCAAAAAATATTGATTCGTTGTCAACATTAAGTTAAGAATAAAGAGTGCGGTTCAGGTACAAACCGATTTATATATAAAAACTACAAACCGAATTTTAAGCTGACACGTGTCCCATTTAGTCGAAATCCCGAACAAACACACAGAGGGGTATTATAGTCATTCCACACGGAGGGGTATAAAACTAATAATGTTATTTTCAATTTAGTCCTCGAGTTGTTAATGATCAGACTTAAACTTGGAAATGATCAGACTTAAAAAACAGCAATGATCAGACTTAAAAACAATGATCAGACTTAAACAGTTAATGATCAGACTTAAACAGTTAATGATCAGACTTAAAAAAAACAATGATCAGACTTAAACAGTTAATGATAACACTTAAACAGTTAAAGATCAGACTTAAAAAATAATGATCAGCCTTAAAAAATGATCAGACTTAAAAAAACAATGATCTTACTTAAAACAGTAATGATCAGACTTAAACAATTAATGATCAGACTTAAACAGTTAATGATCAGACTTAAACAGTTAATGATCAGACTTAAAAAACAATGATCAGACTTAAACAGTTAATGATCAGACTTAAACAGTTAATGATCAGACTTAAAAAAATAATGATCAGACTTAAACAGTTAATGATCAGACTTAAACAGTTAATGATCAGACTTAAAAACATTGATCAGGCTTAAATAGATAATGATCAGACTTAAACAGTTAATGATCAGACTTAAAGAACAATGATCAGACTTAAAAATAATGATCAGACTTAAACAGATAATGATCAGACTTAAACAACAATGATCAGACTTAAAAAGATAATGATTAGACTTAAAAAACAAAGATCAGACTTAAACAGATAATGATCAGACTTAAACACTTAATGATCTGACTTGAAAAACAATGATCAGACTTAAAAAACACTGATCAGACTTAAACAGTTAATGATCAGACTTAAAATAACAATTATCAGACTTAAACACTTAATGATCAGACTTAAACACTTAATGATCAGACTTAAAACAACAATGATCAGACTTAAAAAACAATGATCAGACTTAAATAGTTAATGATCAGACTTAAAATAACAATGATCAGACTTAAACAGATAATGATCATACTTAAACAGTTAATGATCAGACTTAAATAGATAATGATCAGACTTAAACAGATAATGATCAGACTTAAAATAGATAATGATCAGACTTAAAACAGATAATGATCAGACTTAAAAAATAATGATCAGACTAAAACAGATAATGATCAGACTTAAAAAGATAATTATCAGACTTAACGCATGATGATCAGACTTAGAATCGTACCATAGCAAAAGTCAAATTTTACTATAGCCAATTTTAAAATTTTACGCATGATGATCAGACTTAGAATCGTACTGTAGCAAAAGGCAAATTTTACTGTAGCAAATTTTAAAATTTTACGCATGATGATCAGACTTAGAATCGTACTGTAGCAAATTTTAGGACGATTATACCCCTCCTATCTTTTATGTATTTTTAAATAAGTCCGCGTGTGGTTTTTTATTTACAAAAAGAACCGCGAACGGGATGAATTCTGATTTATCGATATTTACACGTGGCAATATTTTTATGAATTTGTAGTTTTTATTTATAATAGTGGTTTGTATTTGATCCGTAGTCAAGAATAAATAATTGAAATGTTTTATGGCTAATTCAATCATAAATCCTTTGGCTTGCATTGCACCAAAGTTGAAGTCAACAATGTGTTGACTCAATGTCGATAAACATAGCTTGTCAACAAAGCTCACCAGCACAGCGTTGCTTGAAAGATTGCTGAACCGAACATACGACACATCCTTTTGCTGAATCTTCCTTGACCCCGAGTCCGCGGCCTGCTGCATGTTTGAGTTCAAAAGAGGATGCAAACTTTTCAAAATCCTGTACTACACTGATTATGTAATATGTATATCATACTCTCTTTGTTCCTCACTTTATATTTTTTTGGATTGCATTTTTGTTGCTCAAATTTGTGTAAATTTATTATTAGAAGATTAAGGCTGTTTTCATATCATCAAAACTGATTTTTTTATTTATTTTCCTTCAATTTGAAAGGAATCCACAATGCCATCCATATATATACCGCCAAGTCCTACCAAACTCAAAAAACAAAATCAACACTAAAAAACACATCAGAACCTCGAAAGACTTTGACTTGCTCATCCGCTTAGCATGCAATCAAAGTTGAAGTCAACAATGTGTTGACGCAATTTCGGTAAACCTAGCTTGTCAGAAAATGATATACAAATAGTTCAACCAAGAATAGATGTTTGTTGTGGGATACTTATCAGCTGACTTTTAATTTCGGTAGGTGACTGTGTTTACATAGGAAGCTCATCAGCTGCCTGCAAGGTGTTTGTCAAGTAGAACTTAAGTTGGGTTTTTGCGCTCCTGTGATTTCCCGGTCTAAGGAGGTTCTTGTGGTAGAACTTAAAATTTTCTTTATTTTGATTTATTTTTTGTTTGAAGCCTTTTCGCAGTCTCTGGTCTGGCTTTGTCACTCTTTCTGTGATTTATTGATAGTTCTCAGGATGCCAGGTTTTGTCTTGAGAACAGGTTCTGTGTTTTTATGAAGATAACGAGTTTTTGACTTAGAATCTGACTTATGTGAGGTGATTTAGACCTTGTGGGAAGTATGGAGAAAGGTAAAATCATTGTAGCAGAAGATGACTTAATGTTGAATTCTCCACCGGCTATGGTTGTTGCAGTAGCTTTGGTTGGTGGCAAGGTTGTCAGAATCGAGTTTTTACCTTAACTCGTTTTGCCAAGGTAGAATCGAATCGTAAAATCGACTCGTAAACTCGCCGAGTTTACTCCGAGTTTACTGTATATTAAAATAATATTAAATATTATATAAATGACATGTAAATATACTTTTATAACACTATAAATATAACTAAAATAGAAATTTTATTTGCAATTTAATTATATAGGTATAAAAGGTTGTCAGAATCAAGTTTTTACCTTGATCGTTTTGCTTAGGAATGATTCGAAACGTATACTCGACTCGTAAAATCACCGAATTTAGAATTTACTTTATATATTATATATTTATTTATAGTATCAAATCGCCCGGTCTAATTTATAATATTATTTATATATTTATTCAATATTTATTTTATAATATACTACTAAATTAACGTTAGTTAGACTATAAATTTTATAAAACTAGTTTGAAATACTTTTCTTTTAATATATTGGGATTTGATTGTAATATTTCAAACATTAAGGGCTTATATATAATAATTGAAATTTATTAATTTCACTATTCATCATCTCCCCCACCAAAACCCTAACCCACGAGTCACGACTACCACCCACCAGCAATTTTTCAGTCTTCAATTGATGCTATTTGGGCATCGATTTGGTCTAAAAACACAAGAGCTAGCTCAATCGTACATGAAACATACGATTTTACTCGATTTTAACGATTTTATACAGTTCAAAATCGTATAAAATTGTTTTGACTTCCGATTCTATAGAAAAACGATTCTACCTACGATTTAACACGAAACATACATCTGGAAACGTAAAATCGGACGAGTTCACGTTTTAAAACGCGAGTTTAACAACCTTGGTTGGTGGGGACAGGTGCGGCAAGCATGTTATCAAGTGGATGCTGGATAATTTTGCGTCGGAGACTAACATCATCTTCAAGCTATTACATGTCCGACCAAAGATTAAATTAGTTCCAACTCCAAGTAGGTTGTACCATTTCTGTTGTTTTACCAGCATGAAGTTCCCAACTGAATGCTTTATTTATGTTGCTGAACTGATTTCAGTAGATAATAATATTTACTATTCATTCGATTCTGGCTTGCTGTTTATACAGTGGGAAATTTAATTCCAATTTCCCAAGTGCGGGAGGACGTAGCTGAAGCATATAGAAAAGAGATGGGATGGCGCGCTACTGAACAGATTTCTCTTTGCAAGAAAATATTCCTTGATAAGAAAGTGACTATTCCAAGATCTCTGACAATGTTGTCTAACAAATTCATTGTGACCGAGCAAAAACGTAGAATTTATTTTACATGTTCATGGCAGGTTCCAATTGATGTTATAATGATCGAGTCAGATGATGCGCCTAATGTGATAGCAGAAGAGGTGGAGACCAGCTCGATCAGCAAACTTGTGATCGAGTCGTCATCTACTTCCCTGTTCTCAAGGTAACATATATCCTGTCTTGTGTGTTCCATAATATCTGTGACCTGTTCATGAATTTCCTTTGCTCTTGAATTAATTCATAATTTTCATATTGAAGAAATATGTTGCTTTGCTAACAGAAAACTGACAAGAAGAAACTTGTCTGCGAGAATATCTGAGTGTATACAAAGCACATGCACTGTATATGCCATAACGAATGGGAAGTTGCTATCCGTGCGACCATCAGAATGAAGACCAGCAGCTGGTTTTCTGTTAGCAAAGGACTCGTTGGCATCAGCACCAACACTATCCTATCCTGCAATCTCTCCAGTCAGAATGAAGACTAAAGTGCTATCATTTCTGTGTGCAGTTGTTTGTATATAAATACTCATCATCATTTCAAATCATCAGAAAATTGTTTACTACAAAATCCTGTGAAACTTTCTTCTCATCTGGTTGTGTCAATGAGGAAAGAGCTCTCCCTAAGATAAGAGTTTGTTTAGCATTGACCCATCTTTATAAAGCTAAATCCTCGGACCCACTTGTTTAAGGAATTGATTGAATTCAATCAAAGCCACGCCTCAAGTCTCAATAAGACTTATAAGTACTGATTCAAAAAAGCATTAGGGGATTCGCTATTACTAGTAAAATACAATTTTATTGAGAAATATTGTTTCTGAAAATGTCTTTTTCCCCCAACAATTCCTCAAAATGCCTCTATTAATAGTGATTTTCATTAAAATTTGAATTTCTTAAATTCAAATGGGCGTTGAAATGGTTGTCTCGTGTAAATAGTGATTGTTAATGTCTCGTACGCTTTTTTATTTCATCATGTAAAGTAAAAGAAATCTCATTTGTAAAGAATTATACAACAAAACAAGTGGGATGGCCTTCCCCAGTTATGAATAATATGGATGACCTTTGAAATGGTGGTCGTCCGGCTGTGAATTTGGCAATGATAGAGTGTTGCAGCCATTGGACGCCTGGCTGTAGTTCGGCGGCCGTGAAAGTCATAGCCGGCTTTCCGTCTTTGAGGGCGTGAGGTTTGCTGGGAAGGTGGATAGGTGGGAATCGGAACACCTGTTTGGGTCGAGCGACGGCAGCAAAGGACGGTTTAGGAGGCAGACTGGGATCTGCTAAAGGCTTCATCGAAGAGCCGTCCGCGGTGGTGATGGCTTGTTTCGGAGCAACCTGTTGGGTGGTGTTGGTCGCGGACAAATCCGGTGGAGGAGGACGAGAGCCGGCAATTGGTAGGTGTCGGTCGCGGTTGGCGAGAGAAGGCTATTGGTTGGTGTAGGTCGCGGACCGATCCGGTGGATCTGGCGGATGACGGCTGGCCATACTGACGAGATCTAGATCTGGACCATTCGGTGGCCTTCGCATGAGGTGCCCGAGATGGCTTCGCCTTCGCCACGGTACTTGAGAAGGCTTCGACGTGAGCAAGGCAACTGCTCGAAGATTAGTGGATGAGTTAAAGACGCCGCAAGGCTTGTGCTTCAATGGATTTAAATGTACTAGATTAGCTTGAGAATTTCAATAGTCTTGTACAATACTTGTAAACATCCCCATCAAAAAAAAAGAAATGGTGGTGGTCTTAATTAACCCTTCAGATATGCCCGAAACACAAACAATAATAATTCAATCAATCGTTCTGAATGATAACACAACAATTAATTGTAAAATTTTGTGTGTAGGGGTAGCCTGCCTCTATTGTGGCAAGATGAGTGTTTCATTTTGACTGGCAGGGTTGAAACCGAATTACATATCAGTGGTGGAGTATATGAGGGGACATGAGAATCTGCAGGGCCAGATGTGGAACCTGGGTTTGAGCTTGAGCTATATATATATATATGTCATCAGTAGTTTTCTTACGGTACCGAAAAGACCCGTTTATTAATTATACCACAAAAGTCTAGCCCATGATTCGTGATTGACACTGCTAAACAAGGCTGAGCTCATCTCTAATGCCACCCAACCTACGGAGGGAATCGATGTGGGATGGTGAGGACTCAACTCTTGCAATCTTGATAACTATATTTAAGGCACCCACACTACCTAATTTCAATGTCTCACTTAATGGTCGATGTGTGTCCAACCTAAACACAACTAGCTTGAGTTTTACGTACTGCATGCATGCACTGATACGTCCAGAAAGCTGGTTAATTACAATAGAAAGCCAAAGCTTGCAAAGGTTACAAAGCTTTCAATTATACCACTGCTGATGGCCCCCTTCATTCTCATATGATCGATCACACACTTGACCTTTTAAATATGTGTGCGTCTCTTACGCTCCGTAGCACTTATACCCTATCGTGCAATCTCTTCATCAGAAATATGGTTGTCTAGTACTGTCTGCCTATGTATTTGTCAATAGGATATTCCTCTAAAATTGTTGTAAATATAGTGATTTGAATTGGATGACACTTATCTAAATCATGTTTCACCTTGATCAATCTGTTAACGGTACTGACGACTTGAGTTTCTAGTTTCATCACACATAATCAATCTGTTTTTCGCATTCTATATGATGTTGTATCTCGATCTGCTGAGCTTATCAAAAAAAAACTTTATTTTTAGTTTTTGGTGTGCCCATCGGCGTGCCAATTCGTGTCTCAATCATTATTATGGTGTGACCGGAAAAGGATCAGGTGCAAAGTTGATTTTTTGGTACAAAATACAAACTAATCATAGCCATTCATCTTGTGATTTGAATGGATGAGATTAAATCTTGAATTTTTGGTATTTTTCTTGATGACGAATTATAAAATGAACTGACGAATTATGTCATCTTTTCATTTTTCGGCTCATCTTTTTCATTTTTCGGCTCGAAAAGTGACGAACTATAAAATAATTTTGATGATCTATAAAATAAACTGACGAATTATAAAATGATTTTGACGAATTTTATATTTTGTACCAAAATTTAACTTTGTACCTGATCTTGACCCTGGTGTGACCCGTTAATGTCTCCATATTTATTAACTTTTTTTAATGTCATCATGTAAGTATATAACAAAAGAAATCAGTTGTAGATAATGTTTTTTATAAGATTTGTAGATAATGTTACAACAACAAACAAGCAAGATAATTCTTAACTAAATAAAAAAATATGACTTAGCGTGATAAAAAAAAGTACGATACACCTAGATTAGATACAATCGATTAGTGATTGTATCGGTCAGATTAGTGATCACGGACGACTGTACTGTTAACTAGCAATACCACTGATGATGCATAAGGGCTTGAGATGTACTGAATTATACCCTGACTTAACATTTCCTGAACAAGCTTATCAATGACATCTTTTTGTAATGTAGAATACCTTTAGGGCCTTTGATTAATCGGGTTGGCGCCGACCTCTAAAGGAATCTGATGGTTAAATCCCTCCCAAAATGGAGGAAGCTTTGTTAGCTCCTCAAATAAGTCAGAATAGCATGATAATAGGTGCTGCATCGCTGGATTTGTGCTCATATTAGTCTCACTAGCTGATATATGAGAGAGTAGTGCACTACGTGCTAAGATTGGATAATGTGTGGTGTTCTCTGGGATCTTCATAATTTGCAGCAAAGCAATTTGAGGGCCCTTCATCAGCAACTTGTTAAGGCTACCGCCTTTAATCACCTTGCAAGCTGATTTTGTGACACCTCTCAATATGTGTTTCATTCCTCCTAGAGTGAATTCCATCCCGAGGTTAGAGAAATCCCACCAAATAGGGCCCAACGTGGTGAGCCATTGAACTCCAAGTACCATGTCACAACAATCTAGCGGTAAAGTCTGAATATCAGCGGTGAAGGTATATCCTTGCTGCCGTTAGCTGCATTTATAGCCAAAAATCATGTTGTTGCCAATTGCCATTAGCTGCCATCACGGGCATAGGATTAACGGACTCTAGTAAACAACCGAGCTCTTTGGCGATATTCACATCAATGAAATTATGTGTACTCCCTGGATCAATCAAGATATACAGTTTTCTCTTACCATACTGTCCCACAACTCTCATACAGTTGAAGGTGGTTAATCCGTCCAAAGCATTCACAAAGATAGTTGATGATTTAGCAATAGTCTGCCATGTATGCTCCTCATCTATCACTTCTACTGCTGCTTCTCCATCAGAGGATCCATCATCATCATCACATTCCATCACATATATTTGTGATCTCTTATGCTTTTAGTGATGACCAGTAAGGCTCTTCACAGAACATATAAAGGCCATTTATTCTTCTCTCTTGCATTTCTTCATAAGAGTATTTTCTAGGTGGTTTGTCTGTGTTGGATTTAAGGAAGGGGTTATGAGTGAAAGTGAGGCGATTTGGTGGTGTTTGTGAGGGATTTGGTGAAGGTAAAAGAGGTGTAGAGGTATTTTTGTAAGGGGTTGGTGTTTGGGATTCTGGTAAGGATTGACGGGGGCTCTGGAGTATTTTTGAAGAGTCTATTGCAATGAGGATTCATGTAGCCTAGCTATCCTAGCAGCTTCAGCGACTGTGGTAGCATTGAACTGTCTAACAGGAAGAGCAAGGTGAGGGTTCATATTAGTCAGAAAAATACTCAAGGCATGAGGAACTGATAGGGACATTCGAGTAAGTGCACATTCAAACTTCTCTAAGTAGTCCTCCACAGAATCATGAGATCGCTTCAAGCTAACCAAATCTGCCAACGAATCATCAAATAACCTCCCAAATCAGGTGGACACATCGACAACATATTTAGGCCAAGAGGGAAACTGATCGAAACGTGTGCTCATATAGTTATGATGCCATTGGAGTGCCTTGCCTTCCATGTGCAGAGAAGCAAGGCGCACTTTGAATTCAGGTGCATTGCTGTCCAAAAAGAAAAACTGCTCACATCTGTAAATCCATTCTCGGAGTAAAGTGCCATCAAATTTTGGGAACTCCACCTTTGACAGCCGAGTTGCAAGAGCACCAGGGAGAAGAGGAGCTCGCTGAGTATCTAGTTGATGACGAATGTTGGAAAGCTGTCCAAATCCGCCTAGGTTAGGGTGTTCTGTGCGTCGATTGGTTTGGGTTGAAGCTCCCGAAGTAGAGCTACCAGGGTCTGGTGGGAGTGATGGCTCAGGGTGAGTTTGATTCTGAGAAATGAAACCCTGGAGGAGCTCCTTGATGCCTGTTAATTCATCTTTTATCTCCTAAGAACGTTCTTCCGATTGCCGACGCACTTCCTCTAATTGTCTATTCATCTCTGCCATCGATTGAGCGTGAGTTTTAGCCATGGATTCAGGTCACAATGACGACAAATTTGATACCAGTGAGAACGATTATTAGAACTCGGGATAAATCCCAATCTAGAACTCACCGAGAGATTAAAGAAAGGGGAAAACTAGTCTAAAAGATGATTGCTTAGAAGAAGAATCTACTTGAACGTGCTGGATTTCGTAGCGAACTGATGGGAAAGATGGAGATTGAGAACTCGCTGTGTTTTTCATTAGCCTTTCCACAGCAAGAGTGAATTACATATAAAGGGGAAATAAGCTGACGGTTCGAACCGACTCAACCTGAATTGGTTTAATGATTTCCTATTACAGGCAGTGTAATTTCAGGCACCTCTATTCTAATAAGAAATATCATAGACACAAAAAGCAACAATAAAATGCAATTATAATAGAAGAACGATGGAACTTGAAAAGATTAAGTTAAACTGAGATGGAATTAGGGATTGTGGACTTGCAAACTTGCCGTCTGAGAATCGATCGAAGATCGAAGTTTGTTTGTGTCAATTAGGGATTGCGTCTAACTGAGTTTCTTTTGATTTTTTTATTTTATATACTCATTTATATAAAAAAAGAATTTTTTTCAAATATGGACTGAAACTGCCGCTTCGGTCGCCTTACATTTGGGTCGGGCCTGGTTAGTCATATAAACCAGGAAACGATAATAAAGTAAACGGTAATATAACCAAGAAACTAACCTTGTACTTTGTTGAATAGATATGATAATGCGGCATCTGATTCCAAAATCATTTGCAATGATCAGTATCACAATTGTGCACTAGAGTGTGCTTCAAATATTTGTATTATGCAATGTAAAATGATAATATCACCTTCGAATTTCAGAACTGGATCCTGTATCTTGACCTTAGCAGGAGATATTTTATCTATCAAAGAAACGAGCATATTATGGCTAAGCAATGTATTTGTAGTGCATAATAAAAAAAATGAACATACCCATTTGAAAGTAAACACATTGCAAGCCCCAGTCATTGGCAGGCCCATTAATTTCCTCCTGTATATTTTTTCAAGTGAGAATGAAAGTATAAAATGTTATTAATTAACGCAATATATGGTTTTCTGTAACCTATTGTGAAATAGAACACTAACCAATATCCTATTTTTTAGAGTGGGCATCTCTGCAATCGCCTTTTCCAAACTGACTTTCGCCAAGTCTTTCATTAAAACTGCTTGCGCTATATAAGCAACCTCGTATACAGAGTTATTCACGCCATATGCTACCCGCTTTGCATCCTTAGTCTGCATTTCGAACACTTAACAACTGTTCTAATCATCAACCATGACAATACTTAGAATTATCACCTTCAGGGGTCAATATTGCCTTGATCAATGGTCTACAGTAACAGCAGACTGGTCTGGTGTAGGTGCATAACTACATGCTCCAGTGAAACTGCATGCTAAATCCTATCCACCACTAGAATAAGAAAGCGTATTCCAGCCCCCAATGTGTTATGGTATCTTCCGAACCTTTCCACTATGATTGCATTATTCTCCTTCACGATACATATCCCCCGATTAACTGGCCGACTAATCAAAGAAACTTACGCTGTCAAATAAACAGATATGGATTTTTGAAGGTAAAAACTCCTAGACCCGGTTATCCTATTATAGTAGTTTTTTTTGTGTTAAAGAATGTTCATCCTGAGATGAGCAGACATCCTAAATGTGCCTATTGTTAAGTATCTAATTCAGTTTGTGATGAAGCTTGTTCAATACATGAGCAGATGATTTGGCTTTGTGATATTAGTAATGGTATCAAATGGATGATTTTAATTATGTTAATATTCATATAACAAAAAGTAAATAGAACTAAAAAACCACCAACTTTTAAATAGTATGTACACTTTTATACAATTAGTTATGTTAATATTTATATTATAAAAAAACTAAAAAATATTTTAAAGAAAACTAAAAAAGCTAAAAAAATATCTTAAAAATAAGCTCGAATGATACACTTTTAAATTCTATATATGTAATAAATTCTATACCGACCACAGCTTGCTTATTGATGATACTCCTCTCGACAAAGCATTCCTCGAAAGTGATATGGCATAGCTCACTACGAAGAGTAGCTTGGGCTAGATAGACTAGTACAAATTCAAGGTTCTGAACTGAATAAGTCGCAAATAAATCGGTATCAATATGAAACAAAATTAGATAAAAACAGAATACATCCGTAAAGGTCAAAGAAAATGTCACAAGTGAGTAGTGACATTACTTTGATAGCACCATCGAAACATTATCTTTAGTTACTGAACTTTGTTTAGGGATATGAATTGCCTTATTAATAGGGAGCTTCACACGCGTGTACGTTTGGTACTGACTAGAAGTTATTGCAACTGTAAGCGAGGAAGAAAATTTCTAGCACATTTGCGTATCGTTCCTGCTTTGGCTATTTCGAATAGAAAAAACTCAAGGTGATGTCCTCGAGCTAAACAAGTAATTAAAAAAAAGCTAGAAAAGGTAAGTATGCAGATTTCAAAATTCGTAATAATGGCGTTCTTTGATTTAAGAATTGATTATGTGTTCTTGTATTGATGTTTCGCGTCAAAAAATGAATCAGGCTTGTACACACTATATTGTTCATTCGAATCCTACTAACATGTATCATGGTTGTAGAGACACTTCTGAATGAGAGATTTGAAATGTAATGTGATTAATACTTAATATCATTTCAGAGTGCACAACATGTGTTTAAGTGAAAGCTGTTAGGATTGTAATCCATTTTGCGCAATGGAACATTTACCCATATGTGATCAATATGCAAGCATTAGTATAGATTAGTGCAGGGTAGCTTTGGTTAGGCTTTAGGTTTCCATTAGCCTTAGTCTATGCAAGCCCCAGCCAAATCTGTGCAGCATGCCTATTTGTGAAGAAGAAATGGAACGACGTTGTCTAGAGCAAAGAGGGAAATGGTTTGAGTTGGCCGACGTCGTTTGAGCAAAGCGTGAGTTTGAGTTTGAAGAGAACGTCGTCGCTTTGCCTTGTCTCTCCTCAATCGAATATACACAGCCTGGATTTCCAATTTGGGATTCTAGGGTTTGCTATATGAGCGAGTGAGGGCGAGCGAAATTGACATCCCAATCTGCAACGTTCGACTGCGAGATTCATCCTCAAGCATCGACATACTGTGACGACACTATAGACACCAGCAATTTGTTCGGAAGCGACTCAGTCCACTGGTCAGTTCGTCGGATATGTGAGAGGAAGGTAGAGCCAGTCTGTGGTCTGCCGGACATCTCAACTCGTCAGGGAAGTCCTCAATTGTTTTTCAATACTGTCTTCATACTGTGCTAGATTGTTTGATTAGATCTGCGCCTATAGTTTGCTTTCTTGATCACGCATAAGAACAATTGTGCCTTGTAACCTTATTTGATTTATAGTGGAACATTGGGTTGAGTCTCCTCGTCCCCGAGGCTCCGTGGAGTAGGGGCAGCCCCCCGAACCACGTAAAAACTCTCTGTGTCACTCATTTTACAGTTGCTGTTTTGTGTTTAAAGACTGTGCTAAAAACTGTTGAAGCTCAAAATTGTTCAAGGTCAAAAATTGGACTAAGCATTTTTAAGGGAAATCTGTACAAGGGTTTAACTTCAATTTACAATGTGGTATCAGAGCCGTGTAGGGACTGTTCTAGAGAGTTCTTGACAGTCCTTGAAGGTCCTTACCTTTGGTTTAACAAATTCCCCTGTTTTGGACTTAATCCTAATCTGTGCAATGTCTGAATCCTCAAAACTGAAACCTTTCGATGGCACGTCTGACTTTGCTATGTGGAAACTCAGAATGAAGGCCATATTAATAAAGGAGAGGTGTTATCGAGCTGTTTCTGAAGAATGGCTTGATCCCACCTCAGACCAACAAAAGAAAGACTTAAAAGAAATTGCACATTCTGAGATAATGATGAGGCTTACTGATGATGTTGCTAGGCAGGTCCTACAACGTACTTACACCAAACTGTTATGGAATGCTCTTGAGGATATCTATTTGGCCAAATCCCTGCCAAATAAGATCTCTTTGTTATGTAAACTGTTTACATTTAAGATGGATGTGTCCATCAGTCTTCAAGAGAACCTGGATTCCTTTCTAAAAATGACCCAAGAATTAAAACGCTGTGAGGATGAGATTAAGCAGGATCATCAAGCTATTATCCTTCTTAATTCTCTTCCACCTCAGTTTGATATTTTAAAAGATGTCATTCAATATGGTAGGGATGATTTAACTGTCACTAAAATTATAGAGGCTGTTAGTCAAAAGAATGAATCCCTTAAGGTTTTTAAAACTAAAAATGGCACTAAAACTGATCTTAAAACTGAGGTTATGTTTGCTAAGGGTAAAACCAATTACAAAGGGAAATCCAAAAATCATTTAATAAGGGAACTCATCAGAATCAACAAAATCAGTCTAATGGGAATAAAAAATCCTGAAAAGAAAAATTATGATAAGTCTTCTGCTCCCCTTAAGTGTACCTAATGTGGAAGGTTAGGTCACACAGTTGGCTATTGTTTCAAGAGAAAAGAAGAGAAAAACACTGAAAATAAGGCTATTACAAGTAATGTTTGTGAAAGAAAGCCTCAATACAATGAGGAACTACTTATGGTTGCCAATGATGATGCTGGTCACTCTTGGATCCTAGATTCAGGGTGTACCATGCATGCCACTCCTCACAGGCATCTGTTCAGCTCTCTTGAGTTGCAGAATGCTGGTGGTGTCATGCTTGGTGACCAAACCACTTTGCAGATTAAGGGAATTGGCAAAGTTCCCTTAAGGATGCATGATGGTGTCATAAGAACTGTTCAAAATGTGGGTTAGGTGCCTAATTTGAGAAGGAGTTTATTGTCTGAATCTGAGTTTGATAACCTAGGATGTCACATTAATACACAAAATGGCATAAGGGAGGTTATAAAAGACAATAAAACTGTGATAAAAAGCATTAATAAGGGTGGACAGTATCATGTTATCTTATCACCTAAAATTAACACTGTTGATGAGAAAAAAGGCTTTAAAAGAAACTCACAAATGGCACACCAGACTTGGTCACATTGGTAATAAAGGCCTTTTACACTTGTATAAATCTGGTCTTATTGATTCTCAACCTATTGATCTGAAATTCTGTGAAAACTGCGTTCTTGGTAAAAAGTCTGCACATCCTTTTAGTAAATAACCATTTAAGGTTAATAAACCTCTGGAATATGTCCACTCTGATCTGTGGGGGCCTGCTCAGGTTTCCACAATTGGAGGAAGACATTATTTCCTTTCATTAATTGATCAATTTACTAGGAAAGTGTGGGTCTATCTGTTAAAAACCAAGGATGAAACCTTTGAACATTTTAAACTGTGGAAAACTAAGGTTGAGAATCAAACAAACTTGAAACTGAAATGCCTAAGAACAGATAATGGACTGGAATTTTGCAATAAACTGTTTGATGAATTTTGTTCTCAAAATGGAGTGAGAAGGCATTTAACTGTACCAGGGACTCCTCAGTAGAATGGGACTGTTGAGAGGATGAATAGGACCCTCTTGGAGAGGGCTAGATGCATGATGATCACCTCAGGAGTCAAGCCCTCATTGTGGGGTGAGGCTGTGATCACTGCCTCCTATTTAGTCAATAGAAGTCCTTCATCTGTGATAGACTTCAATAGAACTGTGGACTGGAACACCCCCTTCCCTTGGTCATTTGAGACCTTTTGGCTGCACAGCTTACACCCAAATTTCCCATGGGAAATTGCAGCCAAGAGCTCAAAAGGGAATCATGATTTACCCTGAGGGTGTTAAAGGATATAAAATACTATTAATTCAACCAGGAGGGTATAAGGTTATTGTGTCTAGAAGTGTGACCTTTAATGAAGATGAATATTACTTCAAGTCAAAACTTAACTGTGACACTAACCCTGTTGGCACATCTGAGCATGTGACCAGTTTTCTTCCACCAGGACATCCTATTTTCTTTCCTACTGATGATCCAGGTGACCCTCCAGCAGCTTATTCAGGACAATCATTGGATTTGGAGATGCCAGAGCTAGAGAGGTATCAAGTGAGCCTCAAGGTGGCTCAAACTCACCAGGTAATGTACATCCACACCAATCAGGTGGGGGGAGGTAAGTGCATCTAACTATTCTTTTTTAAATCATTATGATGATGCTTCTACTGCTATTAATGATATTGATGCTACATCCCCTGCTGTTGTTGATGCACATGTTGATATTCATGCTTCCCCTGTTGATAATCCTGAGGTTCCCTTCACCTCAGTTGATTCCCAGATTAGAAATGATCCCCCTATTGCTAGTACTTCACACCTTAGGGATTATATGCTAACTAGGGATAGAGAACCTAGGATTTCTAAACCAAACAGGAAGTATGCAAATCTGTCTGAAAATTATTCTGTGAATGACCTTGGTTAATTTGCTCTGATTGCTGCTAGATCTGTTGAAACTGTTGTGCCTGAAACATTTAAGCAAGCCATGTCTAGTAAAGAATGGAAGCTTGCTATGATTGAGGACATTAAATCCATGCATGCTAATAACACTTGGAAACTAATTTTTAAACCTGAAAAAGTCAGAACAATTGCCTATAAATGGATCTTTAAACTGAAAGAGGGAAATAGTCCTAGTGATCCACCTAGATTTAAGGCTAGGTTAGTTGCTAAGGGGTTTACACAAAAAGAAGGAATTGATTATACTGAAATTTTTGCTCCAGTTGTGAAATACAAAACTATGAGACATTTAATTGCTATGGTTGCTGTTTATGACTTAGAGTTAGAACAAATGGATGTTAAGATAGCTTTTCTTTATGGGGATTTGCATGAAACAATTTATATGAGACAACCTATTGGTTTTGAGGATAGAAATCACCCTGAGCATGTTTGCATGTTAAACAAATAAATTTATGGACTGAAACAGTCCCCTAGGCAATGGAACAAGAAGTTTGACTCTTGCATGATCTCTCTTGGCTTTATTAGAAGCAAGTATGATAGTTGTCTATATCTGAAAATGCAAAACACTGTTTCCCCTATTTATGTGCTGTTGTATGTGGATGATATTCTGCTCATTTGTAAATCTAAGTCTGCCATAGAAACTGTTAAGAAAAGGCTAAAACAAAATTTTGACATGAAGGATTTTGGGAGTGCCCAAAAGATCCTTGGGGTAAAAATTATCAGGAATAGAAAATCTAGGACCATTTGTCTATCTCAAACTGATTATATCAACAAGGTCTTAAACAAATTTTCCATGCTAAATGTGAAACCTTCCCTTGTTCCATTAGGAGGGCACCTTGAGCTTTCCAAAGCTGATTGTCCTTCTAATGAAGATGAAAAACAACAAATGGCTAATGTCCCCTATGATGTTGCAACTGGGTCAGTCATGTATGCAATGTTGTGTACAAGGCCTGACCTTGCTTTCTCCATCAGTGTTTTGAGCAGATTCATGTCAAATTTAGGTGAAAAACACTGGTTGGCCATGAAGTACTTGCTCAAGTATGTAAGTGGAACTAAGAACATAGGCCTAGTTTTTCAGAACTATGATCCAAATGCTGGCTTGGTAGGTTATGTAGATTCTGATTATGCTGGCAATAAGGACAATAGAAAATCTACAACTGCCTTCTTTTATACATGGAATGGAAACTGTGTGAGCTGGAAATCCCAGCTTCAACCCATTGTGACACTCTCCTCATTGAGGCAGAGTATGTTGTTGCCACTGAGGCAGTGAAAGAAGCCTTGTGGCTCACTGGTATTGTGGGAGAAATTGAGGGAAGAATCCCAGTCCCTCACCTCCACATGGACAGCCAAAGTGCTCTTTACTTATGTAAAGATCCAGTTTACCATAAAAGATCAAAGCACATAGATGTAAGATATCATTTCATAAGGGATAAAATTGATTCAAATGAAATTGTGCTAAAGAAAATTTTTGGTGATGTTAACCCTGCAGATTTTGGAACAAAGATTGTTCCCACTGACAAGTTTATTTATTGCAGGAAGAAACTTCACATTGATGAAGTAGGCTGAGATGTGGAGTGAGCCAATGAAGGGATATGGCAGACTTGGTCCAATGCTCCATTGTAAGTCATTTAAGGTTTTGGCACAAAATAGATTAGGAGGGCATTTGTTAGGATTGTAATCCATTTTGCGCAATGGAACATTTGCACATATGTGATCAATATGCAAGCATTAGGATATATTAGTGCATGGTAGCTTTGGTTAGACTTTAGGTTTCCATTAGCCTTAGTCTGTGCAAGCCCCAGCCAAATCTGTGCAGCATGCCTATTTGTGAAGAAGAAATGGAACGACGTCGTCTAGAGCAAAGCGGGAAATGGTTTGAGTTGGCCGACGTCGTTTGAGCAAAGCGCGAGTTTGAGTTTGAAGAGACGCCGTCGCTTTGCCTCGTCTCTCCTCAATCGAATATAAACCAGCTGGATTTCCAATTTGGGATTCTAAGGTTTGCTATATGAGCGAGCGAGGGCGAGCAAAATTGACATCCCAATCTGCAACGTTCGACTGCGAGATTCATCCTCAAGCATCGACATACTGTGACGACACTATAGACACCAGCAATTTGATCGGAAGCGACTCAGTCCGCTGGGTTCTTCGGATCTGTGAGAGGAAGGTAGAGTCTGTCTGTGGTCTGCCCGACATCTCAACTCGCCAGGGAAGTCCTCAACTATTTTTCAATACTGTCTTCATACTATGCTAGATTGTTTGATTAGATCTGCGCCTATAGTTTGCTTGCTTGATCACGCATAAGAACAATTGTGCCTTGTAACCTTATTTGATTTATAGTGGAATATTGGGTTGAGTCTCCTCGTCCCCGAGGCTCCGTGGAGTAGAGGCAGCCCCCCGAACCACGTAAAAACTCTCTGTGTCACTCATTTTACAGTTGCTGTTTTGTGTTTAAAGACTGTGCTAAAAACTGTTCAAGCTCAAAACTATTCAAGGTTTTTTTAAAAATGACCTAAAACGAGTTTGGGATTTCAAAACTGACCCATGTGAGTTTCACATTTCAAAACTGACCCATTTTTAATGAAACCGGATCCTGGGGATCCGGTTTGTCACGACTTGCGAAAGACCGGATTCTCAGGATCCGGTTAGTTGCGTTTTGTAACTAACCGGATCCTGGGGATCCGGTTTTTAGGAGATAGGGCTGAGGTGGACAACGGTCGAATACGTGTCTTCCACGTAAGACCGGAATTCCGGAATCCGGTTTCTTTAAAAAACCGGAACTCGGCGATCCGGTTTTTACGAACTTAAAAGACAGACCTGACATACGAGAGTGGTTGCGCAATGTTGACGTTCATTTATGGTCTTTGGCAATGGATACTGATGGTATGAGATGGGGTTCAATGACCACGAACGCTTCGGAATCGTTCAATAATGTTCTCAAGCACGGACGTGATTTACCAATTTCAGCATTGGTTATGTTCACTTTCAAACAGTTGAATAAATACTTCAACAACCGTCGTTATCGTTACGATAATACGGATTCAGCTTTTGCACCAAAGGTACACAAGAGATTGGAGGTACTCCGACAAAGGGCACAGTTCCACAGAGTCGTACATTATAACCCGTCCCAGGGAATTTATCAGGTTACCACGGGAATCAAGCATCATATGTGGAAAGTTTGCCTACCCAGGAGAGAATGTGAATGTGGAAAATGGACGACACTTCATATTCCCTGCAGTCATGCAATTTCAGTTTGTAAGTTCACGGGTCGGGAATACAGCGACTATGTGCCTCATGAGTATACACTTGCAGCTTACAACATGACCTGGAGTTACCATTTCAGTCCATTACCTCATTCTGACTTCTGGGAACCCTATAATGGACTTCCTCATATGCCTAATCCTCACTTCAAACGTACAAACGTCGGTAGAAATCCGACAAGGTGAAGGCGTACTGAAATGGACCAGAGGGATGTCGGTCAGTCCAGTACTCAAGGAGAGGCTTCATCATCACACCCCCAGACAGAATTCAAAGGTGCAAAATATGCCATCAAACTGGTCATAACAGAAGGTCTTGTCCCTCAGCCAATGCAAGCTAAATTTAATATCCGAGTACCTATATTACTGTTGTTGTTCACTTTTATTTTACTACATATTTGTTTCTAATGTTCAACTTTCAATGATTTACAAACTGATGTATATTTTTATTTTAAATTCAGACTGTAATAACGGGCTTAACTACAATACAAAAATTGAAGGTCGCATAAAATCAGATCTTGGGGATCCGGTTTGTCAAATAACACCGGATTCCAGAGATCCGGTCTTACGTGGAAGACACGTATTCGACCGTTGTCCACCTCAGGCCTATCTCCTAAAAACCAGATCCCCAGGATCCGGTTAGTTACAAAACGCAACTAACCGGATTCTCAGGATCCGGTCTTTCGCAAGTCGTGACAAACCGGATCACCAGGATCCGGTTTCATTAAAAATGGGTCAGTTTTGAAATGTGAAACTCACATGGGTCAGTTTTGAAATCCCAAACTCGTTTTAGGTCATTTTTAAAAAAACTCCAAAAATTGGACTAAGCATTTTTAAGGGAAATCTGTACAAGGGTTTAACTTCAATTTACAAAAGCTAAGCATCAGGCCAAGTGTTAGAGATTTCAAAGTGGAAATCAAAACACATTAATGTGGATTTGCACTACTAGCTGTAAAGGACATGACTCGATGGACGATTATTGATAGATGCACTAAGACTACAAGCTTAGTTCCAATAATGACCAATTATGCGTCAAAATAATATGTCGGTGTGTATGTTATGAGAGATTGTATGATTTCGTGATGTACCACCTTCTGTTATTTCTAAGTCATGGCTCGCAATTCACAAATAGGTTTGGAGATCCTCTACAAGAGGTGTTAGTGAACTTGCATTTAAAAATTTTACTCCATTTCAGACGAACTGGCAGTGAGGCCGGTGTGGGGATATTCATACGTGATAAGAGAGAAGGACACGCGCTCATGCGTGGATCTAGTTTCCTTTCTTCTTCCTGTGAAAGTCGTCGACCCCGGTTGCTTAGTTCGCCAGGGACGTTCGCTGAAGGTCTTTCGTAGAGAGGGTCGACTAGGTCTGTCGAGGGTTTCACCCACTTCAGTCAGAAACAGGCGGTTCGTTTCGGCGCTTTTGCTCTGATCCAGGCGGTTTGTTTCTCCCGTTTCGTTCTTTCAGATCCAGATGGTTCGTTGCTCCCGCTTCATCAGATCAAGGCGGGTCATCTAGATCCAGGCGGTTTGATCTGGCGCTTTTGCTCATATCCGGTCGATCTTGTCTCGGTTTTCCTTTGGATTTCTTGCCGTGAAGTAGATGGAGCAAGGACAGGGGAAACATTCTGTAGGAAGAAAGGAGGGTGAGGGTAGAGTGGGGTACTTCCACTTGTTGAGGGAGAACTTTTTTAGTGTCTTCATCGACAATATTCCTGGAGATAAAGATGCATTCTGGCTTCGGAAGTTGTTCGATGCTGCTGGGAAAATAATGGACGTGTTCATCCCATTCAAGGAAAGAAGAGCGACAAAGTCTCGATTTGGGTTCGTCACATACAAAGAAATGGAGGAGGCTCAAGCGGCTATCAATAGGTGGAATGGGTCTTTGTTCGGGAGGTGCAGATTAGTAGTCAAGTTAGCGGACTATGGAGGTAAACCCAGGAATCCCATGAAAGTGCTGGGGGAAGGCCAGCAAGGGAGATTTCCGGAGTTTCCTTGGAGGCCAATTCAGGTTAAGGAAGCTGGTGTTGGCGTTTCAAAGGATGCTAGCATCCAGGTTTCCGCAAAGAAAAGAAAGGTTTCACTAGAGGTGATCCCGGAGAATGAGAAGTGGCTTCGAAGAAGTGCGGTGGCAGAGTTGAAGGTCTTCATCCCTTCCAGCCAGCTTGAGGAAGAATTGAAGCTCAATGGAATTAAGTTTCATAAGATATTTCCTTACGGGGGAAGAAGGTGTTAATTCATTTTTTATCATTGGATGATCTGGAGCTATGCCTCTCAGGGAGTTTCTCTTTTTTAAGTAGAAGGTTCTCACGTCTTTGTAAATGGAAAGAAGAGGTTCAAGGCTACGGTCAGTGTGGTTGAGCATCATTGGGTTGCCCTTTAAAACTTGGAGTGAGGCAAATCTCCAAAAGATTGTGGAACCCTTTGGTTACTTCTTGAAGATGGAAATTATGGATTTTCAGGAATCTGGTTTAGAGAGGGCGAGAGTGCTGGTGGAAACGAAAAGACTGGATAGGATCTTTGAGGTCTTTGAAGCAGAGGTAGGAGGCAAGGTAGCTGAATCTGTGATCTGCGAAGAATGTTATTTTAATGGAAGGGAAACGGAGTGGAAGGTGGAGGAGTCGTCTATTGAAGGGGAGGAAGATTCAATAAATTGTTCCTTCATTGAAGGTCAGGCTTGTAAGGGCCGTCTGCTGTGCGTGGCGGAGCAAGGCGAGGATCAAGATAGGATGTCAGTGCAAGGCGGTGATCGTGGCTGGGTGTCAGTTGGGGAATTGAACCGATGGGACTCCGGGGTAGCCAAGTCTGTCTCTCCTGAGCATGAGAATTTGGGCACTTTGGAGTCTATCCAAATAGTGCCAGAATCTCCTATTAGGAAGGTGGAGACTTGTGATTCTACCTTGTTACGGTCTGAAGGAAGAGGAAGGGAAGCTGGGAAGCCGGATTCAGGAAGGGAAGCGACAGAGTGTAGCTGGGATGATATGCTGAAGTCATTTCTGTTGCAAAAAGGAAATGGGAGTGCGGGGAAGGAGGCTGTTGAACAGGTGGGGAAAGGCTTGTGTGTGCCTTGTCTTTGGGAAGAGGGACAGGGAAACGAGGTTGCTCTTGTGAAGAGTGATGAATCTATTCCTCGCATTCTGGCCGAGGAAGATGCAGAAGACTTCATCTCTCAGGATGAGGATTTCGTCAGGCGTGTCGATAGTTTAGAGGGTGCGACGAAGAGGTTGGGCAACCAGAAGTCGAGCTTGGTTAGGGAATTCGATGTTAGAGTACAAAAGACTTTTAAAGTTGAAAGAAGAAAAGATTCTAAGGAGAAGGTGGTTTCTAAGTTTCAAAGAAGGAAGAAGAGGGTAGAGCTAGTTCGTCTCAAAAAGTCCTACTTGGAGGAGTTGGTAAAATCAAACAGGTCTAGCCAAGTGGCTGAATCAGTAAAACATCCAGAAGTGGTAATAACAGGAGTGGATGAAGAAGCGAGGAAATTAATTCAAACATTGTGCGTGTTCCTTTGATTTGGCAAGAACAGACGCTATACCTTTACTCCGGTCAAACATTTGTACCTTGCACTGTGTGGATTTCACTAAGTTTGCATAAATTTTGCTCTCGATCTTAGGTACAAAATACTTGTTGTGGTCCAACAGTGCATCACGGCGCTCGATAAACCAAGCATTGGCTTGCTTAAATGTGAAGTGGACAATAGCGGTGATAGGCAAATCATGACACGCCATAAGAACATGATTAAAAGATTCTGACACATTGGTGGTCATGGACCCCCATCTTCGACCCCCAATATCATAAGATAAAGCCCATTTCTCCACGTTAAGTTTATCCGGCCACTTCATAGCACCTTGGTTACAACTCTTTCAATTTTTAAAAACGGTTGCAGAACTTTATTTGTTGATTCTCGTATCCAATGCTAGTAAGTAATGCTTTCTTGGCCATACACTTCGCCTTTATATTGAAATTGGATGCAAAATATCTTATGCAAATACGGTGATAAGCCACCGGTGGCTTCCAATCATCTTCTTCCATGACTCGCATTATTCCCGCGTGCCTATCGAAAATAATGCATAATCCTTTTCGTTGTGTGACGCCATTTCGAATGCACGTCATGAACCACTTCCAACTATCGATGTTTTCACTCTCCACTAATGCATAAGCAAGAGGGAGAATTTCATTGTCCGCATCGAGAGCTACTGCAATCATTAAAATCCCATTCCACTTCCCGTTCAAATGAGTTGCGTCAATAGAAATAACGGGACGACAATGGGTGAATCCATCAATAGCCTGGCTAAATGCCCAAAATACTCTATTTACGCTTTCATTGCCACTATCAAGCGTCGAATTGTCCCAATAAACAATACTACCGGGATTGGTCTCTTTAAGCACACCCATATAAGCCAGTAATTTTGCGAACGATTCTTCTCACTCTCCAAATAAATAAACGAATACTTTTTGGTGCGCTTTCCAAGCTTTTATGTAATACTTATACTTTGATCGCATCAACTCCCTCACTTGCTTAGGACTATATCTCAAATCCTCTCGAATTAAGTCTTTTATGTCCATTCCAATAAAGTGTTTGTTGAAATGGACGTTGTCAGGGCGGATAATTTCAACCTCACATGTATGATCTCCGCCGTATGGGGTCATTCTCCACATACCTTCCTTCTTCTTCTTCTTCGAAGCTCGTAATTCCCATTGACATTTATCCTTGCCTCTGCGACATTCGAGTAGCATTTGTTTTGTATCCGAATAGCTAACACCATACTCATGACGTTGTTTAATGGAATATCTCTGACAAGCATATATAAGAGACTCCTTGCTCAAAAAGAGTCCATCTTTGCGCAGCTCTTTCACATTGAACTGTTCATTGTGAGACCCTTGGTCGTCTATCGCTGGATGGTTAATCCAAGCTGAAACATCATTGAACGGTGGGAAATCCCAAAGGGAGTTATTATCTTCAACAACACCGATGGGTACTTCCATATACCCTTCCTCACTATCAATATCAAGATTCTCTAGATAATCTCTATCAAACTCGTCTTGTGTTGGAATTTCAAATACTTCTACAGTTGACAGTGTCGTTTCATCGATTCCATCACTATCCATTGTTAAAAAGATAGAATAATAAAAACTTAGCCAAGACATGTATAGTTAAAAACTACAGCGAGAAAACAACTACAAACAATGAACCAACTAAATACAACATGAAACATAACACCACATTGATTTTCAACAAACACAAAGAGCTAAAATCAACGAATAAAAAACAACCAAACAAACACCAAGAGCTCACACTGATTTTCAAACACAATACCAAAATACAACATTGTGTCAAGGAGCTTACTGGAGATGGTGGAGTACAAACAAGCAATGGAGCAGAGCAGTTCGACGGACGGAGCAGAGCAATCCGACGGACAAAGCAGAACCGAGTGATGGCGCAGATGAGTCGGAGATGGAGCAGAGTCGACTGATGGACGGAGCAGAGCGGAGCGGATTCGAGCGATGGATGGAGCAGAGTCGAGCGCGGACGGACCAAAGCGGGGACGGAGCACGAACGAATTTCGAATTCGATTTTGGGAAGAAACAATGCAAGGAAGAGAAAAATTAGGGCTCACAACTTAGATCAAACTAAGCCGCTGTTTAGAACAACATCTAAATGAAAAAATAAATTCAAATCATCCACATCAGCCTGTTGACTCATATAATAATCCACCTCAGCTTAAGTCGCTGTCAACAAGGGCGTCTTAATGTTAAGACGTTGTGAGCAACGACAGCTTACAAAACTAGTATAAATTGAAAAACCAATCTAAAAAATGTGTACAATTGAAACTAAATGTTGATTTTGATGCAATTTGGAAAATTCCCCCCTTCATTGTCCGTTTACCATGAACAAACCAGAATTGATATTGAACATGAATTGACGAGAGCTTGTAGCTGCAATTTCAACATTTTTCTGTCTTCTGACCCGTGAGCAAAATGTTTCTAATTCTGAATATTCAGTTTCAGGCACCAGTTCTTTCTTTTTTTATCCGCTGTGAGTTTTTAGAGGTTTTGTTAGAGCAAGCTCTTTATGGCTGTGGTTGTGACGCTGGTGACTTATCATCTTGCCTCTTGAGTACTCCGTGAAGGTGGACCAAACATGCTTTGAACAACCTACAAGTGCAAAATGGTAGGAAAAAGAATAGATCTGCATGTAAGCCAAATAATAGAAATTACTAATCATTTAAGTTTTCCAAAACCATAAGCTCATTCTCGACTTACAAGCAAAAATACTGCTCGTGCAAAAAGCCGAGGAAGACCAAGGCCAGATATATTTGGAATTAGTAAACCTGCAAAAAAGGGAAATAACTTGTAGAAGGCAGTATTGATGTTCTACATAATAATGAAAGACTTTTGATGTTGTGGATATGAAAAGTCACTGAGAATTAACTCATTTAGAAGAGAATCTGAATCGCACTGACTAATAGCATAACTGGTTTGTATGCCTTGATTGTGAGCTAAAAAAAAGATGGAACACTTAAAGAGTTACAAATGTAGTTGCCCCAAAGATCTCATATCTTATGACAAGGTTTCCCTTTTTCTTATCACTGTGATCAAAATAATACCCTTGATTTAACAACGGTTGTGTAGACAATTTCTTGGGTGGTACAAGAGTGCCAACCATTTGAGAAAATTCAATGGGGATTATGCAGTTTGATTATACCTATAATTGCAGTTCTTCGCGACAAAGTAGAGTGATGGCCCAATTCTGAGATACTCCGAAACACCATTAAGATACTTCTGAGGGAGTTAAAGGACGCTGTTAAAAACAAGAAAGCCACTCGGAACTATAAACATGAACTTGCTTTGAAACAAACTGAAGATATGAATCCTTGGGAAGTACAAATTTCTGATCCAAACCAGGTTCAATCCTTGTAGACAGACCATGGAGTTTCAAATTAAACAAATATATTATGAAACTCCTAATAATAATATTGAAAGCCAATATAGAGATTAGAGGGTTACTCAAAATGATGGCCACTGCTGGAGCGACAAAGATTGGAATGACCACAATTTTCACTCCCCAAATACTGAGGACAGTTGCATGGATGTCCTACAAAGACAACTCATTTTATTAGCATTTGATGGTCAGTTTGAAAATGAGTATTGATTAATCATAGATCTACCGATATTAAATACCCAAATAAACAAAAGTTGCATGTTGAAAACAATGAACATTCATACTTTTAGCAACTTTGATTACCTTCATATAGCGGGTCAGCGTTGTTGGACTTATACCTATAATCACATAACATAATTAAACTACATCTAAAGAAAAGAAGATATGAATGGAGGCCTGCATTGGGACAGTTCATATTTAGCGTAAAACACATCAGCTACCTTTATGAGTCTCTCCATACATAGCTGGCGTTTTCAAACATGGGAAACAATCAACTCGTCTATCCTCCTCTCTCATGGAGTCAAAAATGATCAGAGCAACAAAAGCAGTGATTTGAAGAACAAAGTCCATTAAAACAGTCAGGGCTACAGATACCGCACACAAATATATATGTCAGCAATCTGCCATTGCCATACATGATTATATAAAACATTCTTATCAGTATGGGTACGGCATAGGAATCTCACCTGCAAACATGGAAAACACACGGCATGCTGGCATAGGAATATAACTTCCAACAACAAATGCTAGAACTTCTGAAAGACTTGCCAACGTTATTGATGGTCCCACTTCTACAAGAGAATTACTTACTCGTACTTCTAACGGTAGACCATGAGGATGTCTCTTAAGGGCATGCACTAGTATGCACATGTTATCTACGCCAACCTGATATAACACTAGTGTGATAAGATAACTGAAAACAACTGTATATGTTATGTGGGATATTATTTCAGTAAAAAATTATGTCTGATATAAAGGTATGCACATTGCTCCTTATTGCATCAATTCATAGAGAATTACAAAGAAACAGAACAACAAAATATGAGGGACAAAAAAAAACAACAGGTGAAAAGGATAATTGATAAAGGAAAGGATACAAAGGGCACACTTGGAGGACAGACTCAAAATGGATAGATGAAATTTTATTGGAGTCAGAGGATTCTTTTGGAAAGGAAATCAATACATTGAAAATGATGAAGAGGAAAGAGTCAAAGGAAAATGAGGAGATTAAGTACCAGAGGCGGAAGGGGAAAGAGAAAGATGTGTGTACAGAAAGCAAAAACAGCAGTGGACAAATATAGAGAAAGGAATGCCTCTCAACATCAGATCTCAAATGAAGGAGTAGAATTAAATGATGAAATAAGAAAAGCTAAGAGGAGGGAAGCAGAGCTAACCTTTCTGGTGGCTAAGAGTTTGGGAGTAGAGAGTCATCTTTTCAAGAGGCTTTGTGGTGTAATAGGGCCACGTAGAGAAAAAAAACTGTATTTTGGGCTGAGGCCCAATGATCCTTTGAGAATTAAGATCACATTAATATATCGGAAAAAAAAGTATCACGGATTTATAAATTACACACAATTTTGTCTCTTGTGGTTGTGGAGCTTCTCCAGGAACGTTCTGCAGCAGTCACAATCTGGTCTTCAATAGCAGACTCCAAGTATAGGATCTGAGTTTCATCATTTCGATTACTTTCCTTCAATCGTGCATTTCTTACTACATCAAGTGTAATGTAATCTGGATTAACTCCCTGCTCCAGCATCTGGGTAAAAATCTGGTTGGCTGCCTTCCAGTCACCTACTTTGCATAAACCTCTAATAATCGACGTATAAGTGTACTCATTGGGGGAAACCCCGTCAGCCTTCATTTCATGAAATAGACGTTGGGCCCATCCTACCCTTCCAGCACGACAAAACCCATTTATTATTGAGGTATATGTAACAACATTCGGGCCAGGTCCTTAAGCCTTCATTTCAGTAAACATATGCCAAGCCTCCTCAAACTGACCAACACGACACAAGCCATGAATTAAACAAGTATAAGTTACAACATTTGGGTCAGGTCCACGAGTCTTCATTTCAGTAAACATATGCCAAGCCTCCTTAAACTGACCAACACGACACAAGCCATGAATTAAACAATTATAAGTTACAACATCCGCGTCAGGTCCATGAGTCTTCATTTCAGTAAACATATGACAAGCCTTCTTCAGTTCACCAGTCCAACACAAGCCATGAATTAAACAAGTATAAGTTATAACATTCGGGTCAGGTCCACAAGTCTTCATTTCAATAAACATATGCCAAGCTTTCTTAAGTTCACCAGCACGACACAAGCCATGAATTAAACAAGTATAAGTTACAACATCCGGGCCAGGTTCACGAGTCTTCATTTCAGTAAACATATGCCAAGCCTCCTCCAATTCACAAACACGACACAAGCCGTGAATTAAACAATTATAAGTCACAACATCCGGGTCAGGTCCACGAGTCTTCATTTCAATAAACATATGCCAAGCCTCCTCAAACTGACCAACACGACACAATCCATGAATTAAACAAGTATAAGTTACAACATCCGGGTCAGGTCCACGAGTCTTCATTTCAGTAAACATATGCCAAGCCTTCTCAAACTGACAAGCGCGACAAAAGCCATTAATTAAACAATTATAAGTTATAACATTCGGAGACAGTGCACTGTTCTTCATCTCATGAACCATACATAGCGCCTCCTCAACCTGACCAGCCCGACAAAAGCCATGAATGATCATATTATAAGTGACAGCAGTAGGGCAAATATCGTAATACTTCATATCAGACAACATATTTATGGCCTTCTCCATCTCTTGAGCACAGCACCAAAAATAAATAAACGAATGATAAGCAAACAAATATGGCAGAATCCCCTGCCGCCTCATCTCAACCATCAATTGCTCAGCTTTGACAACCGACCCCTTTTCAATAAGATAGTGAATTGCCACAATGTGACAAACCGAAATAAGCTGCATAACAATAGCCGAATCTGCATACAACTTACCAGCCAACTTATGGCACAAATGAACGGCCAGATCCAAATCCCCCAAACTACACAATCCTCCATAAAATGTCCGCCACATTACCTCATCAGGACTGCACCCCATCTCCTCCATCCTACACAAAAGCCACCCAGCCTCTTCCACCCTCTTCTCCAAACACAATCCTTTAACCAATGTGGTGAAAAAAATAACATCAGGGCTTAATCCCCTTTTCAGAATCAAACCCAGCATCCCAAATCCATAATCGATACAACTAACCTTAGAATAACAACTAACCAACATGCTGATGGTATTGATATTCGATTGGATTACTTCTAGCTTTCTGTACATCTGTATAGCATCGTAGTAATGCCCATTCTGAATCACAATTGCTAAAAGCTTTTTCCATTGTGCAATTGGGTTAGGTGTTTGCGATGAAATCATCGCATCGAAGAAGCTTGTGGCTTCGTTTACATCTACGACACTCTTTACAGATTCGGGTAGGAAGAGGGAACTCAGCTTACATCTGGGATTGGTTTGGTTGGCTGCCGAAGCAGATGAATATTGAGATGATGACGAGCAGAAACTTCGGCCGCGGATAAGTATAGCTCTGACGATGGCGGCGGCTGTCATCTGAAACTCTTCTCAGATCCGAGTCGTCGTGAAGAGAAACCAAATCTGAATCAGGTCGACCAACGAGCAGAGCGCATTTCGATCGAAACGAGACGATGAAGAAATTTTTAGATCGTACCGTACACGTGGTATCTTTTGCAGCGTCGAATTGGGATTTGATTCGATTCCTATTCTTAACCTTGTCATAATTTTTAGATCGTAACGTAATGTTATGTATTAGGTATTGTACCGGATACTTACATGCGGATGAATTAGCTGTATTTACCAATTTAATTGTATAAGGTGAGGTCGGATCTGGTACAAAGTTTAGATCCTGTACAAAATACAAATCATCTGATCCATTTGTTTTGATAATCCAAAGACTTGGATAATTTGATTTACAAAACTAATAAATGAATTTAATACGTGTATATCATAATAGAAAGGGTATAATTGACCATCAAAAATTGAAAAACTACCCCATATCTCTCCTCGCACAACGAAAACCGACGATTGAGGAAACCGATTTTAGGGTTTGTCGAAGACCAAGTCGGAATTCATCAACAAATCTCTCCGCACATCGTAACGTTCATTAGGGTTTGTCGTTCACGATTATGCAGAGACCGATTTTAGGGTTTTGGAACAATGACGACGAACAGTGGTGAGTTGAATTCGGTTCGTTTAATTACTATTCGTAGATACTGTCATGTGTTTTGGGACAGGGTCGACGACGAACTGTATAATTAGTGAGTTTGAAGCTATTGAAACACGCTTTCCATAGCCTTCTGCCTTCTGCCGCCCTCACTTTCCGTAGCCAACTGTGTGTGTCGTCACAACATAGTATAGTTCGTCATATTATGTGGTTAGGAAATTCGGTATGAGTAGATATCAGGGTCCCAAGTGCATTATTCGTCAAAAGTAATACATAATTCGTCGTCTTAGATTTGACATTTAAACTAGTTTCCATTTTATTGACAGCGCGCAAAAGGATTTATAGTTTTTTTGGAATGCCACACTGTATAATTCATCATCCATAGTATAATTCGTCATATTATGTGGCTAGGAAATTCAGTATGAGTAAACAGATCAATATTGCTGGCATTTGAGTCTGGTAGTGATATAATTCGTCAGTTAATATTTATACTTCGTCAATGTTTACTACCTAATAAACTGATCAATATTGCTGGCATTTGAGTCTGGTAGTGACATAGTTCATCACTTACTATTTATAGTTCGTCGTCAATGTTTACTACCTAATAAATTGATCAATATTGTTTGCAATTGAGTCTGATAGTGACATATAGTTCATCAATACTATTTATAGTTCGTCAATGTTTACTAACTACTAAACTGATCAATATTGTTAATTGTACAGAGCTAATACTGCTGAAGGCACTATAAAAGTACAGTCAAGGATCTGCAGCCATACTTGACGCTTATTGTGCTAAGCTGGTTTGCAAACGAAAGCGATCTCAAGAAACTACTCGTAGCTTAAAAGATGGTCTGAAACAATGCAACAGAAAATCTGAAAGTCCTTCGGACTGCAAATGCTGTAGAGAGTTAGATTGGAATTATGATTTTGGGGATTAAGAAAAGTTGTAAACAAAATGTACAGTGGATTTCATGGTTATATACAGCATATTTGTTAAAGATATGATTTATTATATTATGAATGAGTCAATCAGTAATGGGTTTAGTAGTGGTTTAATGACTTAGTGGTTACTAAAATAGTGGAGTATTTTCAATAATTCAGTGTATATCTTCGCTTACGATCCTAACAATATTTGACATCATTGCAAGATGTTCTACTACCGTTTTGATATTAATCTAAACTGGAAAAAACAAAAAAAATGCGTTCAGCTGATGTTGGAGATTTTATAGGAAAATTCTTCCCACAAAAGTAATGGAGTTACCTATCATGTTAACAAATAGTAAAAAGAGAGTAGCTAACTGTTTGCAAATGTGATAAGAAGATTTTTACAAATACACATCGTTCAAACCTAAACGTCTGAAATAAGTATACAAAGAGAAAGTAATGCTACATGTGAAATGAATACATCGAGAGTCTAGATTCATTGCTAGGATAAGTGATGGAGGAAATGAATCGATAAGTCATGATATGCTATCTAGAAAACATCAGCCATCGAGGGCTCCCAGGGCCTTCATATCCTCTAGAAATTCGGAGTAAGAGTCGTCAACACTCTGTTACTTCACCGTGGATGATGATCGCGGAGTTGGTTTGGCAAATGATGGAGCAACGGAGTGTACGACTGCCGTGGCTGCTGCACCAGATGCCTTGGGTCTTGGCTTAGGTGTAGCTGTTTCTCTCCTAACACGTACATATGCTGGAATCTGTTTGACAAATAAACCCCCTTTTAGAACATTGAAACAATGACGAACTATAAATAAAATGTTCATGACGAACTATAAAATGTTATAACAAACTATAAAATGTCATGACAAATTATACAATGATACTGTCGAATTCTGATGAATTTTATTTTTCTTTTGACGAATTATAGCATAATTCGTCGAAGTGCACTACAATTCGCAAGAATTCTGACGAATTATAGTCTACTTTTGACGAATTATGACATAATTCGTCAGCATTGGACTATAATTCGTTAAGAATTCTTCCATGTTCCTTAATAGTTGATGCGCACAAATACAACGACGATTGTGTTTTCCAATAATTCATCAAAAAGTATGCTATAATTCGGTTGTGACAGTCTACATATGATGTAGCATAATTTAGCTGAAACGTCTTGGATTCTGTTCAACAATTTGTAGCTCCAAACTACCTGTTTCTATCGAGCTCACTTCAGATTATACACTAATCGACCAAGAAAAAACTCACAATGAATACGAAAAATGATTAATAAGTACTCACAAAATCAAGCAACCAAAACAAAAATGCATTTAATATCATGAATGTGCAAACTCCTGAGATACTTCAGTTTTATCATCAAAGCAATCAAGTAAGCAAAATTACGAAAACAATAGAACTTTGCCAGCTCTATTTTATCAGTACTGCACCATATCTTGACACCCATAAAAACACACATGAGAAAACAGTTGGCAAACAAAATTTTAGAACTTTCATCAGTTTAACAGCAATAGACGTGTCACCTCAACTCAACCCCAATCAGAGCTACACCATGTACAACTAATCGAGAAAACCATATCTTCTTCTTTTTTTATTCCTTCCTCTCCAATCACAACTTTCCAAACAAAAAATTGACCTTAACATTTTCCCTGACACATCTCAAGCTAGCAGAAACCAAAGTTAATAAAAAAAAATCATAGTCACCATACGATAAAATAAGAACAGATGAGAACCGACCAGATGATTCTCCACTTCTTTCTCATCCTCCCCACATCCACCACTGTTCTCCTCAACTATCTCCCCTTCCTCCATTTCATCATCGTCACCACAGTCCTTCAACTCCACTACCACCGGCGGCAATACATCCGCCTCCATCTCCACATCATCCTCCACCTCCTCACGCTTCTTACTCCGATGGTGAATATGGTGCAGATGCTTGTGCTTCCTCCGCTTTGTCGTCTCCTCCGCCTTAGCGTCACTCGATCGGCGGTGCTTCTTGCGCTGGTCGTTGATCGCTGCGCCGTCGCTTCCCATCAAATTCCGAATCACGAATTCCGCTAAATCGGTGCAACGAAAGTAAGATCTGACAGAACATGGTGTAAATACATAATTACCTTTATTTTAATTGATATTTGAATTTAAAACAATTTAATTTCAATTAATCCTGATCATCCAAATAATAAATGAATGATTAAGATTAGTTTATATTTTTTTATATCATAATATGGGTTTTGCACCTGATCCTAAACCCATCATGTAAAGTAAAAAGAAATATCATTTGTAAAGAATTATACAACAAAACAAGTGGGATGGCCGTCCCCAGTTATGAATATTATGGATGACCTTTGAAATGGTGGTGTCTTAACCCTTCAGAACACAAACAATAATCAATCAATCGTTCTGAATGATAACAACAATTAACTTTAAAATTTTGTGTGTAATGATAACAAAAATAATTTGGGGATCACCATAACTAGTAAATTTGTCATTTTTTGTATCTAAAAATGCCCGACCTATTTTCATTAAAATTTGAAATTCTTCAATTTAGTCAGTGTTGAGATGGGTTGTCTAGTACTGTCTGCCAATGTATTTGTCAATATCGATATTCCTCTAAAATTGTTGTAAATATAGTGATTGAATTGGATGACTCTTATCTAAGAGACTGTCCGATTGAGTTCAAATTTATGTTAGCTGAATTTAATTTAATTTATATTAGCTGAATTTAGTTAATTTAATTTATTTTAGTTTAATTTAGGTTAGATTAGCTGAATTTAGTTTAATTTAGTTTAGCTAAATTTAGTTTAATTTAGGTTAGTTTAGCTTAATTTAATTTATTTTAATTTATTTTAGTTTAACTTATAATTTATACCAACTTAACATTACATCATCATCATGCATCATCATCATATGATGGTAATACGATGATGATGATATGATGATGGTGGTGGTGGTGATGGTGATGTGATGATGAACTTAAATCAAATAAAATTTAGTATAATTTAGTTTAATTTAATTTAGTTTAGTTTAGCTGAATTTAATTTAATTTAGTTTAATTTAATTCAGTAGACTGACGAAGCGTCGCCGGTCAACGAGTTCACAGGGGCTATCAGAGGGTGCTGAAATCCCTCCAACATTCATCTCTTCTGTTTCGCTTTATTGCTTGCTTTGGTGTTTGATTGTATAGACGGTTTGGTTTGTGCTTGTTGAACAATTGGAGAGTTACTCCATTGCATTGTATATCTGCATTCAATCAATAAAATCATCCATTCCTTATACATTCATATAACATAAAGTTTTATGCGTACGGTACCCTACCACTATTGTGGCAAGACGAAGTGTTTCATTTTTACTCGGGGTGTCGAACTTGAGCTTGGTGGAGTATGAGGAAATGGTAGACTATAACTAAGCTTCAAATATTCGAATTATTAGACATCACTAAGTGTGTTACCTGAAGCAGTCTAGTAATTGTTGTTGTGAGCTAAAGTCACATGGGGATCAGTTGAAGTAGACTGATGAAATGTGTTGTGCTCTAAGAGGTTACACCTTTGTTGTGAACTGAGGTCGGACTGATGACCTCCTAGCTCTCAACAACATTCACCAAAATTGCTTGAACATAACAAATTGGATTAAACATGGGCCAAGTACTTTGATGTACTTTTGAAGGATGCACTCTTACACTAGAATTGTATTTGACATGATTGAACCATAATACAAAAATAACGCTTCTGATATTCAGTTCTAGAGCCGAATATATGATGTGACTACTGATGTTTGCGCTAGTATTGCTGATGGAGATCATGTACCTCTATGATGAATCGGAGGTAAGCTTGATGTTTACTAATTCACTGTATTTCTTTTTTATTCAATAAAAGTCAGAAACTGGTTAAAACATTAGGCAAAAAGCCCAATACACTCTAGAGTCTGGCCTCTAAAGGCCTTATAGCCCAACACTAAAAAGTTTGATGTGTTTATTCAATGTATTCTGATGTGTTACATTGAATTTTTTTTGAAAATTAAACTCTTTTAGATTTTACATGACTTTGTTTGCATTTTACCATTCCCAATAGGATTGCGGTCATGGTAGGGAAAGGATGCGTCCTAAATATGGATTTTTTTTCGATTGCATTTGTTGCTCACTTTGTATACTAAGGTTTATTATTATAAGATTAACACCCTTTTCTACATTATCATTAAAACTGATTTTTTTTCACTATTGAAAGGAATTCACGATGTCATGAGCAGGGGCGGAACTAGATTAGACAAAGGGTGACACTTTGTCACCCCATGTTTTCTCAAATTCTTTTTATTATATATATAGAATATAGTTTTACAGTTTTACTTGAATAATAAAATTTAAAAGTTGTGTCATGGGGCCATGTGTAGGTTTTAAGAATCAAGATTCATGATGTATTGACTTTTAGCGGTGTACATTGAGGGAATTAGAATTTATTTATTTATTATGAGAGTCAATTACATAAAATAGTTAAATTAGTTGAATTCTGTAAATGTATGAATAATTCACGATCAAGTTGGAAGTTTGTGTTGTAAGTTTCTACTATAGCCAATTATATTAGGATTCTAATATTTGATTTATTTGGTTTTGTTTAGATGAAAACGTCAATTGCTAATTCATTTTTCCAAAAAAGGAAGAAGATTGGATATACTGAAGAGTTTTTTAATTTTAGAAAGATATCGCAAGGAATTTACATTGCAACAAGATGGTAGATGACTTTTTATCGCAAAAAATATTGATTCGTTGTCAACATTAAGTTAAGAATAAAGAGTGCGGTTCAGGTACAAACCGATTTATATATAAAAACTACAAACCGAATTTTAAGCTGACACGTGTCCCATTTAGTCGAAATCCCGAACAAACACACAGAGGGGTATTATAGTCATTCCACACGGAGGGGTATAAAACTAATAATGTTATTTTCAATTTAGTCCTCGAGTTGTTAATGATCAGACTTAAACTTGGAAATGATCAGACTTAAAAAACAGCAATGATCAGACTTAAAAACAATGATCAGACTTAAACAGTTAATGATCAGACTTAGACAGTTAATGATCAGACTTAAAAAAACAATGATCAGACTTAAACAGTTAATGATAACACTTAAACAGTTAAAGATCAGACTTAAAAAATAATGATCAGCCTTAAAAATGATCAGACTTAAAAAAACAATGATCTTACTTAAAACAGTAATGATCAGACTTAAACAATTAATGATCAGACTTAAACAGTTAATGATCAGACTTAAACAGTTAATGATCAGACTTAAAAAACAATGATCAGACTTAAACAGTTAATGATCAGACTTAAACAGTTAATGATCAGACTTAAAAAAATATTGATCAGACTTAAACAGTTAATGATCAGACTTAAACAGTTAATGATCAGACTTAAAAACATTGATCAGGCTTAAATAGATAATGATCAGACTTAAACAGTTAATGATCAGACTTAAAGAACAATGATCAGACTTAAAAATAATGATCAGACTTAAACAGATAATGATCAGACTTAAACAACAATGATCAGACTTAAAAAGATAATGATTAGACTTAAAAAATAATGATCAGACTTAAACAGATAATGATCAGACTTAAACACTTAATGATCAGACTTGAAAAACAATGATCAGACTTAAAAAACACTGATCAGACTTAAAAAACAATGATCAGACTTAAACAGTTAATGATCAGACTTAAAATAACAATTATCAGACTTAAACACTTAATGATCAGACTTAAAACAACAATGATCAGACTTAAAAAATAATGATCAGACTTAAATAGTTAATGATCAGACTTAAAATAACAATGATCAGACTTAAACAGATAATGATCATACTTAAACAGTTAATGATCAGACTTAAATAGATAATGATCAGACTTAAACAGATAATGATCAGACTTAAAATAGATAATGATCAGACTTAAAACAGATAATGATCAGACTTAAAAAATAATGATCAGACTAAAACAGATAATGATCAGACTTAAAAAGATAATTATCAGACTTAACGCATGATGATCAGACTTAGAATCGTACTATAGCAAAAGTCAAATTTTACTATAGCAAATTTTAAAATTTTACGCATGATGATCAGACTTAGAATCGTACTGTAGCAAAAGGCAAATTTTACTGTAGCAAATTTTAAAATTTTACGCATGATGATCAGACTTAGAATCGTACTGTAGCAAATTTTAGGACGATTATACCCCTCCTATCTTTTATGTATTTTTAAATAAGTCCGCGTGTGGTTTTTTATTTACAAAAAGAACCGCGAACGGGATGAATTCTGATTTATCGATATTTACACGTGGCAATATTTTATGAATTTGTAGTTTTTATTTATAATAGTGGTTTGTATTTGATCCGTAGTCAAGAATAAATAATTGAAATGTTTTATGGCTAATTCAATCATAAATCCTTTGGCTTGCATTGCACCAAAGTTGAAGTCAACAATGTGTTGACTCAATGTCGATAAACATAGCTTGTCAACAAAGCTCACCAGCACAGCGTTGCTTGAAAGATTGCTGAACCGAACATACGACACATCCTTTTGCTGAATCTTCCTTGACCCCGAGTCCGCGGCCTGCTGCATGTTTGTGTTCAAAAGAGGATGCAAACTTTTCAAAATCCTGTACTACACTGATTATGTAATATGTATATCATACTCTCTTTGTTCCTCACTTTATATTTTTTTGGATTGCATTTTTGTTGCTCAAATTTGTGTAAATTTATTATTAGAAGATTAAGGCTGTTTTCATATCATCAAAACTGATTTTTTTATTTATTTTCCTTCAATTTGAAAGGAATCCACAATGCCATCCATATATATACCGCCAAGTCCTACCAAACTCAAAAAACAAAATCAACACTAAAAAACACATCAGAACCTCGAAAGACTTTGACTTGCTCATCCACTTAGCATGCAATCAAAGTTGAAGTCAACAATGTGTTGACGCAATTTCGGTAAACCTAGCTTGTAAGAAAATGATATACAAATAGTTCAACCAAGAATAGATGTTTGTTGTGGGATACTTATCAGCTGACTTTTAATTTCGGTAGGTGACTGTTTACATAGGAAGCTCATCAGCTGCCTGCAAGGTGTTTGTCAAGTAGAACTTAAGTTGGGTTTTTGCGCTCCTGTGATTTCTCGGTCTAAGGAGGTTCTTGTGGTAGAACTTAAAATTTTCTTTATTTTGATTTATTTTTTGTTTGAAGCCTTTTCGCAGTCTCTGGTCTGGCTTTGTCACTCTTTCTGTGATTTATTGATAGTTCTCAGGATGCCAGGTTTTGTCTTGAGAACAGGTTCTGTGTTTTTATGAAGATAACGAGTTTTTGACTTAGAATCTGACTTATGTGAGGTGATTTAGACCTTGTGGGAAGTATGGAGAAAGGTAAAATCATTGTAGCAGAAGATGACTTAATGTTGAATTCTCCACCGGCTATGGTTGTTGCAGTAGCTTTGGTTGGTGGCAAGGTTGTCAGAATCGAGTTTTTACCTTAACTCGTTTTGCCAAGGTAGAATCGAATCGTAAAATCGACTCGTAAACTCGCCGAGTTTACTCCGAGTTTACTGTATATTAAAATAATATTAAATATTATATAAATGACATGTAAATATAGTTTTATAACACTATAAATATAACTAAAATAGAAATTTTATTTGCAATTTAATTATATAGGTATAAAAGGTTGTCAGAATCAAGTTTTTACCTTGATCGTTTTGCTTAGGAAGGATTCGAAACGTATACTCGACTCGTAAAATCACCGAATTTAGAATTTACTTTATATATTATATATTTATTTATAGTATCAAATCGCCCGGTCTAATTTATAATATTATTTATATATTTATTCAATATTTATTTTATAATATACTACTAAATTAACGTTAGTTAGACTATAAATTTTATAAAACTAGTTTGAAATACTTTTCTTTTAATATATTGGGATTTGATTGTAATATTTCAAACATTAAGGGCTTATATATAATAATTGAAATTTATTAATTTCACTATTCATCATCTCCCCCACCAAAACCCTAACCCACGAGTCACGACTACCACCCACCAGCAATTTTTCAGTCTTCAATTGATGCTATTTGGGCATCGATTTGGTCTAAAAACACAAGAGCTAGCTCAATCGTACATGAAACATACGATTTTACTCGATTTTAACGATTTTATACAGTTCAAAATCGTATAAAATCGTTTTGACTTCCGATTCTATAGAAAAACGATTCTACCTACGATTTAACACGAAACATACATCTGGAAACGTAAAATCGGACGAGTTTACGTTTTAAAACGCGAGTTTAACAACCTTGGTTGGTGGGGACAGGTGCGGCAAGCATGTTATCAAGTGGATGCTGGATAATTTTGCGTCGGAGACTAACATCATCTTCAAGCTATTACATGTCCGACCAAAGATTAAATTAGTTCCAACTCCAAGTAGGTTGTACCATTTCTGTTGTTTTACCAGCATGAAGTTCCCAACTGAATGCTTTATTTATGTTGCTGAACTGATTTCAGTAGATAATAATATTTACTATTCATTCGATTCTGGCTTGCTGTTTATACAGTGGGAAATTTAATTCCTATTTCCCAAGTGCGGGAGGACGTAGCTGAAGCATATAGAAAAGAGATGGGATGGCGCGCTACTGAACAGATTTCTCTTTGCAAGAAAATATTCCTTGATAAGAAAGTGACTATTCCAAGATCTCTGACAATGTTGTCTAACAAATTCATTGTGACCGAGCAAAAACGTAGAATTTATTTTACATGTTCATGGCAGGTTCCAATTGATGTTATAATGATCGAGTCAGATGATGCGCCTAATGTGATAGCAGAAGAGGTGGAGACCAGCTCGATCAGCAAACTTGTGATCGAGTCGTCATCTACTTCCCTGTTCTCAAGGTAACATATATCCTGTCTTGTGTGTTCCATAATATCTGTGACCTGTTCATGAATTTCCTTTGCTCTTGAATTAATTCATAATTTTCATATTGAAGAAATATGTTGCTTTGGTAACAGAAAACTGACAAGAAGAAACTTGTCTGCGAGAATATCTGAGTGTATACAAAGCACGTGCACTGTATATGCCATAACGAATGGGAAGTTGCCTATCCGTGCGACCATCAGAATGAAGACCAGCAGCTGGTTTTCTGTTAGCAAAGGACTCGTTGGCATCAGCACCAACACTATCCTATCCTGCAATCTCTCCAGTCAGAATGAAGACTAAAGTGCTATCATTTCTGTGTGCAGTTGTTTGTATATAAATACTCATCATCATTTCAAATCATCAGAAAATTGTTTACTACAAAATCCTGTGAAACTTTCTTCTCATCTGGTTGTGTCAATGAGGAAAGAGCTCTCCCTAAGATAAGAGTTTGTTTAGCATTGACCCATCTTTATAAAGCTAAATCTTCGGACCCACTTGTTTAAGGAATTGATTGAATTCAATCAAAGCCACGCCTCAAGTCTCAATAAGACTTATAAGTACTGATTCAAAAAAGCATTAGGGGATTCGCTATTACTAGTAAAATACAATTTTATTGAGAAATTTTGTTTCTGAAAATGTCTTTTTTTCCTCCAACAATTCCTCAAAATGCCTCTATTAATAGTGATTTTCATTAAAATTTTAATTTCTTAAATTCAAATGGGCGTTGAAATGGTTGTCTCGTGTAAATAGTGATTGTTAATGTCTCGTACGCTTTTTTATTTCATCATGTAAAGTAAAAGAAATCTCATTTGTAAAGAATTATACAACAAAACAAGTGGGATGGCCTTCCCCAGTTATGAATAATATGGATGACCTTTGAAATGGTGGTCGTCCGGCCGTGAATTTGGCAATGATAGAGTGTTGCAGCCATTGGACGTCTGGCTGTAGTTCGGCTGCCGTGAAAGTCACAGCCGACTTTTTGTCTTTGAGGGCGTGAGGTTTGCTAGGAAGGTGGATAGGTGGGAATCGGAACACCTGTTTGGGTCGAGCGACGGAAGCAAAGGACGGTTTAGGAGGCAGACTGGGATCTGCTAAAGGCTTCATCGAAGAGCCGTCCGCGGTGGTGATGGCTTGTTTCGGAGAAACCTGTTGGGTGGTGTTGGTCGCGGACAAATCCGGTGGAGGAGGACGAGAGCCGGCCATCGGTAGGTGTCGGTCGCGGTTGGCGAGAGCAGGCCATTGGTTGGTGTAGGTCGCGGACCTATCCGGTAGATCTGGCGGATGAGGGCTGGCCATACTGACGAGATCTAGATCTGGACCATTCGGTGGCCTTCGCATCAGGTGCCCGAGATGGCTTCGCCTTCGCCACGGTACTTGAGAAGGCTTCGACGTGAGCAAGGCAACTGCTCGAAGATTAGTGGATGAGTTAAAGACGCGCAAGGCTTGTGCTTCAATGGATTTAAATGTACTAGATTAGCTTGAGAATTTCAATAGTCTTGTACAATACTTGTAAACATCCCCATCAAAAAAAAGAAATGGTGGTGGTCTTAATTAACCCTTCAGATATGCCCGAAACACAAACAATAATCAATCACTCAATCGTTCTGAATGATAACACATCAATTAATTGTAAAATTTTGTGTGTAGGGGTAGCCTGCCTCTATTGTGGCAAGATGAGTGTTTCATTTTGACTGGCGGGGTTGAAACCGAATTACATATCAGTGGTGGAGTATATGAGGGGACATGAGAATCTGCAGGGCCAGATGTGGAACCTGGGTTTGAGCTTGAGCTATATATATATGTCATCAGTAGTTTTCTTACGGTACCGGAAAGACCAGTTTATTAATTATACCACAAAAGTCTAGCCCATGATTCGTGATTGACACTGCTAAACAAGGCTGAGCTCATCTCTAATGCCACCCAACCTACGGAGGGAATCGATGTGGGATGGTGAGGACTCAACTCTTGCAATCTTGATAACTATATTTAAGGCACCCACACTACCTAATTTCAATGTCTCACTTAATGGTCGATGTGTGTCCAACCTAAACACAACTAGCTTGAGTTTTATGTACTGCATGCATGCACTGATACGTCCAGAAAGCTGGTTAATTACAATAGAAAGCCAAAGCTTGCAAAGGTTACAAAGCTTTCAATTATACCACTGCTGATGGCCCCCTTCATTCTCATATGATCGATCACACACTTGACCTTTTAAATATGTGTGCGTCTCTTACGCTCCGTAGCACTTATACCCTATCGTGCAATCTCTTCATCAGAAATATGGTTGTCTAGTACTGTCTGCCTATGTATTTGTCAATAGGATATTCCTCTAAAATTGTTGTAAATATAGTGATTTGAATTGGATGACACTTATCTAAATCATGTTTCACCTTGATCAATCTGTTAACGGTACTGACGACTTGAGTTTCTAGTTTCATCACACTTAATCAATCTGTTTTTTCGCATTCTATATGACGTTGTATCTCGATCTGCTGAGCTTATCAAAAAAAACTTTATTTTTAGTTTTTGGTGTGCCCATCGGCGTGCCAATTCGTGTCTCAATCATTATTACGGTGTGACCGGAAAAGGATCAGGTGCAAAGTTGATTTTTTGGTACAAAATACAAACTAATCATAGCCATTCATCTTGTGATTTGAATGGATGAGATTACATCTTGAATTTTTGGTATTTTTCTTGATGACGAATTATAAAATGAACTGACGAATTATGTCATCTTTTCATTTTTCGGCTCATCTTTTTCATTTTTCGGCTCGAAAAGTGACGAACTATAAAATAATTTTGACAATCTATAAAATAAACTGACGAATTATAAAATGATTTTGACGAATTTTATATTTTGTACCAAAATTTAACTTTGTACCTGATCTTGACCCTGGTGTGACCTGTTAATGTCTCCATATTTATTAACTTTTTTTAATTTCATCATGTAAGTATATAACAAAAGAAATCAGTTGTAGATAATGTTTTTTATAAGATTTGTAGATAATGTTACAACAACAAACAAGCAAGATAATTCTTAACTAAATAAAAAAATATGACTTAGCATGATAAAAAAAAGCACGATACACCTAGATTAGATACAATCGATTAGTGATTGTATCGGTCAGATTAGTGATCACGGACGACTGTACTGTTAACTAGCAATACCACTGATGATGCATAAGGGCTTGAGATGTACTGAATTATACCCTGACTTAACATTTCTTGAACAAGCTTATCAATGACATCTTTTTGTAATGTAGAATACCTGCAGGGCCTTTGATTAATCGGGTTGGCGCCGACCTCTAAAGGAATCTGATGGTTAAATCCCTCCCAAAATGGAGGAAGCTTTGTTAGCTCCTCAAATAAATCAGAATAGCATGATAATAGGTGCTGCATCGCTGGATTTGTGCTCATATTAGTCTCACTAGCTGATATATGAGAGAGTAGTGCACTACGTGCTAAGATTGGATAATGTGTGGTGTTCTCTGGGATCTCCATAATTTGTAGCAAAGCAATTTGAGGGCCCTTCATCAGCAACTTGTTAAGGCTACCGCCTTTAATCACCTTGCAAGCTGATTTTGTGACACCTCTCAATATGTGTTTCATTCCTCCTAGAGTGAATTCCATCCCGAGGTTAGAGAAATCCCACCAAATAGGGCCCAACGTGGTGAGCCATTGAACTCCAAGTACCATGTCACAACAATCTAGCGGTAAAGTCTGAATATCAGCGGTGAAGGTATATCCTTGCTGCCGTTAGCTGCATTTATAGCCAAAAATCATGTTGTTGCCAATTGCCATTAGCTGCCGTCACGGGCATAGGATTAACGGACTCTAGTAAACAACCGAGCTCTTTGGCAATATTCACATCAATGAAATTATGTGTACTCCCTGGATCAATCAAGATATACAGTTTTCTCTTACCATACTGTCCCAAAACTCTCATACAGTTGAAGGTGGTTAATCCGTCCAAAGCATTCACAAAGATAGTTGATGATTTAGCAATAGTCTGCCATGTATGCTCCTCATCTATCACTTCTACTGCTGCTTCACCATCAGAGGATCCATCATCATCATCACATTCCATCACATATATTTGTGATCTCTTATGCTTTTAGTGATGACCAGTAAGGCTCTTCACAGAACATATAAAGGCCATTTATTCTTCTCTCTTGCATTTCTTCATAAGAGTATTTTCTAGGTGGTTTGTCTGTGTTGGATTGAAGGAAGGGGTTATGAGTGAAAGTGAGGCGATTTGGTGGTGTTTGTGAGGGATTTGGTGAAGGTAAAAGAGGTGTAGAGGTATTTTTGTAAGGGGTTGGTGTTTGGGATTCTGGTAAGGATTGACGGGGGCTCTGGAGTATTTTTGAAGAGTCTGTTGCAATGAGGATTCATGTAGCCTAGCTATCCTAGCAGCTTCAGCGACTGTGGTAGCATTGAACTGTCTAACAGGAAGAGCAAGGTGAGGGTTCATATTAGTCAGAAAAATACTCAAGGCATGAGGAACTGATAGGGACATTCGAGTAAGTGCACATTCAAACTTCCCTAAGTAGTCCTCCACAGAATCATGAGATCTCTTCAAGCTAACCAAATCTGCCAACGAATCATCAAATAACCTCCCAAATCAGGTGGACACATCGACAACATATTTAGGCCAAGAGGGAAACTGATCGAAACGTGTGCTCATATAGTTATGATGCCATTGGAGTGCCTTGCCTTCCATGTGCAGAGAAGCAAGGCACACTTTGAATTCAGGTGCATTGCTGTCCAAAAGGAAAAACTGCTCACATCTGTAAATCCATTCTCGGAGTAAAGTGCCATCAAATTTTGGGAACTCCACCTTTGACAGCCGAGTTGCAAGAGCACCAGAGAGAAGAGGAGCTCGCTGAGTATCTAGTTGATGACGAATGTTGGAAAGCTGTCCAAATCTGCCTAGGTTAGGGTGTTCTGTGCGTCGATTGGTTTGGGTTGAAGCTCCCGAAGTAGAGCTACCAGGGTCTGGTGGGAGTGATGGCTCAGGGTGAGTTTGATTCTGAGAAATGAAACCCTGGAGGAGCTCCTTGATGCTTGTTAATTCATCTTTTATCTCCTAAGAACGTTCCTCCGATTGCCGACGCACTTCCTCTAATTGTCTATTCATCTCTACCATCGATTGAGCGTGAGTTTCAGCCATGGATTCAGGTCACAAGGACGACAAATTTGATACCAGTGAGAACGATTATTAGAACTCGGGATAAATCCCAATCTAGAACTCACCGAGAGATTAAAGAAAGGGGAAAACTAGTCTAAAAGATGATTGCTTAGAAGAAGAATCTACTTGAAGGTGCTGGATTTCGTAGCGAACTGATGGGAGAGATGGAGATTGAGAACTCGCTGTGTTTTTCATTAGCCTTTCCACAGCAAGAGTGAATTACATATAAAGGGGAAATAAGCTGACGGTTCAAACCGACTCAACCCGAATTGGTTTAATGGTTTCCTATTACAGGCAGTGTAATTTCAGGCACCTCTATTCTAATAAGAAATATCATAGACACAAAAAGCAACAATAAAATGCAATTATAATAGAAGAACGATGGAACTTGAAAAGATTAAGTTAAACTGAGATGGAATTAGGGATTGTGGACTTGCAAACTTGCCGTCTGAGAATCGATTGAAGATCGAAGTTTGTTTGTGTCAATTAGGGATTGCGTCTAACTGAGTTTCTTTTGATTTGTTTATTTTATATACTCATTTATATAAAAAAGAATTTTTTTTTTCAAATGTGGACTGAAACTGCCGCTTCGGTCGCCTTACATTTGGGTCGGGCCTGGTTAGTCATATAAACCAGGAAACGATAATAAAGTAAACGGTAATATAACCAATAAACTAACCTTGTACTTTGTTGAATAGATATGATAATGCGGCATCTGATTCCAAAATCATTTGCAATGATCAGTATCACAATTGTGCACTAGAGTGTGCTTCAAATATTTGTATTATGCAATGTAAAATGATAATATCACCTTCGAATTTCAGAACTGGATCCTGTATCTTGACCTTAGCAGGAGATATTTTATCTATCAAAGAAACGAGCATATTATGGCTAAGCAATGTATTTGTAGTGCATAATAAAAAAAATGAACATACCCATTTGAAAGTAAACACATTGCAAGCCCCAGTCATTGGCAGGCCCTTTAATTTCCTCCTGTATATTTTTTCAAGTGAGAATGAAAGTATAAAATGTTATTAATTAACGAAATATATGGTTTTCTGTAACCTATTGTGAAATAGAACACTAACCAATATCCTATTTTTAGAGTGGGCATCTCTGCAATCACCTTTTCCAAACTGACTTTCGCCAAGTCTTTCATTAAAACTGCTTGCGCTATATAAGCAACCTCGTATACAGTGTTATTCACGCCATATGCTACCCGCTTTGCATCCTTAGTCTGCATTTCAAACACTTAACAACTGTTCTAATCATCAACCATGACAATACTTAGAATTATCACCTTCAGGGGTCAATATTGCCTTGATCAATGGTCTACAGTAACAGCAGACTGGTCTGGTGTAGGTGCATAACTACATGCTCCAGTGAAACTGCATGCTAAATCCTATCCACCACTAGAATAAGAAAGCGTATTCCAGCCCCCAATGTGTTATGGTATCTTCCGAACCTTTCCACTATGATTGCATTATTCTCCTTCACGATACATATCCCCCGATTAACTGGCCGACTAATCAAAGAAACTTACGCTGTCAAATAAACAGATATGGATTTTTGAAGGTAAAAACTCCTAGACCCGGTTATCCTATTATAGTAGTTTTTTTTGTTAAAGAATGTTCATCCTGAGATGAGCAGACATCCTAAATGTGCCTATTGTTAAGTATCTAATTCAGTTTGTGATGAAGCTTTTTCAATACATGAGCAGATGATTTGGCTTTATGATATTAGTAATGGTATCAAATGGATGATTTTAATTATGTTAATATTCATATAACAAAAAGTAAATAGAACTAAAAAACCACCAACTTTTAAATAGTATGTACACTTTTATACAATTAGTTATGTTAATATTTATATTATAAAAAAAACTAAAAAATATTTTAAAGAAAACTAAAAACGCTAAAAAATATCTTAAAAATAAGCTCGAATGATACACTTTTAAATTCTATATATGTAATAAATTCTATACCAACCACAGCTTGCTTATTGATGATACTCCTCTCGACAAAGCATTCGTCGAAAGTGATATGGCATAGCTCACTACGAAGAGTAGCTTGGGCTAGATAGACTAGTAAAAATTCAAGGTTCTGAACTGAATAAGTCGCAAGTAAATCAATATGAAACAAAATTAGATAAAAACAGAATACATCCGTAAAATTCAAAGAAAATGTCACAAGTGAGTAGTGACATTACTTTGATAGCTCCATCGAAACATTATCTTTAGTTACTGAACTTTGATTAGGGATATGAATTGCCTTATTAATAGGGAGCTTCACACGCGTGTACGTTTGGTACTGACTAGAAGTTATTGCAACTGTAAGCGAGGAAAAAAATTTCTAGCACATTTGCGTATCGTTCCTGCTTTGGCTATTTCGAATAGAAAAAACTCAAGGTGATGTCCTCGAGCTAAACAAGTAATTAAAAAAAGCTAGAAAAGGTAAGTATGCAGATTTCAAAATTCGTAATAATGGCGTTCTTTGATTTAAGAATTGATTATGTGTTCTTGTATTGATGTTTCGCGTCAAAAAATGAATTAGGCTTGTCCACACTATATTGTTCATTCGAATCCTACTAACATGTATCATGGTTGTAGAGACACTTCTGAATGAGAGATTTGAAATGTAATGTGATTAATACTTAATATTATTTCAGAGTGCACAACATGTGTTTAAGTGAAAGTTGTTAGGATTGTAATCCATTTTGCGCAATGGAACAGTTGCCCATATGTGATCAATATGCAAGCATTAGGATAGATTAGTGCAGGGTAGCTTTGGTTAGGCTTTAGGTTTCCATTAGCCTTAGTCTGTGCAAGCCCCAGCCAAATCTGTGCAGCATGCCTATTTGTGAAGAAGAAATGGAACGACGTCCTCTAGAGCAAAGCGGGAAATGGTTTGAGTTTGCCGACGTCGTTTGAGCAAAGCGTGAGTTTGAGTTTGAAGAGAACGCCGTCGCTTTGCCTCGTCTCTCCTCAATCGAATATACACCAGCTGGATTTCCAATTTGGGATTCTAGGGTTTGCTATATGAGCGAGTGAGGGCGAGCAAAATTGACTTCCCAATCTGCAACGTTCGACTGCGAGATTCATCCTCAAGCATCGACATACTGTGACGACACTATAGACACCAGCAATTTGATCGGAAGCGACTCAGTCCGCTGGTCAGTTCGTCGGATATGTGAGAGGAAGGTAGAGCCAGTCTGTGGTCTGCCGGACATCTCAACTCGTCAGGGAAGTCCTCAACTATTTTTCAATACTGTCTTCATACAGTGCTAGATTGTTTGATTAGATCTGCGCCTATAGTTTGCTTTCTTGATCACGCATAAGAACAATTGTTCCTTGTAACCTTATTTGATTTATAGTGGAACATTGGGTTGAGTCTCCTCGTCCCCGAGGCTCCGTGGAGTAGGGGCAGCCCCCCGAACCACGTAAAAACTCTCTGTGTCACTCATTTTATAGTTGTTGTTTTGTGTTTAAAGACTGTGCTAAAAACTGTTGAAGCTCAAAATTGTTCAAGGTAAAAAATTGGACTAAGCATTTTTAAGGGAAATCTGTACAAGGGTTTAACTTCAATTTACAACGTGGTATCAGAGCCGTTTAGGGACTGTTCTAGAGAGTTCATGACAGTCCTGGAAGGTCCTTACCGTTGGTTTAACAAATTCCCCTGTTTTGGACTTAGTCCTAATCTGTGCAATGTCTGAATCCTCAAAACTGAAACCTTTCGATGGCACGTCTGACTTTGCTATGTGGGAACTCAGAATGAAGGCCATATTAATAAAGGAGAGGTGTTATCGAGCTGTTTCTGAAGAATGGCTTGATCCCACCTCAGACCAACAAAAGAAGGACTTAAAAGAAATTGCACATTCTGAGATAATGATGGGGCTTACTGATGATGTTGCTAGGCAGGTCCTACAACGTACTTACCCCAAACTGTTATGGAATGCTCTTGAGGATATCTATTTGGCCAAATCCCTACCAAATAAGATCTCTTTGTTATGTAAACTGTTTACATTTAAGATGGATGTGTCCATCAGTCTTCAAGAGAACCTGGACTCCTTTCTAAAAATGACCCAAGAATTAAAACGCTGTGAGGATGAGATTAAGCAGGATCATCAAGCTGTTATCCTTCTTAATTCTCTTCCACCTCAGTTTGATATTTTAAAAGATGTCATTCAATATGGTAGGGATGATTTAACTGTCACTAAAATTATAGAGGCTGTTAGTCAAAAGAATGAATCCCTTAAGGTTTTTAAAACTAAAAATGGCACTAAAACTGATCTTAAAACTGAGGTTATGTTTGCTAAGGGTAAAACCAATTACAAAGGGAAATCCAAGAAATCATTTAATAAGGGAACTCATCAGAATCAACAAAATCAGTCTAATGGGAATAAAAAATCCTGAAAAAAAAAATTATGATAAGTCTTCTGCTCCCCTTAAGTGTACCTACTGTGGAAGGTTAGGTCACACAGTTGGCTATTGTTTCAAGAGAAAAGAAGAGAAAAACACTGAAAATAAGGCTAGTACAAGTAATGTTTGTGAAAGAAAGCCTCAATACAATGAGGAACTACTTATGGTTGCCAATGATGATGCTGGTCACTCTTGGATCCTAGATTCAGGGTGTACCATGCATGCCACTCCTCACAGGCATCTGTTCAGCTCTCTTGAGTTGCAGAATGCTGGTGGTGTCATGCTTGGTGACCAAACCACTTTGCAGATTAAGGGAATTGGCAAAGTTCCCTTAAGGATGCATGATGGTATCATAAGAACTGTTCAAAATGTGGGTTGGGTGCCTAATTTGAGAAGGAGTTTATTGTCTGAATCTGAGCTTGATAACCTAGGATGTCACATTAATACACATAATGGCATAAGGGAGGTTATAAAAGACAATAAAAATGTGATAAAAAGCATTAATAAGGGTGGACAGTATCATGTTATCTTATCACCTGAAATTAACACTGTTGATGAAAAAAGGCTTTAAAAGAAACTCACAAATGGCACACCAGACTTGGTCACATTGGTAATAAAGGCCTTTTACACTTGTATAAATCTGGTCTTATTGAATCTCAACCTATTGATCTGAAATTCTGTGAAAACTGCGTTCTTGATAAAAAGTCTGCACATCCTTTTAGTAAATAACCATTTAAGGTTAATAAACCTCTGGAATATGTCCACTCTGATCTGTGGGGGCCTGCTCAGGTTTCCACAATTGGAGGAAGACATTATTTCCTTTCATTAATTGATCAATTTACTAGGAAAGTGTGGGTCTATCTGTTAAAAACCAAGGATGAAACCTTTGAACATTTTAAACTGTGGAAAACTAAGGTTGAGAATCAAACAAACTTGAAACTGAAATGCCTAAGAACAGATAATGGACTGGAATTTTGCAATAAACTGTTTGATGAATTTTGTTCTAAAAATGGAGTAAGAAGGCATTTAACTGTACCAGGGACTCCTCAGCAGAATGGGACTGTTGAGAGGATGAATAGGACCCTCTTGGAGAGGGCTAGATGCATGATGATCACCTCAGGAGTCAAGCCCTCATTGTGGGGTGAGGCTGTGATCAGTGCCTCCTATTTAGTCAATAGAAGTCCTTCATCTGTGATAGACTTCAAGACTCCCCAGGAACTGTGGACTGGAACACCCCCTTCCCTTGGTCATTTGAGACCTTTTGGCTGCACAGCTTACACCCAAATTTCCCAGGGGAAATTGCTGCCAAGAGCTCAAAAGGGAATCATGATTGGTTACCTTGAGGGAGTTAAAGGATATAAAATACTATTAATTCAACCAGGAGGGTATAAGGTTATTGTGTCTAGAAGTGTGACCTTTAATGAAGATGGATATTACTTCAAGTCAAAACTTAACTGTGACACTAACCCTGTTGGCACATCTGAGCATGTGACCAGTTTTCTTCCACCAGGACATCCTGTTTTCTTTCCTACTGATGATCTAGGTGCCCCTCCAGCAGCTTATTCAGGACAATCATTGGATTTGGAGATGCCAGAGCTAGAGAGGTATCAAGTGAGCCTCAAGGTGGCTCAAACTCACCAGGTAATGTACATCCACACCAATCAGGTGGGGGGAGGTAAGTGCATCTAACTATACTTTTTTAAATCATTATGATGATGCTTCTGCTGCTATTAATGATATTGATGCTACATCCCCTGTTGTTGTTGATGCATATGTTGATATTCATGCTTCCCCTGTTGATAATCCTGAGGTTCCCTTCACCTCAGTTGATTCCCAGATTAGAAATGATCCCCCTATTGCTAGTACTTCACACCTTAGGGATTATATGCTAACTAGGGATAGAGAACTTAGGATTTCTAAACCAAACAGGAAGTATGCAAATCTGTCTAAAAATTATTCTGTGAATGACCTTGGTGAATTTGCTCTGATTGCTGCTAGATCTGTTGAAACTGTTGTGCCTGAAACATTTAAGCAAGCCATGTCTAGTAAAGAATGGAAGCTTGCTATGATTGAGGAAATTGAATCCATGCATGCTAATAACACTTGGAAACTAATTCCTAAACCTGAAAAAGTCAGAACAATTGACTGTAAATGGATCTTTAAACTGAAAGAGGGAAATAGTCCTAGTGATCCACCTAGATTTAAGGCTAGGTTAGTTGCTAAGGGGTTTACACAAAAAGAAGGAATTGATTATACTGAAATTTTTGCTCCAGTTGTGAAATACAAAACTATGAGACTTTTAATTGCTATGGTTGCTGTTTATGACTTAGAGTTAGAACAAATGGATGTTAAGACAGCTTTTCTTTATGGGGATTTGCATGAAACAATTTATATGAGACAACCTATTGGTTTTGAGGATAGAAATCACCCTGAGCATGTTTGCATGTTAAACAAATCAATTTATGGACTGAAACAGTCCCCTAGGCAATGGAACAAGAAGTTTGACTCTTGCATGATCTCTCTTGGCTTTATTAGAAGCAAGTATGATAGTTGTCTATATCTGAAAATGCAAAACACTGTTTCCCCTATTTATGTGCTGTTGTATGTGGATGATATTCTGCTCATTTGTAAATCTAAGTCTGCCATAGAAACTGTTAAGAAAAGGCTAAAACAAAATTTTGACATGAAGGATTTTGGGAGTGCCCAAAAGATACTTGGGGTAAAAATTATCAGGAATAGAAAATCTAGGACCATTTGTCTATCTCAAACTGATTATATCAACAAGGTCTTAAACAAATTTTCCATGCTAAATGTGAAACCTTCCCCTGTTCCATTAGGAGGGCACCTTGAGCTTTCCAAAGCTGATTGTCCTTCTAATGAAGATGAAAAACAACAAATGGCTAATGTCCCCTATGATGTTGCAACTGGGTCAGTCATGTATGCAATGTTGTGTACAAGACCTGACCTTGCTTTCTCCATCAGTGTTTTGAGCGGATTCATGTCAAATCCAGGTGAAAAACACTGGTTGGCCATGAAGTACTTGCTCAAGTATGTAAGTGGAACTAAGAACATAGGCCTAGTTTTTCAGAACTATGATCCAAATGCTGGTTTGGTAGGTTATGTAGATTCTGATTATGCTGGCAATAAGGACAATAGAAAATCTACAACTGCTTTCTTTTATATATGGAATGGAAACTGTGTGAGCTGGAAATCCCAGCTTCAACCCATTGTGACACTCTCCTCCATTGAGGCAGAGTATGTTGCTGCCACTGAGGCAGTGAAAGAAGCCTTGTGGCTCACTGGTATTGTGGGAGAAATTGAGGGAAGAATCCCAGGCCGTCACCTCCACATGGACAGCCAAAGTGCTCTTTACTTATGTAAAGATCCAGTTTACCATGAAAGATCAAAGCACATAGATGTAAGATATCATTTCATAAGGGATAAAATTGATTCAAATGAAATTGTGCTAAAGAAAATTTCTGGTGATGTTAACCCTGCAGATTTTGGAACAAAGATTGTTCCCACTAACAAGTTTATTTTTTGCAGGAAGAAACTTCACATTGATGAAGTAGGCTGAGATGTGGAGTGAGCTAATGAAGGGATATGGCAGACTTGGTCCAATGCTCCATTGTAAGTCATTTAAGGTTTTGGCACAAAATAGATTAGGAGGGCATTTGTTAGGATTGTAATCCATTTTGCGCAATGGAACATTTGCACATATGTGATCAATATGCCAGCATTAGGATAGATTAGTGCAGGGTAGCTTTGGTTAGACTTTAGGTTTCCATTAGCCTTAGTCTGTGCAAGCCCCAGCCAAATCTGTGCAGCATGCCTATTTGTGAAGAAGAAATGGAACGACGTCGTCTAGAGCAAAGCGGGAAATGGTTTGAGTTGGCCGACGTCGTTTGAGCAAAGCGCGAGTTTGAGTTTGAAGAGAACGCTGTCGCTTTGCCACGTCTCTCCTCAATCGAATATAAACCAGCTGGATTTCCAATTTGGGATTCTAGGGTTTGCTATATGAGTGAGCGAGGGCGAGCAAAATTGACATCCCAATCTGCAACGTTCGACTGCGAGATTCATCCTCAAGCATCGACATACTGTGACGACACTATAGACACCAGCAATTTGATCGTAAGCGACTCAGTCCGCTGGTCAGTCTTCGGATCTGTGAGAGGAATGTAGAGCCAGTCTGTGGTCTGCCCGACATCTCAACTCGCCAGGGAATTCCTCAACTATTTTTCAATACTGTCTTCATACTGTGCTAGATTGTTTGATTAGATCTGCGCCTATAGTTTGCTTGCTTGATCACGCATAAGAATAATTGTGCCTTGTAACCTTATTTGATTTATAGTGGAACATTGGGTTGAGTCTCCTCGTCCCCGAGGCTCCGTGGAGTAGAGGCAGCCCCCCGAACCACGTAAAAACTCTCTGTGTCACTCATTTTACAGTTGCTATTTTGTGTTTAAAGACTGTGCTAAAAACTGTTCAAGCTCAAAACTGTTCAAGGTCAAAAATTGGACTAAGCATTTTTAAGGGAAATCTGTACAAGGGTTTAACTTCAATTTACAAAAGCTAAGCATCAGGCCAAGTGTTAGAGATTTCAAAGTGGAAATCAAAACACATTAATGTGGATTTGCACTACCAGCTGTAAAGGACATGACTCGATGGACGATTATTGATAGATGCACTAAGACAACAAGCTTAGTTCCAATAATGACCAATTATGCGTCAAAATAATATGTCGGTGTGTATGTTATGAGAGATTGTATGATTTCGTGATGTACCACCTTCTGTTATTTCTAAGTCATGGCTCGCAATTCACAAATAGGTTTGGAGATCCTCTACAAGAGGTGTTAGTGAAATTGCATTTAAAAATTTTACTCCATTTCAGACGAACTGGCAGTGAGGCCGGTGTGGGGATATTCATACTTGATAAGAGAGAAGGACACGCGCTCACGCGTGGATCTAGTTTCCTTTCTTCTCCCCGTGAAAGTCGTCGACCCCGGTTGCTTAGTTCGCCAGGGACGTTCGCTGAAGGTCTTTCGTAGAGAGGGTTGACTAGGTCTGTCGAGGGTTTCACCCACTTCAGTCAGAAACAGGCGGTTCGTTTCGGCGCTTTTGCTCTGATCCAGGCGGTTTGTTTCTCCCGTTTCATTCTTTCTGATCCAGACGGTTCGTTGCTCCCGCTTCATCAGATCCAGGTGGGTCATCTAGATCCCGGCGGTTTGATCCGGTGCTTTTGCTCATATCCGGTCGGTCTTATCTCGGTTTTCCATTGGATTTCTTGCCGTGAAGTAGATGGAGCAAGGACAGGGGAAACATTCTGTAGGAAGGAAGGAGGGTGAGGGTAGAGTGGGGTACTTCCACTTGTTGAGGGAGAACTTTTTTAGTGTCTTCATCGACAATATTCCTGGAGATAAAGATGCATTCTGGCTTCGGAAGTTGTTCGATGCTGCTGGGAAAATAATGGACGTGTTCATCCCATTCAAGGAAAGAAGAACGACAAAGTCTCGATTTGGGTTCGTCACATATAAAGAAATGGAGGAGGCTCAAGCGGCTATCAATAGGTGGAATGGGTCTTTGTTCGGGAGGTGCAGATTAGTAGTCAAGCTAGCGGACTATGGAGGTAAACCCAGGAATCCCATGAAAGTGCTGGGGGAAGGCCAGCAAGGGAGATTTCTGGAGTTTCCTTGGAGGCCAATTCAGTTGAAGGAAGCTGGTGTTGGCGTTTCAAAGGATGCTAGCATCCAGGTTTCCGCAAAGAAAAGAAAGGTTTCACTGGAGGTGATCCCGGAGAATGAGAAGTGGCTTCGAAGAAGTGCGGTGGAAGAGTTGAAGGTCTCCATCCCTTCCCGCCAGCTTGAGGAAGAATTGAAGCTCAATGGAATTAAGTTTCATAAGATATTTCCTTACGGGGGAAAGAAGGTGTTAATTCATTTTTTCATTGGATGATCTGGTGCTATGCCTCTCAGGGAGTTTCTCTTCTTTAAGTAGAAGGTTCTCAAGTCTTTATAAATGGAAAGAAGAGGTTCAAGGCTACGGTCAGTGTGGTTGAGCATCATTGGGTTGCCCTTTAAAACTTGGAGTGAGGCAAATCTCCAAAAGATTGTGGAACCCTTTGGTTACTTCTTGAAGATGGAAATTAAGGATTTTCAGGAATCTGGTTTAGAGAGGGCGAGAGTGCTGGTGGAAACGAAAAGACTGGACAGGATCTTTGAGGTCTTTGAAGCGGAGGTAGGAGGCAAGGTAGCTGAATCTGTGATCTGCAAAGAATGTTATTTTAATGGAAGGGAAACGGAGTGGAAGGTGGAGGAGTCGTCTATTGAAGCAGAGGAAGATTCATTAAATTGTTCCTTCATTGAAGGTCAGGCTTGTAAGGGCCGTCTGCTGTGCGTGGCGGAGCAAGGCGAGGATCGAGATAGGATGTCTGTGCAAGGCGGTGATCGTGGCTGGGTGTCAGTTGGGGAATTGAACTGGTGGGACTCCGGGGTAGCCAAGTCTGTCTCTCCTGAGCATGAGAAATTGGGCACTTTGGAGTCTATCCAAATAGTGCCAGAATCTCCTATTAGGAAGGTGGAGACTTGTGATTCTTCCTTGTTACGGTCTGAAGGAAGAGGAAGGGAAGCTGGGAAGCCGGATTCAGGAAGGGAAGCGACAGAGTGTAGCTGGGATGATACGCTGAAGTCATTTCTGCTGCAAAAAGGAAATGGGAGTGCGGGGAAGGAGGCTGTTGAACAGGTGGGGAAAGGCTTGTGTGTACCTTGTCTTTGGGATGAGGGACAGGGAAACGAGGTTGCTCTTGTGAAGAGTGATGAATCTGTTCCTTGCATTCTGGCCGAGGAAGATGCAGAAGACTTCATCTCTCAGGATGAGGATTTCGTCAGGCGTGTCGATAGTTTAGAGGGTGCGACGAAGAGGTTGGGCAACCAGAAGTCGAGCTTGGTTAGGGAATTCGATGTTAGAGTACAAAAGACTTTTAAAGTTGAAAGAAGAAAAGATTCTAAGGAGAAGGTGGTTTCTAAGTTTCAAAGAAGGAAGAAGAGGGTAGAGCTAGTTCGTCTCAAAAAATCCAACTTGGAGGAGTTGGTAAAATCAAACAGGTCTAGCCAGGTGGCTGAATCAGTAAAACATCTAGAAGTGGTAAGAACAGGAGTGGATGAAGAAGCGAGGAAATTAATTCAAACATTGTGCGTGTTCCTTTGATTTGGCAAGAACAGACGCTATACCTTTACTCCGATCAAACATTTGTACCTTGCACTGTGTGGATTTCACCAAGTTTGCATAAATTTTGCTCTCGATCTTAGGTACAAAATACTTGTTGTGGTCCAACAGTGCATCACGGCGTTCGATAAACCAAGCATTGGCTTGCTTAAATGTGAAGTGGACAATAGCGGTGATAGGCAAATCACGACACGCCATAAGAACATGATTAAAAGATTCTGACACATTGGTGGTCATGGACCCCCAATATCATAAGATAAAGCCCATTTCTCCACGTTAAGTTTATCCGGCCACTTCAGAGCACCTTGGTTATCCTTCAACAACTCTTTTAATTTTTTAAAACGGTTGCAGAACTTTATTTGTTGATTCTCGTAGCCAATGCTAGTAAGTAATGCTTTCTTGGCCATACACTTCGCCTTTATATTGAAATTGGATGCAAAATATCTTATGCAAATACGGTGATAAGCCTCCGGTGGCTTCCAATCATCTTCTTCCATGACTCGCATTATTCCCGCGTGCCTATCGGAAATAACGCATAATCCTTTTCGTTGTGTGACGCCATTTCGAATGCACGTCATGAACCACTTCCAACTATCGATGTTTTCACTCTCCACTAATGCATAAGCAAGAGGGAGAATTTCATTGTCCGCATCGAGAGCTACTGCAATCATTAAAATCCCATTCCACTTCCCGGTTAAATGAGTTGCGTCAATAGAAATAACGGGACGACAATGGGTGAATCCATCAATAGCCTGGCTAAATGCCCAAAATACTCTATTTACGCTTTCATTGCCACTATCAAGCGTCGAATTGTCCCAATAAACAATACTACCGGGATTGGTCTCTTTAAGCACACCCATATAAGCCAGTAATTTTGCGAACGATTCTTCTCACTCTCCAAATAAATAAACGAATACTTTTTGGTGCGCTTTCCAAGCTTTTATGTAACTTATCTTGTACTCATACTTTGATCGCATCAACTCCCTCACTTGCTTAGGACTATATCTCAAATCCTCTCGAATTAAGTCTTTTATGTCCATTCCAATAAAGTGTTTATTGAAATGGACGTTGTCAGGGCGAATAATTTCAACCTCACATGTATGATCTCCGCCGTATGGGGTCATTCTCCACATACCTTCCTTCTTCTTCTTCTTCGAAGCTCGTAATTCCCATTGACATTTATCCTTGCCTCTGCGACATTCGAGTAGCATTTGTTTTGTATCCGAATAGCTAACACCATACTCATGACGTTGTTTAATGGAATATCTCTGACAAGCATATATAAGAGACTCCTTGCTCAAAAAGAGTCCATCTTTGCGCAGCTCTTTCACATTGAACTGTTCATTGTGAGACCCTTGGTCGTCTATCGCTGGATGGTTAATCCAAGCTGAAACATCATTGAACGGTGGGAAATCCCAAAGGGAGTTATTATCTTCAACAACGCCGATGGGTACTTCCATATACCCTTCCTCACTATCAATATCAAGATTCTCTAGATAATCTCTATCAAACTCGTCTTGTGTTGGAATTTCAAATACTTCTACAGTTGACAGTGTCGTTTCATCGATTCCATCACTATCCATTGTTAAAAAGATAGAATAATAAAAACTTAGCCAAGACATGTATAGTTAAAAACTACAGCGAGAAAACAACTACAAACAATGAACCAACTAAATACAACATGAAACATAACACCACATTGATTTTCAACAAACACAAAGAGCTAAAATCAACGAATAAAAAACAACCAAACAAACACCAAGAGCTCACACTGATTTTCAAACACAATACCAAAATACAACATTGTGTCAAGGAGCTTACTGGAGATGGTGGAGTACAAACAAGCAATGGAGCAGAGCAGTTCGACGGACGGAGCAGAGCAATCCGACGGACGAAGCAGAACCGAGTGATGGCGCAGATGAGTCGGAGATGGAGCAGAGTCGACTGATGGACGGAGCAGAGCGGAGCGGATTCGAGCGATGGATGGAGCAGAGTCGAGCGCGGACGGACCAAAGCGGGGACGGAGCACGAACGAATTTCGAATTCGATTTTGGGAAGAAACAATGCAAGGAAGAGAAAAATTAGGGCTCACAACTTAGATCAAACTAAGCCGCTGTTTAGAACAACATCTAAATGAAAAAATAAATTCAAATCATCCACATCAGCCTGTTGACTCATATAATAATCCACCTCAGCTTAAGTCGCTGTCAACAAGGGCGTCTTAATGTTAAGACGTTGTGAGCAACGACAGCTTACAAAACTAGTATAAATTGAAAAACCAATCTAAAAAATGTGTACAATTGAAACTAAATGTTGATTTTGATGCAATTTGGAAAATTCCCCCCTTCATTGTCCGTTTACCATGAACAAACCAGAATTGATATTGAACATGAATTGACGAGAGCTTGTAGCTGCAATTTCAACATTTTTCTGTCTTCTGACCCGTGAGCAAAATGTTTCTAATTCTGAATATTCAGTTTCAGGCACCAGTTCTTTCTTTTTTTATCCGCTGTGAGTTTTTAGAGGTTTTGTTAGAGCAAGCTCTTTATGGCTGTGGTTGTGACGCTGGTGACTTATCATCTTGCCTCTTGAGTACTCCGTGAAGGTGGACCAAACATGCTTTGAACAACCTACAAGTGCAAAATGGTAGGAAAAAGAATAGATCTGCATGTAAGCCAAATAATAGAAATTACTAATCATTTAAGTTTTCCAAAACCATAAGCTCATTCTCGACTTACAAGCAAAAATACTGCTCGTGCAAAAAGCCGAGGAAGACCAAGGCCAGATATATTTGGAATTAGTAAACCTGCAAAAAAGGGAAATAACTTGTAGAAGGCAGTATTGATGTTCTACATAATAATGAAAGACTTTTGATGTTGTGGATATGAAAAGTCACTGAGAATTAACTCATTTAGAAGAGAATCTGAATCGCACTGACTAATAGCATAACTGGTTTGTATGCCTTGATTGTGAGCTAAAAAAAGATGGAACACTTAAAGAGTTACAAATGTAGTTGCCCCAAAGATCTCATATCTTATGACAAGGTTTCCCTTTTTCTTATCACTGTGATCAAAATAATACCCTTGATTTAACAACGGTTGTGTAGACAATTTCTTGGGTGGTACAAGAGTGCCAACCATTTGAGAAAATTCAATGGGGATTATGCAGTTTGATTATACCTATAATTGCAGTTCTTCGCGACAAAGTAGAGTGATGGCCCAATTCTGAGATACTCCGAAACACCATTAAGATACTTCTGAGGGAGTTAAAGGACGCTGTTAAAAACAAGAAAGCCACTCGGAACTATAAACATGAACTTGCTTTGAAACAAACTGAAGATATGAATCCTTGGGAAGTACAAATTTCTGATCCAAACCAGGTTCAATCCTTGTAGACAGACCATGGAGTTTCAAATTAAACAAATATATTATGAAACTCCTAATAATAATATTGAAAGCCAATATAGAGATTAGAGGGTTACTCAAAATGATGGCCACTGCTGGAGCGACAAAGATTGGAATGACCACAATTTTCACTCCCCAAATACTGAGGACAGTTGCATGGATGTCCTACAAAGACAACTCATTTTATTAGCATTTGATGGTCAGTTTGAAAATGAGTATTGATTAATCATAGATCTACCGATATTAAATACCCAAATAAACAAAAGTTGCATGTTGAAAACAATGAACATTCATACTTTTAGCAACTTTGATTACCTTCATATAGCGGGTCAGCGTTGTTGGACTTATACCTATAATCACATAACATAATTAAACTACATCTAAAGAAAAGAAGATATGAATGGAGGCCTGCATTGGGACAGTTCATATTTAGCGTAAAACACATCAGCTACCTTTATGAGTCTCTCCATACATAGCTGGCGTTTTCAAACATGGGAAACAATCAACTCGTCTATCCTCCTCTCTCATGGAGTCAAAAATGATCAGAGCAACAAAAGCAGTGATTTGAAGAACAAAGTCCATTAAAACAGTCAGGGCTACAGATACCGCACACAAATATATATGTCAGCAATCTGCCATTGCCATACATGATTATATAAAACATTCTTATCAGTATGGGTACGGCATAGGAATCTCACCTGCAAACATGGAAAACACACGGCATGCTGGCATAGGAATATAACTTCCAACAACAAATGCTAGAACTTCTGAAAGACTTGCCAACGTTATTGATGGTCCCACTTCTACAAGAGAATTACTTACTCGTACTTCTAACGGTAGACCATGAGGATGTCTCTTAAGGGCATGCACTAGTATGCACATGTTATCTACGCCAACCTGATATAACACTAGTGTGATAAGATAACTGAAAACAACTGTATATGTTATGTGGGATATTATTTCAGTAAAAAATTATGTCTGATATAAAGGTATGCACATTGCTCCTTATTGCATCAATTCATAGAGAATTACAAAGAAACAGAACAACAAAATATGAGGGACAAAAAAAAACAACAGGTGAAAAGGATAATTGATAAAGGAAAGGATACAAAGGGCACACTTGGAGGACAGACTCAAAATGGATAGATGAAATTTTATTGGAGTCAGAGGATTCTTTTGGAAAGGAAATCAATACATTGAAAATGATGAAGAGGAAAGAGTCAAAGGAAAATGAGGAGATTAAGTACCAAAGGCCGAAGGGGAAAGAGAAAGATGTGTGTACAGAAAGCAAAAACAGCAGTGGACAAATATAGAGAAAGGAATGCCTCTCAACATCAGATCTCAAATGAAGGAGTAGAATTAAATGATGAAATAAGAAAAGCTAAGAGGAGGGAAGCAGAGCTAACCTTTCTGGTGGCTAAGAGTTTGGGAGTAGAGAGTCATCTTTTCAAGAGGCTTTGTGGTGTAATAGGGCCACGTAGAGAAAAAAAACTGTATTTTGGGCTGAGGCCCAATGATCCTTTGAGAATTAAGATCACATTAATATATCGGAAAAAAAGTATCACGGATTTATGAATTACACACAATTTTGTCTCTTGTGGTTGTGGAGCTTCTCCAGGAACGTTCTGCAGCAGTCACAATCTGGTCTTCAATAGCAGACTCCAAGTATAGGATCTGAGTTTCATCATTTCGATTACTTTCCTTCAATCGTGCATTTCTTACTACATCAAGTGTAATGTAATCTGGTTTAACTCCCTGCTCCAGCATCTGGGTAAAAATCTGGTTGGCTGCCTTCCAGTCACCTACTTTGCATAAACCTCTAATAATCGACGTATAAGTGTACTCATTGGGGGAAACCCCGTCAGCCTTCATTTCATGAAATAGACGTTGGGCCCATCCTACCCTTCCAGCACGACAAAACCCATTTATTATTGAGGTATATGTAACAACATTCGGGCCAGGTCCTTGAGCCTTCATTTCAGTAAACATATGCCAAGCCTCCTCAAACTGACCAACACGACACAAGCCATGAATTAAACAAGTATAAGTTACAACATTTGGGTCAGGTCCACGAGTCTTCATTTCAGTAAACATATGCCAAGCCTCCTTAAACTGACCAACACGACACAAGCCATGAATTAAACAATTATAAGTTACAACATCCGCGTCAGGTCCATGAGTCTTCATTTCAGTAAACATATGACAAGCCTTCTTCAGTTCACCAGTCCAACACAAGCCATGAATTAAACAAGTATAAGTTATAACATTCGGGTCAGGTCCACGAGTCTTCATTTCAATAAACATATGCCAAGCTTTCTTAAATTCACCAGCACGACACAAGCCATGAATTAAACATGTATAAGTTACAACATCCGGGCCAGGTCCACGAGTCTTCATTTCAGTAAACATATGCCAAGCCTCCTCCAATTCACAAACACGACACAAGCCATGAATTAAACAATTATAAGTTACAACATCCGGGTCAGGTCCACGAGTCTTCATTTCAATAAACATATGCCAAGCCTCCTCAAACTGACCAACACGACACAATCCATGAATTAAACAAGTATAAGTTACAACATCCGGGTCAGGTCCACGAGTCTTCATTTCAGTAAACATATGCCAAGCCTTCTCAAACTGACAAGCGCGACAAAAGCCATTAATTAAACAATTATAAGTTATAACATTCGGAGACAGCGCACTGTTCTTCATCTCATGAACCATACATAGCGCCTCCTCAACCTGACCAGCCCGACAAAAGCCATGAATGATCATATTATAAGTGACAGCAGTAGGGCAAATATCGTAATACTTCATATCAGACAACATATTTATGGCCTTCTCCATCTCTTGAGCACAGCACCAAAAATAAATAAACGAATGATAAGCAAACAAATATGGCAGAATCCCCTGCCGCCTCATCTCAACCATCAATTGCTCAGCTTTGACAACCGACCCCTTTTCAATAAGATAGTGAATTGCCACAATGTGACAAACCGAAATAAGCTGCATAACAATAGCCGAATCTGCATACAACTTACCAGCCAACTTATGGCACAAATGAACGGCCAGATCCAAATCCCCCAAACTACACAATCCTCCATAAAATGTCCGCCACATTACCTCATCAGGACTGCACCCCATCTCCTCCATCCTACACAAAAGCCACCCAGCCTCTTCCACCCTCTTCTCCAAACACAATCCTTTAACCAATGTGGTGAAAAAAATAACATCAGGGCTTAATCCCCTTTTCAGAATCAAACCCAGCATCCCAAATCCATAATCGATACAACTAACCTTAGAATAACAACTAACCAACATGCTGATGGTATTGATATTCGATTGGATTACTTCCAGCTTTCTGTACATCTGTATAGCATCGTAGTAATGCCCATTCTGAATCACAATTGCTAAAAGCTTTTTCCATTGTGCAATTGGGTTAGGTGTTTGCGATGAAATCATCGCATCGAAGAAGCTTGTGGCTTCGTTTACATCTACGACACTCTTTACAGATTCGGGTAGGAAGAGGGAACTCAGCTTACATCTGGGATTGGTTTGGTTGGCTGCCGAAGCAGATGAATATTGAGATGATGACGAGCAGAAACTTCGGCCGCGGATAAGTATAGCTCTGACGATGGCGGCGGCTGTCATCTGAAACTCTTCTCAGATCCGAGTCGTCGTGAAGAGAAACCAAATCTGAATCAGGTCGACCAACGAGCAGAGCGCATTTCGATCGAAACGAGACGATGAAGAAATTTTTAGATCGTACCGTACACGTGGTATCTTTTGCAGCGTCGAATTGGGATTTGATTCGATTCCTATTCTTAACCTTGTCATAATTTTTAGATAGTAACGTAATGTTATGTATTAGGTATTGTACCGGATACTTACACGCGGATGAATTAGCTGTATTTACCAATTTAATTGTATAAGGTGAGGTCGGATCTGGTACAAAGTTCAGATTCTGTACAAAATACAAATCATCTGATCCATTTGTTTTGATAATCCAAAGACTTGGATAATTTGATTTACAAAACTAATAAATGAATTTAATACGTGTATATCATAATAGAAAGGGTATAATTGACCATCAAAAATTGAAAAACTACCCCATATCTCTCCTCGCACAACGAAAACCGACGATTGAGGAAACCGATTTTAGGGTTTGTCGAAGACCAAGTCGGAATTCATCAACAAATCTCTCCGCACATCGTAACGTTCGTTAGAGTTTGTCGTTCACGATTATGCAGAGACCGATTTTAGGGTTTTGGAACAATGACGACGAACAGTGGTGAGTTGAATTCGGTTCGTTTAATTACTATTCGTAGATACTGTCATGTGTTTTGGGACAGGGTCGACGACGAACTGTATAATTAGTGAGTTTGAAGCTATTGAAACACGCTTTCCATAGCCTTCTGCCTTCTGCCGCCCTCACTTTCCGTAGCCAACTGTGTGTGTCATCACAACATAGTATAGTTCGTCATATTATGTGGTTAGGAAATTCGGTATGAGTAGATATCAGGGTCCCAAGTGCATTATTCGTCAAAAGTAATACATAATTCGTCGTCTTAGATTTGACATTTAAACTAGTTTCCATTTTATTGACAGCGCGCAAAAGGATTTATAGTTTTTTTGGAATGCCTCACTGTATAATTCGTCATCCATAGTATAATTCGTCATATTATGTGGCTAGGAAATTCAGTATGAGTAAACAGATCAATATTGCTGGCATTTGAGTCTGGTAGTGATATAATTCGTCAGTTAATATTTATACTTCGTCAATATTTACTACCTAATAAACTGATCAATATTGCTGGCATTTGAGTCTGGTAGTGACATAGTTCATCACTTACTATTTATAGTTCGTCGTCAATGTTTACTACCTAATAAATTGATCAATATTGGTTGCATTTGAGTCTGATAGTGACATATAGTTCATCAATACTATTTATAGTTCGTCAATGTTTACTAACTACTAAACTGATCAATATTGTTAATTGTACAGAGCTAATACTGCTGAAGGCACTATAAAAGTACAGTCAAGGATCTGCAGCCATACTTGACGCTTATTGTGCTAAGCTGGTTTGCAAACGAAAGCGATCTCAAGAAACTACTCGTAGCTTAAAAGCTGGTCTGAAACAATGCAACAGAAAATCTGAAAGTCCTTGGGACTGCAAATACTGTAGAGAGTTAGATTGGAATTATGGTTTTTGGGATTAAGAAAAGTTGTAAACAAAATGTACAGCGGATTTCATGGTTATAAATAGCATATTTGTTAAAGATATGATTTATTATATTATGAATGAGTCAATAAGTAATGGGTTTAGTAGTGGTATAATGACTTAGTGGTTACAAAAATAGGAAAAAATTTCCAATTTGTGCAAAATCACAATTTGGATTTCCAAATTAAGCAAACTTGAAATTGGATTTCCGATTTAGACACATACCCTTAGGCGCTGTTGGTAAGGGCGCCTAAGGCATAAGGCGCTCTTAGCAACGACGCCTAATGCTTAGGTGTCAAATTCATGATACAACGAATGCTAAGTCAGCCAAAAATCATAAATAATATTAAGGCGCTGTGTAGCGCCTAAAAAGATTATTTTTTTAATGTTATTTTTTTTTTTGAAAAATTTGATTAAACACCCATCTTCGATCACTATATTTGTGAGCTTAACCTTTGAATTTCATTTTCGAGTAAACATGAAAGTTATAGAACATTCAATTAGCTTTCTGCCCATATAAAGAACATCTTAAACGGACACCGGATGACGCCTCTATGAGCTCCAAATGTTAGCTCGGACCCCCTCGGTTTCGGCTAATTTCGATCGATCGAAATTAGCCGAAACCGAGGGGGTCCGAGCTAACATTCGGAAGCTCATAGAGGCGTCATCCGGTGTCCGTTTAAGATGTTCTTTATATGGTTAGAAAGCTAATTGAATGTTCTATAACTTTTATGTTCACTTAAAGATGAAATTTGGTGGTCAAGATGATAAAAATAGTGACCAAAGATGGATGATCGATCAAAATTTGCTGAAATTGAGGGGGTCCGAGCTAACATTCGGAAGCTCATAGAGGCGTCATCCGGTGTCCGTTTAAGATGTTCTTTATATGGTTAGAAAGCTAATTGAATGTTCTATAACTTTCATGTTCACTTAAAGATGAAATTTGGTGGTTAAGCTGATAAAAATAGTGACCAAAGATGGATGATCGATCGAAATTTGTCGAAATTGAGGGGGTCCGAGCTAACATTCGGAAGCTCATAGAGGCGTCATCCGGTGTCCGTTTAAGATGTTCTTTATATGGTTAGAAAGCTAACTGAATGTTCTATAACTTTCATGTTTACTCGAAAATGAAATTCAAAGGTTAAGCTCACAAATATAGTGATCGAAAATGGGTGTTTAATCAAATTTTTCAAAAATAATAACATTAAAAAAATAATCTTTTTAGGCGCTGTTCTACACAGCGCCTTAATATTATTTATGATTTTTGGCTGACTCAGCATTCGTTGTATCAAGAATTTGGCACCTATGCATTAGGCGTCATTGCTAAGAGCGCCTTATGCCTTAGGCGCCCTTACCAACAGCGCCTAAGGCATGTGTCTAAATCGGAAATCCAATTTGGAGAGTGCATACAATAGGAAACCAAATTCCAATTTTGCTCAAATTGGAAATTTTTTCCTAAAATAGTGGAGTATTTTCAATAATTCAGTGTATATCTTCGCTTACGATCCTAACAATATTTGACATCATTGCAAGATGTTCTACTACCGTTTTGATATTAATCTAAACTGGAAAAAACAAAAAAAATGCGTTCAGCTGATGTTGGAGATTTTATAGGAAAATTCTTCCCACAAAAGTAATGGAGTTACCTATCATGTTAACAAATAGTAAAAAGGGAGTAGCTAACTGTTTGCAAATGTGATAAGAAGATTTTTACAAATACACATCGTTCAAACCTAAATGTCTGAAATAAGTATACAAAGAGAAAGTAATGCTACATGTGAAATGAATACATCGAGAGTCTAGATTCATTGCTAGGATAAGTGATGGAGGAAATGAATCGATAAGTCATGATATGCTATCTAGAAAACATCAGCCATCGAGGGCTCCCAGGGCCTTCATATCCTCTAAAAATGTGGAGTAAGAGTCGTCAACACTCTGTGACTTCACCGTGGATGATGATCGTGGAGTTGGTTTGGCAAATGATGGAGCAACGGAGTGTACGACTGTGGTGGCTGCTGCACCAGATGCCTTGGGTCTTGGCTTAGGTGTAGCTGTTTCTCTCCTAACACGTACAAATGCTGGAATCTGTTTGACAAATAAACCCCCTTTTAGAACATTGAAACAATGACGAACTATAAATAAAATGTTCATGACGAACTATAAAATGTTATGACGAACTATAAAATGTCATGACAAATTATACAATGATACTGTCGAATTCTGACAAATTTTATTTTTCTTTTGACGAATTATAGCATAATTCGTCGAAGTGCACTACAATTCGCAAGAATTCTGACGAATTATAGTCTACTTTTGACTAATTATGACATAATTCGTCAGCATTGGACTATAATTCGTTAAGAATTCTTCCATGTTCCTTATTAGTTCATGCGCACAAATACAACGACGATTGTGTTTTCCAATAATTCATCAAAAAGTATGCTATAATTCGGTTGCGACAGTCTACATATGATGTAGCATAATTTAGCTGAAACGTCTTGGATTCTGTTCAACAATTTGTAGCTCCAAACTACCAGTTTATATCGAGCTCACTTCAGATTATACACTAATCGACCAAGAAAAAACTCACAATGAATACGAAAAAGGATTAATAAGTACTCACAAAATCAAGCAACCAAAAATAAAAATGCATTTAATATCATGAATGTGCAAACTCCTGAGATACTTCAGTTTTATCATCAAAGCAATCAAGTAAGCAAAATTACGAAAACAATAGAACTTTGCCAGCTCTATTTTATCAGTACTGCACCATATCTTGACACCCATAAAAACACACATGAGAAAACAGTTAGCAAACAAAATTTTAGAACTTTCATCAGTTTAACAGCAATAGACGTGTCACCTCAACTCAACCCCAATCAGAGCTACACCATGTACAACTAATCGAGAAAACCATATCTTCTTCTTTTTTATTCCTTCCTCTCCAATCACAACTTTCCAAAAAAAATCGACCTTAACATTTTCCCTGACACATCTCAAGCTAGCAGAAACCAAAGTTAATAAAAAAAACCATAGTCACCATACGATAAAATAAGAACAGATGAGAACCGACCATATGATTCTCCACTTCCTTCTCATCCTCCCCACATCCACCACCGTTCTCCTCAACTATCTCCCCTTCCTCCATTTCATCATCGTCACCACAGTCCTTCAACTCCACTACCACCGGCGGCAATACATCAGCCTCCATCTCCACATCATCCTCCACCTCCTCCCGCTTCTTACTCCGATGGTGACTATGGTGCCGATGCTTGTGCTTCCTCCGCTTCTTCGTCTCCTCCGCCTTAGCGTCACTCGATCGTCGGTGCTTCTTGCGCTGGTCGTCGATCGCTGCGCCTTCGCTTCCCATCAAATTCCGAATCGCGAATTCCGCTAAATCGGTGCAACAAAAGTAAGATCTGACTGAACATGGTGTAAATACATAATTACCCTTATTTTAATTGATATTTGAATTTAAAATAATTTAATATCAATTAATCCTGATCATCCAAATAATAAATGAATGATTAAGATTAGTTTATATTTTTTTATCATAATATGGGTTTTGCACCTGATCCTAAACCCATCAGGGTTGAGATCTGGTGAGAAGTGACTTTAAGATGAGAAATGAGAATTTATCTTGTCCATTAATTTTTGATAATCAACAGCTATGATTTGTCTAAAATTTTAACCAAAAACACGTCGTATTACGCATACAGGGGCAGTATCATCCCAAAAAATCCAAAACTGCTATCGTTGGTTACGAACCAAACCCTAATCACTTGCGTTTCGTAATACAAGCTACGGACGACACAAACCTTCGCAATCGATTCGCAAAACCCAAACCAACTTGTGCTTCGAAATAGAAGCTACGGACAACCGCACAAGCGCCGCCATCAATTCGGAAAACACGACGAGGATGGTTCGAAAATCGGCGTCCGAACACCAGAAATCACGACGAGAAATCATTGCATTATCCGTATATATCAAAGCATAGTCCGTAGTAAATACAGGGATTGATCAACTTAGGTCGGGTAGCCGATCGGGTAGCCGAGCTCACAATCATAGCATTATCCGTAATTCCCACAGCATAGTCCGTAGAAATCATTGCATTATCCGTATATATCAAAGCATAGTCCGTAGTAAACACAGGGAGTGATCAACTTAGGTCGGATAGCCGATCGGGTAGCCGATGCTCACAATCATAGCATTATCCGTAATTTCCACAGCATAGTCCGTAGCAATCATTGCATTATCCGTATATATCAAAGCATAGTCCGTAGTAAACACAGGGATTGATCGGGTAGACGATAGGGTGCGAGCAACTTAGGTCGGGTAGCCGATTGGGTACCCGAGCTCACATTTTTACGAACTGAATCTGAATCTGATTGGGGACGACTGAACGTAGATTAATTTTTACGAATTGAATCTGATTGGGGACGACTGAACGCTAGGGATGCGGCACGAATTGGTACGCGAACAAGGAAAGATCTCAACCCTGGGAAAGACGCATACGAATGGATTGCGAACAATCAGAAACGAATCAGTCGATACCACGATTGATGCAAAATTGAATTACAAATATACCCTTTAACCGTATTTAACATTAAATATATTCTAAATATTGTATTTAATTACCACTGTTGGATCTTTATAATCAATGGACAGGATAAATTCTTATTTCTCAAAAATATGCATACTTCTCACCTGATCTTTTTCCTATATTTTTTTTATCATAATATGGGTTTTGCACCTGATCCTAAACCCATCAATTGCCGACAACGATACCTTTCGTATAATTGCCGACAACGATACCTTTACGTTAACATGCTCCTTTGTCGCAATTTTCATTGACGTAAGGATTGTACGAGAACCGCACGTTAATCATGTACGTGAAAGTTACGAGACCACTACTATAATAGGGACTTTGTCATCGTTATGTCCAAACAGCGTTCTCGTAAATTAGGTACGATAACTGTTCTATTATTTAACGACATCAACTTGTAGTCGTATATTATTAACAATCACTTTTTTTTAAATTTAATCTTTAACAATCACTTTTTAGGTATAATACAATAATATACTAATTAGTGTCAATAACAAATTTTGCTGCATTTTTGATACCAACACAAAATTCTCTGCATTTCACAATACAAACATGCTTCGACAGATTACAATTTCAGGTTTTTGGCTACACTTGTCCATCATACTGCACTCCAAAACGTTTGAGTACACAAAAAAAGGTTATCAATTTTCCCAAGTAAGCCGAACAACAACACTATCATCGTCATCTTTGCGACGCCGGATGTTACGAAATGGAATATTGGGAAACTTAGAGGAACTACTTGCATTTTGGTATAACCTAAACATGTATAAGACTAAGTGTAAGCCAAGGAATAAACAAGCAATGAAATAACCAAACTTCCTCATCTTCCATCTTCCATCTTCCATCTTCTTCTCCTAACCCTAAATCTCTTCCCTCCTTCCCTAATTCTACCGTAACTCTTCAATATCACCTCCGTAGTTCTTGGTGCTACTCCTGAATCGCATCAATTGGTGCTTTCATTGAGAGTTGAGAGATGGATCCCGAACTGACAGAAGCCGAAGTGGAGGCGCTGGAAAAACTCAACGCTCAAGTTCAAAATATCATAGAATTCATGAGGATTCAAGCTGCGTATCAGGCAGAGCAAACTGACCTGATGAAGAACATGATGAGGGGCATGATTCAGGATGTTCGGGCACTAAAACAGCATCCAGCTTATGCCGTTGAGTCCAAAACTCCACCTGAAACTCCTCAAGTCCGAAGCATCACTGACAGACCTGATTCGGTGACTAAAAATGTAGCACCGGTGGGAAAATATTGTTACAACAGTGCACATGAAAACTCATCATCCGATCAACACCAATATGTAAGTCCCTCAACTAAATCTGATTTGATTTTTGAAGATACAACGAAGATTGTGGCTGGTGTTAACGATGAGGATTTAGATGGTATTGATTTCGACTTAGATTCTGATTTGGTAAGTGAAGATGCAACAGAAGGAGTTGTTTGTGATGATCCAGTATTGCTAGTTGAATCGACTCCTGAAAACTCAATCAAATCTTTAGATATATTATCTGATTTGGCATTGGTTAATGATCGGTCAAGTCCTTGACCTATTATTCACCTCATTCGATGATGGATTAGGTTTGTTTTCCGAACATTTTGTTATCATTTAATCTCTTTTCCTAGTGTTTCAGGTTTGAATTACACGATGACTCGATATGGAACTGATTACACGAAAAGATGAAGAAAATCAGTCTAAACAGCAAATTCTACCCCAGACCCCGTGACAACTCCATCATCACGGGCCAAAGAATGTGTCACGGGACCGAGCCGTAGCCATGCAAGTCCAGAAGCCCGTGACAACCCGTGACGAAGCTGATGTCACGGGCCAATGATCCTGTGACGGGACTCAGCCGTAGCGGTGTATCCGTGACAGCCCGTGATGGATCGGCTGTCACGGGACTTACTCGAACTCAGTTTTTGGGAATTACGGGATTGTTTGGGAAACTTTGGGAATTTTTGCTATAAATAGAGGGCTTCGACCAGATCAGTGGGTGTGCTTATTTTGAGATTGAAGAACCCTAACTTGGGAGAGAAGACAGAGTTCATCACGAGAGATTCGTCGAGCACCCGCGTCATTACGGTTTCCTCGCCCTTTTCTCTTTATTACACTATTTGTGGTTTAATCACCATGAATAGCGAGTAGTCTTCCTTATTCCGGGATCCTACGGATCCCGTGCTATGTAACCCTAACTCTCATGTGATCAATTGAAGTTCATTATTTATGCAATTCGAATATTCAATTTCATTGTGTGCTTAATTTTATCGTTCTATGCATGTATTTACATCAAAGGGTATGTTTGCATTGATAGAACGTATTTAGGTTATATGCCGAAAGGTGGATGGGCCCTAGGGATTAACCGGATAGCATGAAATTGATGTTAGGTCATGTTTACATGATTTAATAGGAAAACCTTTAATTTAATAAATCAAAATCGTTGATAATCCGTGGATGGACGGCGTTCAACGATTGAGATTAATCTAGACAATGATCCGTGGATGGGCGGCTTATCTAGTGTTATTTCGGTTATATTCCATATTCGATAGCTTGAATAATTAACGTAGAAAGATTGCATGATTAGTGGGATTAGCACGGGTGAAGTACGGATTCTGGGATTCTTTCTCTGATTAAATACAACCATTAATTTTCTGTCATTTAATTTCTGCAATTTACAAACAATCAAACATTTGTCATTCGGAATAGCTAAATAGGTCACTTGTTGCCTAGTACTCACACGCATTGCTCCTAGGATCGACCCTTGGCTTACCAAGGATTATAAATTTTGTTTGACTGCAATTTGACCCCTAAAACTGATACTTTGACAACTATAAAGGGTTAAAAATACGCTTGTCAGTTAAGCCGACTACGGGTTATATAGTTTACACAGATGACTTTTCAATTGTTTCTGGCTTAAACAAGCGTGAAATTGTTGGATGGAATGAAGCATCAGGGCTTGAGAATCTGTTTGGTATGTTATGCAACACTTTGAGTTCATGCCTTCCAACTGTTTGTGAAAATGCCTCAGTGTATTTGCCCTCTTTTAGTCTTGCACATGAAACCTTCAATGGCAATTGGTGTTCTATTCAGTTATTCTATATGGCTGCTGTGTGTCCGAACCCACCATGGGAACCTCCGGATGATAGAAATTACCCCCTGCTGTGTGTCGATAATGATTTGGTGTTGTCTAAGCCTACTGCTATTGGCACGCCAAGACTAGGCATGGGTAGCAGCAACTCAGATATAGGCTTGGAGGATCTAGCACGTGACAGTGATTCAACAAGTCCCATCGAAAAGCTTGTTAAATGTGGCATGTCAAATCTTGATGAAGGCCTATTCATGGGCGAGTCTCTTCTTAAAGAGCTGGAAGGTCTTTCCAAATATAAAGGTACTGGCAAGCGGCACATTAGTTCAAATGAGAATAGGCCTCATTTGGTTGACTCTATATTGTACTCGAGCTTGATTGATGGGCCTTATAAAGATGGAAGAGAAAAAAATGCACTGGATATGTTTAGTTTGATGGTGGAAAAGGGAAGAGAACCTACCCTTTTGACATATAACAGTCTTATTGAGGGATTATGCCATGAAGATGTGATGCTCAATGATGAATCAACACAGGAAACCCAAGCAGTTGTCTGCTTTGGTGAGAAGCAGCGCTTCATTGGGACTGCTAGTGCTGCATCAACAATGATCAATCCGAAAAATGCCATTTCTCAGATCAAGCGGTTGATTGGTCGCCAGTTTTCTGATCCGGAGTTGCAAAAGAATTTGGCTGGATTCCCTTTTTGTGTCAAGGAAGGTCAAGATGGATATCCATTGATTAATGTCCAGTACTTGGGTGAAACAAGATCATTCACTCCAACACAGTTGCTGGGAATGGTTTTATCCATTTTGAAAGGCATTGCTGAGAAGAACCTGGGTGCTGCAGTTGTTGATTGTTGTATTGGAATCCTGGTCTACTTCACTGACCTTCAGAAGAAAGCTATCAACTACCAGGCTGCAAACATAGTTTCCTCCAGCATTCAGCCTCTTCAAAATCTTGCAGTGCTGAAATATATCAGAGAAAAGGTTGGTCCTCATAAGCAGCTTCCTTGGGTAAGGTCTCATATTACACGAGGCTTTTTGGCACTTGAGAAGCTCTTAGAAGGTCATGCTGGAAAGTATGCCACTGGAGATGATCTTTATATGGTGGATTTATTTCTAGCACCGCAAATTCAAGGGGCAATCAACAGGTTCAATGTTGACATGGCTGAGTTTCCTATTCCCTCGAGGCTGAATGAGTCCTACAAGGAGTTACAAGCATATCATGAGGTAAATGACTAAATGTGGAAGCTAAAGAAGTGCATATCATGTCATCAGCAGGCTACATCAATTACATTTTGATGTTTTCGTTGCCAAGGCCACCGGAAGTAGCCGACCTTGAGGACAAGGTCAATTCAAGGAGGGAGGAATGTTACAGAATAGAATATTGGGAAACTTAGGGGAACTACTTGCATTTTGGTATAACCTAAACATGTATAAGACTAAGTGTAAGCCAAGGAATAAACAAGCAATGAAATAACCAAACTTCCTCATCTTCCATCTTCCATCTTCTTCCCTGATCATCTTCTTCTCCTAACCCTAAATCTATTCTCCTCCTTCCCTAATTCTACCGTAACTCCTCAATATCACCTCCGTAGTTCTTGGTGCTACTCCTGAATCGCATCACCGGAACTGAGAACTGATGGCCCTAAACAGCGCCTGCATCAAGTAAGAAATAGCCTGCTGCTGGAACTGCAACATCTGCTGTTGCTGCTGGAACTGAGTCATTTGTTGAACCAAAACATCGAACTGAGGGCTTGTAGAGGGATCAGCGGAAGCAGCGCGCTAAGAACCAAGCTTCCTAATAACGGGTACGCGACCATCATATTCCCCACTAAGAGCGTAGTGTGCTTCCTTCAGTTCGCGCTGACATGAAACACAAAGCATCCATCAATTAAAAGTATATGTCATTCATCAGTTGAAAAAACATTAATAACGGGTTAGAACAGAACATCCATAAATGTACAAAATAGGTAAGAATCGATGTTAAGGGTGGAAATGAATATTTTCAGAATCAAATGACCAAACGCATGTTTGATATTATAGCAGATTAAGGTTCCCTTTATGATCCCCAAGTCACCAAACTGTCTATTATGATCTGAAGGATCAACTTAATGGTAATGCAATGCAATTCAGAGGACTTTCATAGATTTTACTAAAATAGGTGCTAGCCGACAATTACATAAATGTGAAACTGTACAGGACCAAGCGAATATTTTTTGTGCAAATCCACAAATATAAATCCCATCAATATACATAAGAACAGGGCATAATATTCATCAACTCAATTGTTATGTCATTCATCAGTTGGAAAAAACAATAATAAAGACACTGGTTACTTGCATAGAACAGAACATCCATAAATGTACACTATATGAAACAAACGATGTTAAGACTTAAGAGTACGAATGAAAAAGTTCAGAAACAAATGACCAAATCCATGATTGAGATTATAGCAGAAACTGGTTCCCTTTATGATCCCCAATTCATCAAACTGTCAATTATGATATGAAGTCGGATACATTTGCGTAAATGCTAAACTGTACAGGACGAAGCCAATAGTTTTTTGTGCAAACCCACGTATACAATTCCCATCAATGTAAATTAAAACAGGGCATAATATTCACCAAACGAATCAAAACATAAATTGTGTCACAAAAAATGGACTAAACGCGCAGCAAGTAATAGAATCCAGATGGTTTAACATTGACATCAGACTTCAAATTTAATGCGTGTGCTACACTTACAGCTTTCTCTGCATAAGCCTCGCACAGATACGTTCCATCAGGCTTCTGTTTGAGCCTGTCCCACATGTCTTGGTAGTACACAGTCCTGCCCAGATCAACTTCCTGTAATAGTCATTACTTAGAACATTACTCACTTTATTAATTACAATTAAACTCGTCCCATATAAACACTCACCAGTTCTTCGAAATGAACATCTGACCTTTTGGACCTCCCCTATGCAGTCGAGATTCTAATGAACACGGCGGCCGTAAGTCTGCCTTGGCGCATTAGGTGACCTGGAGATAGGAAGCTGCTGCGGAGGTTGAATTGTTTCAAGTTCAGCAGCTGGAGGTCCGGAAGTTATTGGCATTGATGTACCAGCATTAGCCGCTAAGCCTGCTCCGATCAGTCCAGCATCGTACAGCTCCCAGACAAGACAGAGAGTCCCTTTTTCGAGCGGGCTAAAGTCGTCCACACCGTTGGCTGTTCTCTTCCTGGCTTCATCCGACATACATGTTACATAAAGAATGTATGTTAGTAAAAAAAATCAACGGACATTACTACTGTCAATAAAACCTGATGCATTAGAAGTGTAATTGGAAATACTTCAAAAACAAAATGTCATTTGAATTAGAAAACATTACCAGACAGCAGTGTACACATACAAAGGTAAATCAGTACGGGTAATGGACATCATACGCAAACAAAGAATACATTTACCAATCAAAACGGACAAGAACTTAAAAGGAATACATGCAGTAATCACGGCCGAACTGAAACCATATGCAGTACGAACTTGATGTGAGGGAAAACCCTAAAGTCGAAAAGTAAAACTAATACCAAAAAATTGGAACCCTAGTTTCAAAATGAAATCGAAAGGGAGTAGGTACCTCATACGGTACGTCCACTGCTCGTCACGATTCGGAATAAGCTTCGGCTGCAGTTACGGATCTGGCGAAGCGGTTGGCGTTGATGGAAGAAGTATAATGGGAGAAGTCGAGCAGTGAAAAGAAAAGGAGTTTGCTAAGTTGAGCGGTGAAACGAAAAGAATTTGGTGAGATGAGCGGTGAAACCGAAATTCCCTTGCACTTATCAACCAACACAAACCAAAAATGCATCAAGTGTCGGCAGACCACTGTACGATGACTTCATGTTGACTGTACGTTAACTGGGAGTTCTCGTACACCTTGATTATCGTAAGACTCCAGCAAAGTTGCAGTATAAAAAAAGAATATTTTCTGGTTACCGTACTGGGTGTCGCCTCGTTATGGTATTTACTTTACGATAACTGCGGTTGACGTAAAGTTTTTATCGTTAATCTCATCCGAAATTTGTAGTGATCATGCATCATCATCATGCATCATCATATGATGGTAATACGATGATGATGATATGATGATGGTGGTGGTGATGGTGATGTGATGATGTTGATGAACTTAAATCAAATAAAATTTAGTTTAATTTAATTTAGTTTAGTTTAGCTGAATTTAATTTAATTTAGTTTAATTTAATTCAGTAGGCTGACGGAGCGTCGCCGGTCGTCGAGTTCACAGGGGCTATCGGAGGGGGCTGAAATCCCTCCAACATTCATCTCTTCTGTTTCGCTTTATTGCTTGCTTTGGTGTTTGATTGTATAGCCGATTTGGTTTGTGCTTGTTGAACAATTGGAGAGTTACTCCATTGCATTGTATATCTGCATTCAATTAATAAAATCATCCATTCCTTATACATTCATATAACATAAAGTTTTATGCGTAGGGTACCCTGCCACTATTGTGGCAAGACGAAGTGTTTCATTTTTACTCGGGGTGTCGAACTTGAGCTTGGTGGAGTATGAGGAAATGGTAGACTATTACTAAGCTTCAAATATTCGAATTATTAGACATCACTAAGTGTGTTACCTGAAGCAGTCTGGTAATTGTTGTTGTGAGCTAAAGTCACATGGGGATCAGTTGAAGTAGTCTGATGAAATGTGTTGTGCTCTAAGAGGTTACACCTTTGTTGTGAACTGAGGTCGGACTGATGACCTCCTAGCTCACAACAACATTCACCAAAATTGCTTGAACATAACAAATTGGATTAAACATGGGCCAAGTACTTTGATGTACTTTTGAAGGATGCACTCTTACACTAGAATTGTATTTGACACGATTGAACCACAGTACAAAAATAACGCTTCTGATATTCAGCTCTAGAGCCGAATATATGATGTGACTACTGATGTTTGCGCTAGTATTGCTAATGGAGATCATGTACCTCCAGATGATGAATTGGAGGTAAGCTTGATGTTTACTAATTCATTGTATTTCTTTTTTATTCAATAAAAGTCAGAAACTGGTTAAAACATTAGGCAAAAAGCCCAATACACTCTAGAGTCTAGCCTCTAAAGGCCTTACAGCCCAAGACTAAAAAGTTTGATGTGTTTATTCATTGTATTCTGATGTGTTACATTGAATTTTTTTTGAAAATTAAACTCTTTTAGATTTTACGTGACTTTGTTTGCATTTTACCGTTCACAATAGGATGGCGATCATGGCAGGACAAGGATGCGTCCTAAATATGGATTTTTTTTCCGATTGCATTTGTTGCTCACTTTGTATACTAAGGTTTATTATTAAAAGATTAACACCCTTTTCTACATAATCATTAAATCTGATTTTTTTTTCAATATTGAAAGGAATTCACGATGCCATGAGCAGGGGCGGAACTAGCTTAGACAAAGGGTGACACTTTGTCACCCCATGTTTTCTCAAATTATTTTTATTATATATATAGAATATAGTTTTACAGATTGACTTGAATAATAAAATTTAAAAGTTGTGTCATGCGGCCATGTGTAGGTTTTAAGAATCAAGATTCATGATGTATTGACTTTTAGCGGTGTACATTGAGGGAATTAGAATTTATTTATTTATTTATTTATTTATTATGAGAGTCAATTACATAAAATAGTTAAATTAGTTGAATTATGTAAATGTATGAATAATTCACGATCAAGTTGGAAGTTTGTGTTGTAAGTTTCTACTATAGCCAATTATATTAGGATTCTAATATTTGATTTATTTGGTTTTGTTTAGATGAAAACTTCAATTGCTAATTCATTTTTCAAAAAAGGAAGAAGATTGGATATACCGAAGAGTTTTTTAATTTTAGAAAGATATCGCAAGGAATTTACATCGCAACAAGATGGTAGATGACTTTTTATCGCAAAAAATATTGATTCGTTGTCAACATTAAGTTAAGAATAAAGAGTGCGGTTCAGGTACAAACCGATTTATATATAAAAACTACAAACCGAATTTTAAGCTGACACATGTCCCATTTACTCGAAATCCCGAACAAACACACGGAGGGGTATTATAGTCATTCCACACGGAGGGGTATAAAACTAATAATGTTATTTTCAATTTAGTCCTCGAGTTGTTAATGATCAGACTTAAACTTGGAAATGATCAGACTTAAAAAGCAGCAATGATCAGACTAAAAAAAATGATCAGACTTAAACAGTTAATGATCAGACTTAAAAAAACAATGATCAGACTTAAACAGTTAATGATAACACTTAAACAGTTAATGATCAGACTTAAAAAATAATGATCAGACTTAAAAAACAATGATAAGACTTAAAAAAACAATGATCATACTTAAAACAGTAATGATCAGACTTAAACAATTAATGATAAGACTTAAACAGTTAATGATCAGACTTAAAAAACAATGATCAGACTTAAACAGTTAATGATCATACTTAAACAGTTAATGATCAGACTTAAAAAACAATGATCAGACTTAAAACAGTAATTAATGATCAAACTTAAACAGTTAATGATCAGACTTAAAAACAATGATCAGACTTAAACAGATAATGATCAGACTTAAAAATAATGATCAGACTTAAACAGATAATGATCAGACTTAAACAACAATGATCAGACTTAAAAAGATAATGATCAGACTTAAAAAATAATGATCAGACTTAAACCGATAATGATCAGACTTAAACACTTAATGATTAGACTTGAAAAAAATTGATCAGACTTAAAACAACATTGATCAGACTTAAAAAACAATGATCAGACTTAAACAGTTAATGATTAGACTTAAAATAACAATGATCAGACTTAAACACTTAATGATCAGACTTAAAAAATAATGATCAGACTTAAACACTTAATGATCAGACTTAAAATAACAATGATCAGACTTAAAAAACAATGATCAGACTTAAACAGTTAATGGTCAGACTTAAAATAACAATGATCAGACTTAAACAGATAATGATCAGACTTAATAACAATGATCAGACTTAAAACAGATAATGATCAGACTTAAAAAACAATGATCAGACTAAAACCGATAATGATCAGACTTAAAAAGATAATTATCAGACTTAACGCATGATGATCAGACTTAATGCATGATGTTCAGACTTAGAATCGTACTATAGCAAAAGTCAAATTTTACTGTAGCAAATTTTAAAATTTTACGCATGATGATCTGACTTAGAATCGTACTGTAGCAAAAGGCAAATTGTACTGTAGCAAATTTTAAAATTTTACGCATGATGATCAGACTGAGAATCGTATTGTAGCAAATTTTAGGACGATTATACCCCTCCTATCTTTTATGTATTTTTAAATAAGTCTGCATGTGTGTTTTTTATTTACAAGAAGAACCCCGAACGGGATGAATTCTGATTTGACAATTTTTACACGTGGCAATATTTTTATGAGTTTGTAGTTTTTATTTATAATAGTGGTTTGTATTTGATCCGTAGTCAAGAATAAATAATTGAAATGTTTATGGCTAATTCAATCATAAATCCTTTGGCTTGCATTGCACCAAAGTTTAAGTCAACAATGTGTTGACTCAATGTCGATAAACATAGCTTGTCAACAAAGCTCACCAGCATTGCTTGAAAGATTGCTGAATCGAACATACGACACATCCTTTTGCTGAATCTTCCTTGACCCCGAGTCCGCGGTGATCGGTCAAGTTCTTGACCTATTATTCACCTCATTCGATGACGGGTTTGGTTTGTTTTCTGAACGTTTTGTTATCATTTAATCTCTTTTCCTAGTGTTTCAGGTTCAAATTACACGATGACTCGATATGGACCTGATTGCATGAAAAGATGAAGAAAGCAGTATAAAGAGCATTTTTTGGCCCAGAACCCGTGACACCTCCGTTCGTCACGGGACAAAGAAGCGTCACGGGATACAGCCGTAGCGTTGCATCTCTCAGACCCCGTGACGGCTCGTGACGAAAGTCTTGTCACGGGACAATACAGCCATCACGGGACTCAGCCGTAGCAGTGACATTCTCAAGGGCCGTGACATCCCGTGACGGATCGGCTGTCACGGGACTTTCCAAATCTCAGTTTTAGACAATTTCGGGAATTTTAAGAAGTTGGGGGAGTTTTGCTATAAATAGAGGGGCTCGACCAGAACTTAAGGTGTGCTTATTTTGAGATTGAAGAACCCTAACTTGGGAGAGCAGACAGAGCTTTCAGCGTGAGAATCATCGAGCTACACCGCGTCTTTACGGTTTACTCGTTCTTTCCTTCTTTACACTGTTTTTGGTTTAACCACCATGAATAGTGAGTAGTCTTCTTAATTCCGGGATCCTACGGATCCCGTGCTATGTAACCCTAACTCTTCATGTGATCAATTAAAGTTGTTATTTATGCAATTCGAATATTCAATTTCATTGTGTGCTAAATTTTATCGTTCTATGCATGTATTTACATCAAAGGGTATGTTTGCATTGGTAGAACATATTTAGGTTATATGCCGAAAGGTGGATGGGCCCTAGGGATTAACCGGATTGCATGAAATTGATGTTAGGTCATGTTTACATGAACTAATAGGAAAACCTTTAGTTTAATAAATCGAAATCGTTGATAATCAGTGGATGGGCGGCGTTCAACGATTGAGATTAATCTAGACAATGATCCGTGGATTGACGGCTTGTCTAGTGTTATTTCGTTTATATTCCATATTCGATAGCATGAATAATTAAAGTAACATGATTTCATGATTAGTGGGGTTAGCACGGGTGAAGTATGGATTCTGGGATTCTTTCTCTGATTTAAACACAACCATTTAATTTTCTGTTATTTAATTTCTGCAATTTTCTTGACAACAAAACCTCTTTCAAAAACTCTCTTAATCGGAATAGCTAAATAGGTCGCTTGTTAGCTAGTATTCACACACGTCTGTTCCTTGGATCGACCCTTGGCTTACCAAGGTTATAAAATTTGTTTGACTACGATTTGACCCCTAAAACTCATATTTTGACAACTATAAAGGGTTAAAAATACGCTTGTCAAAATGGCGCCGTTGCCGGGGATCAAACCCGGGTCACCCGCGTGACAGGCGGGAATACTTACCACTATACTACAACGACATGTTCGATAGTATAGTGGTAAGTATAGTGGTAACCCTTTATAGTTGTCACTAAAACTCATATTTTGACAACTATAAAGGGTTAAAAATACGCTTGTCAAAATGGCGCCGTTGCCGGGGAGCAGCGTTTAGTGTGATATTAGAGTAACGTGTGTAGTTTAGACTATTCCACCTCGTTTGATATCTGATTTCTTTTGCTGTGATGTTTTCACTCACGGTGTTTCTTGGCTTTTGCAGGTACTAAGTAGTTCATGCCAAAGAAAACACCCAGACGGAAGAAGCAAATTCAGATTTCAGACGACTACACACCGGACCAAAGAAAGAACAATCGTCAGGCCCAGAACGAAGCTCGACAGCTACGAGCAGTGACCCGAAACTACGCAGCAATGGCTATGAATCAGAACTTGCTGAATGGAAGGGGCGAGGACGACCAGCCACCACGAGTACAGCCACCAGTGCGCAGAACCCTTGGAGATTACACTACTCCATGTGTTACTGGGTTCCAGTCAGCTATTGCACCACCCGACATTGAAAACAACACTTGGGAGCTGAAAACCGGACTCATCCAGATGGTGCAGAATAATCAATTCTCGGGAAGGATCAATGAAGACCCTCACCAGCACCTCAAGCGCTTTGTTCAAATGTACAATACAGTTAAGACAAATGGTGTCCCTCCAGAGTCTTACTATCTCAGATTATTTCCGTTCTCACTGTCCGACAAAGCCAGCAGGTGGCTAGACAGCCACGCTGAGGGGACCTTCACCACCTGGAACAAGCTGGCCGAAGCTTTTCTCCAGCAGTACTTCCCACCATCGAAGACAGCTCATTTCCGGAACAAAATCATATCATTCCGCTCTATTGATGGTGAGACTATGTATGACTCATGGGAGATGTACAAGGAGCTGACGAGGATGTGCCCACACCACAATCTAGAGCAGTGGCAGATTATTGACACCTTCTATCAGGGGATCGATTAGGGGATGCGTACCTTAATCAATCAAGTAGCAGGTGGGGGACTGAACCAAGTTCCACTAGAGGACACCTATGAGATTATAGAGAGGGCAGCCCAAGACTACCATCTCTGGACGAGTGATCGCGGTAATCCTAAGGACAGGAAGGGTGTGCAGGATTTATGCCAAGCCGAGAGCACTAATGACATAGCTCGGTTAGCTGATACAATGAAGATACTTACCACTGAGATTCAAAGTATGAAGCTAGCGAACACCATGAAGTCCTCAGACGTCGCTCACATTGGCGTGTACTGTCAGATTTGTGGCTCCCCTTCTCACTATGCAGATAGTTGTCCAGTGATCGGATCAGATGATAACAACGGTAATCAGGAGGACGCAAACTTCATCGGGCAGAATAATCAAGGGGCTAGTCCCAGCTATGGACCACCCACGAACAGATGGGACAATCCAAACAGGAATAATCCTAACCTGTCCTACAAGCCCTAGAATCAAGCACCTCCGAGTTTCCCTTACAAACAGCAGCAGGGCAATGCACCGTATCAGCCACGAGGCCAATACAACGTTTGAGCTCAAGAGCAGAATAATACTTCCTATCAGCCGAAGTCGCAGTACAACAACCAGTCACAAGGGCAGCAAAATCAGAATTCAGGTGGCTACTCGTATCAGCCGCAGCAGCCCAAGCAACAGGATACTGGCGGATCATCTAGCTTGGAGGCCATAATGGCTAGTTTCATGGCAGAGCAAGATAGGCGAGCTCAAGAGGCAGACATGCGAGATCAAGAGCAGGATCGGCGAGTAAAGGAGCTTGAGCAGACGATCCGAATGATAGGGAATCAGGTGGCTCAACAAGCAGATTCGTCGACTAGGGAACAAGGGAAACTCCCTTCAAAACCAGAGCACAACCCTAGGGAATCGGTCAATGCCATCACGCTTAGAGGTGGGAAACAAATCGAGATGATACCAGCTCAGGACACTCGAACAGGAGAAGAAAAATCAGCGCTCAATCCTGCGTCTGCTGAAGCAGAAACATCAAAAGAAGTTGAAGCCCGAAATGAAAATTTTGCGCAGACAGTAGAGCCAGCTCCTTATAAGCCTCCGATTCCATTCCCTCAACGACTTAAAGGTGCTAGAAGAGACAAAGAATTCATGAAATTCATGGACAAGATTCGCACTCTTTACATTACTATGCCTTTCACCGATGCCATCACCCAGATACCCACTTATGCAAAATTCATGAAGGAGATTATGACTGGGAAGCGGAAGATGGACGGAACCGAGACAGTGGCGCTAAGTGAGGAATGTAGTGCTGCCATGCACCTACCCATGCCGCCTAAGCTTAAGGACTCAGGTAGTTTTTCTATTCCTTGTGATATTGGCGGTCTTACTATTCGTCGTGCTTTGTGTGATTTAGGTGCTAGTGTGTCTATCATGCCGTATTCCCTATATGCTAAATTGAATTTGGGTGATCTCTGTCCGACTAACATCTCTATTCGCCTTGCGGATCGTTCTTGCAGACTCCCGAAAGGGATTCTGAAAGACGTACCCGTCAGGGTGAAGAATATTTATATCCCTGCTGATTTTATTGTGCTAGAGATTTCAGAGGACACTGACATTCCCATTATACTTGGTTGACCATTCCTTTACACTGCTAGGGTTGTTATTGACATGGATAGGGGATCTATTGCTTTGCGAGTAGGCAGCGAACGTGTTGTCTTTTATTTACCTGACATGTGCAGAACGCCTAGTCTTTTAGCTGATTGTGATGTGTTAGACTCTGCGGATGTTGATCAGCCCATTTCACTAACATCTATTAAGTCTTACAAGGTTGAACCAGGCTGCTCGATACCGATGGATGTCTACGCCATGAGCATAGAGGGCGCGGACGCAGCTGATGTCGCAGGAAACGCAGGTAAGGAATCTTGCACGGTAGAGCTAAAACCTCTACCTGCAAGTCTCAGGTATGAATTTCTGGGCCCTAACTCAACCTACCCGGTGATTGTTAATGCATCCTTGACTGATGTAGAGACCCAGAAATTGCTTGATGTTTTGCGAAAACATAGACCAGCCCTAGGATATTCTATAGACGACCTCAAGGGGATTAGCCCAGATTTGTGCATGCATAGAATTAACCTTGAGGACGATGCTAGACCTAGTAGGGATGCCTTGAGACGCTTGAACCCCAAACTGAATGATGTTGTTAAGAAAGAAATTCTGAAATTATTAGATGCCGGCATCATTTATTCTGTTGCTGATAGTAAGTGGGTAAGTCCTGTGCACGTTGTCCCTAAGAGGGGAGGCTTGACTGTTGTACGAAATGAAAAAAATGAATTAATTCCTACTCGTACTGTGACTGGTTGGCGTATGTGCATTGATTATAGGAAATTGAATAAGGCTACTCTTAAGGATCACTTTCCTTTGCCTTTTATTGATCAAATTTTAGAACGTCTAGCAAAGCATAAATTTTTCTGCTACCTCGACAGTTATAGTGGATTTTTCCAGATCCCTATACACCCCGAGGACCAGGAGAAAACGACTTTTACTTGCCCTTTTGGCACATTTGCTTATAGACGCATGCCCTTTGGTCTTTGCAATGCACCAGCGACATTTCAACGTTGCATGATGGCAATATTTTCTGATTTTTTGGAACATACCATGGAAGTATTTATGGATGATTTTTCGGTGTATGGTTCCTCGTTTGATTCGTGTCTCTCTAACCTTACTGATGTTCTTCGTTGTTGTGTTGACACTAACCTGGTTTTGAACTGGGAGAAGTGTCACTTTATGGTGCAGGAAGGTATAGTGCTTGGACACATGGTCTCTCATAGAGGCATCGAGGTTGATCGCGCAAAGGTAGAGGTGATTGAAAAGCTGCCCCCACCAAAAGATGTGAAAGGGATCAGGAGCTTTCTTGGGCACGGTGGATTTTACAGGCGATTTATCCAGGATTTCTCGAAGACAGCAAAGTCGCTCACTGATCTACTTTGCCAGGAAGCTGAGTTTGATTTCAATGATTCATGTTTAAATGCTTTCAATAATCTGAAAACTGCTCTTACTTCCGCTCCGACAGTGTAGCCTCCCGATTGGGAGCTGTCATTTGAACTAATGTGTGATGCAAGTGATTTTGCAGTAGAAGCAGTCTTGGGGCAGCGCATCGACAAGAAACTACACGTAGTTTACTACGCCAGCAAGGTCCTCGCCGGAGCAGCAGTTAATTACACTACGACCGAGAAAGAGATGCTGGCCATCGTTTATGCTTTTGAGAAATTCAGGCAGTACCTAATCGGTTCGAAGACCACAGTGTACACCGATCATGCTTCTAACAAATATTTGCTGTCAAAGAAGGACTCCAAACCTCGTCTCATCCGATGGGTCCTCCTCCTCCAAGAATTCGACATTGACATTAGAGACAAAAAGGGAGCAGAAAATCTTGTTGCTGATCACCTGTCACGCCTCGAACTTAGAGGGCTCGACCGCGAAGAGGACACACTCCCGATGACTGATTCTTTAGCAGGCGAACAGCTGATACACGTTGATGTGGATAACGTTCCGTGGTACGCTGATTTCGTTAACTTCTTGGCCTGTGGAATCGTCCCTCCCGACCTCTCGCACAACCAGAAGAGGAAATTTCTTTCCGACGTGAAAAGGTACTTCTGAGATGACCCTTTCTTATATAGAATATGTGCTGACGGTCTCTACAGGACTTGCGTCGATGAGGACCAGATCACATACATTCTGGAACGCTACCACTCATCCCAGTACGGTGGACATGGGGCTGGTTCGAAAACAGCCACAAAGGTTGTACAGTCCGGTTTCTTTTGGCCCTCGCTATTCAAGGACGCGCACGAATTTGTCAAAGCGTGTGATCAGTGCCAGCAGACTGGAAATATTTCGAAGTAGCAGGAGATGCCCCAACAGAGTATTCTCGCAGTGGACCTTTTCGATGTATGGGGGATAGACTTCATGGGACCATTCCCACCTTCCTACGGAAATCTGTACATCTTGGTAGTAGTCGACTATGTTTCCAAGTGGGTTGAAGCAGTGGCTACTCCTACTTGCGACGCCAAGGTCGTTATTAAAATGTTTCAGAAGGTGATCTTCCCTCGGTTCGAAGTTCCCAGAACAGTCATCAGTGATGGAGGCTCCCATTTCAAGGAAAGAAACTTCGAGACACTGCTGAAGAAATACGGGGTCTATCATAAAATTGGCACTCCTTATCATCCTCAGACCAGTGGACAGGTAGAGATCTCTAACAAGGAGATCAAAAGCATTTTGGGGAAAACAGTCTCGAGCCACAGGAAAGACTAGGCGTCCAAGCTCGATGACGCACTGTGGGCATACAGGACTGCATACAAAACGCCTATCGGTATGAGTCCGTTCAGACTTGTCTACGGAAAAACCTGCCACTTGCCGGTCGAACTCGAGTACAAGGCTCTATGGGCTATTAGAGAGCTGAACATGGACATGAAGGTAGCCGGAGAAAAGCGAATCCTGCAGCTCCACGAACTTGACGAGATCAGACTAGATTCGTATGAGAATGCTCGCATCTACAAAGAGAGAACAAAGAAATGGCATGACAAGAGAATCGTGCGCAGAGAATTCAATGAATGCGAGCGAGTTATCCTCTATAACTCCCGCCTTAGATTATTTCCCGGCAAGTTGCGCACTAAATGGAGTGGCCCTTATACAGTAGAACGAGCACATCCAGACGGGCATGTGGAAATCAGTGTCGAAGGAGGAAAACCCATGGTAGCCAACGGGCAACGCCTCGAGCACTATCACGTTCTGAAGCATCTTGCACCTCCTGACGGGATTGATGATAACTTACTTCTCGGGAAGGGATCTCAGCAAGGGACTTCCCGAGATTGCTTCTAGTCCCACTACCCTAGCCGTGTCTTGCCAAGACGTTAAACTAGGTCTCTTCGGGGAGTAACCCGCGCTGTAAGTTTTATTTAATTGCATTTTGCATTGTACAATTCGTATGTGAACTGTGCAGGAATCAAAGCGTGGAGTCCATCTCGAGAAATGCAATATCCCAACCCCGTGACAACCCGTGACGAAGTCGGTGTCACGGGACTTGCTCGAATTCAAATTTTTCCTCAGTCCCGTGACAGACCGTGACCAAAGGATCGTCACGGGACGATGGCTCTATCACAGGCCCTGGCCGAAGCATTGCATATTTCTAGTCCCGTGACAGCTCGTGACAGCCCGTGACGGATCGTCTGTCACAGGTCCTGCTCGATTTCAGTTTTCAAAATTAGGGTTTTTCCCAGATCCGGCGAACAGTTCTCAAACTCCAAACCCGCCGCCGTCTCTCCCTCTCTGCCGGCCGTCGTCCTCCAGCCGTCCGAAGTCGACACCGATCATCAATTCGGTCCGTCCAAAGCTTCTGTCCGCCGCCTCCACCATGTCTCGCCGTCGGAATCAACCCCGAGCCACTTCCCAAGCCGCTCCTGCTCTTCCAGATCCGGCAGCCCCGAACATCCGACTGTTTGATGATAAAAAATACCCCAGATTTCCCGCTCCGGCTACCCTGGCACACTACAAACGATTAAAGCTCAAGAAATTTAGTAAGCCTACACTTGTCCCCTGCCTCACTACTCTGTCAAATTTAGAATTGCTGGATAAAGTCCGTCCTTTGTTTGATGAATATGGGCTTGGAATATTATTTTCGAATCAGAAGCCAACTATGCTTACTACTTTATATGAATTCGTGGCTTCATTTCGTGCTCATGGCCCGCCAGGGTGGACGACACAATGGTCATTTCGGCTGCAGGACATTGATTTCACTATGGATAGAGCCGATATTTGCCGTATTTTGGAATTCCCATTGGAGGGTATTGTGCCCTTTTTCTCTGCATCTGAAAAGAATGAGTTCTGGAAGTTTATATCCGAGATAGATGTCGTTTACCTTCCCACTCATCCAGCCACTTGCATTAAGTTACACGAGTGAAAGGTTGCCCACCACCTGGTTTCTATGGCAGTGAATGTTCGGAAGGAGGGCGACACTGTGGTCAATGAGAAGGACATTGACATCTTGATCGCCATGAGTCGTGGCCTTAGGGTGGACTTCTTTGAGATTGTCACAGCTCGTTTTAAGGATTGGGCGAGTTTCGATGGGAAGAAGCCTAACAGTGCCATCAGCGGCGGTCTCTACATCACCCTGCTTGCCGAGAGCCACGGTTTTGATTTCAGCGCCAGTTTTAACTCCGATTCCAGGGAACTCACAGTCGCAAAGATGATTCAGTGTTCAATGCTTACGAGGGAGCGTCAATGGTTCCACAGGCCGGATATTCCTGAGGAAGGTGTTAAGGGGCAGCGCTTGGAGGCTAGGAACAGGCGTTTGGGGAACGCAGCAGCTAGGGAGACCTCTCCGGTGCCAGAATTTGATGCACCTGCAGCACATGCGCCCGAGGACATTGATATGACAGATGCCCAGAACCCTCCAGCTTTTGAGGCACAGGAGCCTCTAGCTCCCGACCACACCACCTTCCCTCCTCCGCAGCCTCCTATTGTTGACCAGCCCCCGCGGACACTCGAGGAGCGTCTCACACGCCTAGAGGCCTCTCATTTTGAGATGCGGGAGGAGCAGTGGGCAATGATGAGTTACCAGCGACAGATTTTGGCCAGCATGGCCCCGATGATTTCTGCACAGAACCGGCTTTCCACTTCTCATAATCAGCTCAGGGACGAGTTCTCCGATTTCAGATATCAGGCCAGCAGGGCATAGCAGTGGTCGCAGGACGCCCGGACCTCCTTCTATAGGCAGCAGGGTTTCACAGACTTTCCACCTCCGTCGTCCTACATGTCGTCTGCCCCGGACCCTTTCGAGGCTGATTTTACCATGGCAGTCGACCTCAGTCCTACTCCCAGTGGACCTCCCGCTCCTGCTACCACCGACCCTGGCCCCTCTCACCCTCCTGGCACTGCAGTTTCCCCGAATGCTGATGATTCATTTGTCTCTGATTCAGAGGGCAGTGATTCCGACGATGATGCTTCTCAGGATACAGTAGGCAGCCCCACTTTTTGATTGTTATTGTCAGAAGCTGCTCTTGACTTTCATTTTGTCTGCTGTTTCCTTGTGCCATGATTTTTGTTTCGTCTACTTGATTCTTGATGTTTGAGATACACTTTGCATATATATGTTCAAACTTTTGCTCACATCATTTATCATATCATCTTTTTGGCACTTCTTTCTTATTATCGATGCTAACATATACCCTGTGCAGCTCTATAAGTTTATTCGTTCATCTACCAGCTCACAGGTCGTACTTCACTCACCAGCCATCGTTTAATCTCTTTGGATTTCGCACCATCACGCACGAGTGAAGTTCCTATGCACTTTTTCTTATTTTATATTTTCGCTTAGGGACTAAGCTCGCTTTTAAGTGTGGAGTGGGTAGCGCATAGTCACATGCATTGCATATCATATTCACTCTTGCATATGCTCAACAGTCTATGTATTGCGATTGAAATCCTTGTTTTTCTACGATACTCCTTGACTGATTGACACTCTTTTGGATTCGAAGTCTAGGACTTGAAATAGTGAAAATCGTGTGTGTATTCTCTTGAGTCAGTATCACTGCTAACCTTTGCCTATCACATGTTCTACGTATTTCTTGAAGCATGTTTGAGACTTGAAATTAGTAGGCACCGGTTCAAAAATGTCAAAAATAAAAAAAATAAAAAAAAATAAAAAAAACTTAAATATGCATCTCTTTTTCTAGGTGACCTTAGTACTAGTATGTGTCTTTATATCCTTGTTGTGATTTGCATGCACCCGCCTTTACTTATACACTATGTCAAGTTTTTAGTGTGGAGTTAGACAATTGACCTTCAAGTTTTCCCCTCAAAAACAAAGTTCTTAATTCTGGAAAGTGGGTGAAACATTGGCCCAGGCATAGTTGTTTTTGAAAGAAAACCAGTTAGAACGAAAAACAAAAATGCTTTTGTTGATTCTGTGAAAGCAGAAAATACCAAGGACCTGGTGAGAAAAGTCACCCCTGGTATATAGAAAACACTCTTGAAACAATTTCTGCCCCTTTTGCTTGATATAGTGTAATTCCATCCTCATTGCGTGCAAATCATAACTTGTCTTGAGAATTCATGTACTAGAAACTAAGGGACGATCCTCGTGCTTGCACTAAATTTTTGATGCAAATTTTTGTTCTATTTTTCAGAAAATCCTTAAGCCAGGCTCCTCTTCTCTTACGGGTCATTGTTTAATCCTTGGCACTTGAGAATGAGCTTTGCGCCAAGAGCCCGTGGACTATCCCTAGATAGCATAGGTGAATGGCGAGCATGTTTTGTGTGACTATTCATGTTCTTTATACATTGCTATAGAACTATTTAGAATTTGTGATAAGGCGTTTGTTAGTCGCGTGTATTGACCGTTTGAATGCATAACTCGTTTGATCTACGATTGTCTGAAACTTTGATGAAGATGTTTGACTTGAAGTTGAGGTAACACGATGAATCCGAGGTATGACATGACTTTACTGTGACTCGTTGAGCATCATTCATGCATTCACGCTAGTTAGTTGTATATGGGATTTGTAGGTAGTCCCATTCCTGAAAACCTCCACAAGACTATACTCGTCCTACTAGGGCAGCCTAGAGGTTTAAAGGCTTGATGCATACGCTAAATGCATTCGTGTCCTCCACGACAGTGAGTTATCTTTTTGTTTCTAATTTAGTTAGGATTGATCACATGTCACTTGAGTGATTAGTTTAGATCCTTATGACTGGTTGAGCCTCATATAGACTTGCATTTTTTCTGCCTCTCGTTCTAACATTGTTCGGGACGAACAAATCCTAAGTGTGGAGTGTTTTGATCGGTCAAGTTCTTGACCTATTATTCACCTCATTCGATGACGGGTTTGGTTTGTTTTCCGGACGTTTTGTTATCATTTAATCTCTTTTCCTAGTGTTTCAGGTTCGAATTACACAATGACTCGATATGGACCTGATTGCATGAAAAGATGACGAAAGCAGTCTAAAGAGCATTTTTTGGCCCAGACCCCGTGACACCTCTGTTCGTCACGGGACAAAGAAGCGTCACGGGATACAGCCGTAGCGTTGCATCTCTCAGACCCCGTGACGGCCCGTGACGAAAGTCCTGTCACGGGACAATACAGCCGTCACGGGACTCAGCCGTAGCAGTGACATTCTCAAGGGCCGTGACATCCCGTGACAGCCCGTGACGGATCGGCTGTCACGGGACTTTCCAAATCTCAGTTTTAGACAATTTCGGGAATTTTAGGAAGTTGGGGGAGTTTTGCTATAAATAGAGGTACTCGACCAGAACTTAAGGTGTGCTTATTTTGATATTGAAGAACCCTAACTTGGGAGAGCAGACAGAGATTTCAGCATGAGGATCATCGAGCTACATCGCGTCTTTACGGTTTACTCGTTCTTTCCTTCTTTACACTGTTTTTGGTTAACCACCATGAATAGTGAGTAGTCTTCTTAATTCCGGGATCCTACGGATCCCGTGCTATGTAACCCTAACTCTTCATGTGATCAATTAAAGTTGTTATTTATGCAATTCGAATATTCAATTTCATTGTGTGCTAAATTTTATAGTTCTATGCATGTATTTACATCAAAGGGTATGTTTGCATTGGTAGAACGTATTTAGGTTATATGCCGAAAGGTGGATGGGCCCTAGGGATTAACCGGATGGCATGAAATTGATGTTAGGTCATGTTTACATGAACTAATAGGAAAACCTTTAGTTTGATAAATCGAAATCGTTGATGATCCGTGGATGGGCGGCGTTCAACGATTGAGATTAATCTAGACAATGATCCGTGGATGGGCGGCTTGTCTAGTGTTATTTCGGTTATATTCCATATTCAATAGCATGAATAATTAACGTAACATGATTGCATGATTAGTGGGGTTAGCATGGGTGAAGTATGGATTCTGGGATTCTTTCTCTGATTTAAACACAACCATTTAATTTTCTGTTATTTAATTTCTGCAATTTTCGTGACAACAAAACCTCTTTCAAAAACTCTCTTAATCGGAATAGCTAAATAGATCGCTTGTTAGCTAGTATTCACACACGTCTGTTCCTTGGATCGACCCTTGGCTTACCAAGGTTATAAATTTTGTTTGACTACGATTTGACCCCTAAAACTCATATTTTGACAACTATAAAGGATTAAAAATACGCTTGTCACGCGGCCTGCTGCATGTTTGTGTTCAAAAGAGGATGCAAACTTCTGTACTACACTGATTATGTAACAAGCATCATTTTCTCAGGAATGTAATGTAATATGTATCATACTCTCTTTGTTCCTCACTTTTCTTTTTTGGATTGCATTTTTGTGTATAAATTTATTATTAGAAGATTAAGGCTGTTTTCATATCATCAAAACTGATTTTTTTTCCTTCAATTTGAAAGGAATCCACAATGCCATCCATATATATACGCCAAGTCCAACCAAACTCAAAACAAAATCAACACTAAAAAACACATTCAATTCAATCCATACAATTCAAACCCCTCGAGCTGGAACACATAAGAACCTCGCAATACTTTGGCTTGCATTGCACCAAAGTTGAAGTTAACAATGTGTTGACTGAATGTCCGATAAACATAGCTTGTCAAACAAATATTTAAACCAAGAATATGCGAAGTGGGTCCTTCGACCTTCAATTTTGTATTGCATTTGCTTAAATAGAGTCTTGTTGTGGGATGCTAAGAAGTAGCTGACTTTTAATTTCGGTAGGTGTTCACCTAGGAAGCTCATCAGCTCCCTGCAAGATGTTTGTTGAAACTACAAACTACTGACAGAATATTATTATGTTACTATGTTGGTTTTTTGTGTCCCTGTGATTTTTGGGTCTAAGGAGGTCCTTGTGGTAGAACACTAGAACTTAAATTGTTCTATATTTTGATTTATTTTTTGTTTGAAGCCTTTTCACACTCTCTGGTCTGGCTTTGTCACTCTTTCTGTGATTTATTGATAGTTCTCAAGATGCTAGGTTTTGTCTTGAGAACAGGTTCTGTGTTTTTATGAAGATAACCAGTTTTTGACTTAGAATCTGACTTCTGTGAGGTGCTTTAGACCTTGTGGGAAGTATGGAGAAAGGTAAAATCATTGTAGCAGAAGATGACTTCATGTTGAATTCTCCACTGGCTATGGTTGTTGCAGCAGCTTTGGTTGGTGGGGGGACAGGTGCGGCAAGCATGTTATCAAGTGGATGCTGGATAATTTTGCGTCGGAGACTAACATCATCTTCAAGCTATTACATGTCCGACCAAAGATTAAATTAGTTCCAACTCCAAGTAGGTTGTACCATTTCTTTTGTTTTACCAGCATGAAGTTCCCAACTGAATGCTTTATTTATGTTGCTGAACTGATTTCGGTAGATAATAATATTTACTATTCATTCGATTCTTGCTTGCTGTTTATACAGTGGGAAATTTAATTCCTATTTCCCAAGTGCGGGAGGACATAGCTGAAGCATATAGAAAAGAGATGGAATGGCGCGCTACTGAACAGATTTCTCTTTGCAAGAAAATATTCCTTGATAAGAAAGTGACTATTCCAAGATCTCTGACAATGTTGTCTAACAAATTCATTGTGACCGAGTAAAAACGTAGAATTTATTTTACATGTTCATGGCAGGTTCCAATAGATGTTATAATGATCGAGTCAGATGATGCGCCTAATGTGATAGCAGAAGAGGTGGAGACCAGCTCGATCAGCAAGCTTGTGATCGAGTCGTCATTTACTTCCCTGTTCTCAAGGTAACATATATCCTGTCTTGTGTCTTCCATAATATCTGTGACCAGTTCATGAATTTTCTTTGCTCTTGAATTAATTCATAATTTTCATATTGAAGAAATATGTTGCTTTGCTAACAGAAAACTGACAAGAAGAAACTTGTCTGCGAGAATATCTGAGTGTATACCAAGCACATGCACTGTATATGCCATAACGAATGGGAAGTTGCTATCTGTGCGACCATCAGATTCTGATAAAAATGAAAGTTCTAGAGATGTGAGGAGTGACACAAGCTTTTCCCGCACTAACTCTTCAAGTATGAATTCCACAATTCAAACCGGTACACAACTATATATACCCCCTCAACTGGGTGCTGTCTAACAGGATTGATAAATACTGATTTTTAAATTTTAACAACTCTGGGTTATGCAGGTTTTGGTGTGACCAGTTATCATTTGAGCTCTTATTCCGTGCCAACGCAAACCTTCCAAACTATTGCAACAGTCAGCGAGAGTCTTCTTCATCATGAAATGAACTCACTAGTAAGTTACCGCACCAAAGGTCAGTCTTTGGATTCCAGAGAATTTGAAGATGTTGGGATCTCTTGTCCAGTTAACTCGGAGATTGGATCACCAATTGACCCAAATTCTAGCTATTGCAATTCCACTGTTGGCAATCGTATCAATTCAACCATTCCGGATCATGATCCATGTTACAATAGGTTAGGTAATCTAGCCATGCTTAGCACCCTAAACCTCATGCCTTAAAGCTCATGAGAAGCCTTGAAGAAGAGCTGAAGATTGAAGCTTTTCTTAAGACTTGGAGTTGAGCCCGTCACCGCCGTTACAAGGAAAGTCTTGGCCGTGACAGAGGCTGTAACGGGAGGTCCAGATATCTCTGTTTCTTCCTCGCCCGTTATAGCCGTTACTCGCTTCAGCGCCCGTTACGTCAAACCGTTACAACCAAAGCTGCGTCGTTTTGGAGGAAAAGAAGAATCAAATTAGTTGAGCGGCGTTGTTTGTTTTGGCGGGCTAGTTCGTTATTTCAGTTACAAGGGAAACGGCTGCGTTTTGGGCACGCGGTCTTATGGGTTTAAAGAGGATTTCAAATTGGGGATTAGGGTTCATCGAGAACTCAGAGAAATCCCAGAAGCGATTTCGTTTTCCAGTTCGAGCGATTCATCGGAGCTGTTCCAGAGGATTTCGCCAGACGCAGTCAAAGTTCGTGGCCAACGAATTTGTCTGCAGGCTTGTCGTATCGGTGGCTTAACCGGTCGCAAGGCTTGGATTGGAATCAAAGGGCTTTGGACATCTGCAACGTCTGCTGTTATCCAGGGGCTTCGGAGGGGGCTACAATCCCTCCATTCCTTCTATTTCAGTTTTACATTTCCTTTGCTTAGTTTAACCTAGTTCTTAGATCGATTGCCCCAATCTTATTGTGCTGTTTGTATTTGTACTGGTTGATTGCATATTGGATTGTTGGGATCGGATCTCCCCGAGTTGAGGTCCCGTGGAGTAGGGTTTACCCGAACCACGTTAAAAGTCTTGTGTGCTCCTTTACTTTCTTGTTTGTGTTCAAACCTCACATGAATTGAGCTTAAAGATTGCATGAACTTGACTTAAAACATATTACAAGTGGTATCAGAGCAAATTTGGCATCCATCATTGTTGATCTCGGTGCCAAACTTGATTTCTTGGGTTTAATAGTGTTTGGTGTCCTTGTCGGTTCCGCCCTGTGGCTTGTTGAACCTGGACGGGCACTAGACCACATTTTCCGCTGTGTGTGATAGCTCTTGGGGTCATTCTTGGTGCTGCATTGTCTGCTTGACTGAGTGCCTTGACTGTTTTGTGAAATTCCCCTGTTTTGTGCCTCATTTCTTGCTAAATTCTGCTGAGTTCTGCTGTTTATCTTCGGTGTTATGGCTGATCCTACTAAACTTACGCTGTATGATGGCACTACTGATTTTTCTATGTGGAAACTTAAGATGAAAGCAATCTTGATTAAAGAAAAATGCTATAAAGCTATAGAGGATATATGGCAAACTAATACCACTGATGAAGATAAGAAAGAAATAAGGGATTTAGCTCATTCTGAAATTATTATGATGTTAAATGATAATGTGGCTAGACAAGTTATGACTATAAATGATCCTAAACTACTTTGGGAAAAACTAGAAGAAAAGTACTTGTCTACATCCCTTCCTAATAGGATTTCACTCTTAGGTAAATTGTTCACTTTTAAAATGGATGTTCATATGACCATTCAAGAAAACCTAGCCAACTTTCTTAGAATTACCCAAGACTTAGATAGGTGTAAAGATACAATTAAAGAAGAACATCTTGCTGTGATTATCATGTATTCTCTTCCTCATCAGTTTGATATTGTTAAGGATGTGATTCAATATGCTAGGGATGAGTTAACTTTATCTAAAACCACTGATATGATAATTCAGAAGAATGAGAGTCTAAAGGTTTTTAAGACTAGAGGTGGACCTAAAACAGAAGTTAAGAATGAAGTAATGATGTTTAAGAGCAAAAAGAAATTTTCCCATAAGAACAATTGGTCTGATAAACCAAAAACTGACTCTAATCATGCCTCTAGACAGTCTGAGAAATCTGGTGCTTCTGAAAGCACAAAAGTAAAATGTTTCTATTGTAATAACACTGGATATTATGCTAATCACTGTCAAAAGAAAAAGGATGACATTAAGAGTGGAAAATATAAGGGAAATAAACAAAATGGGCAATCAAATGTTTGTGAATCTCGTTCTGGTTTTGATAATGAATGCCTTGATATTTCAAGTGTTTCTTCTGATTGTTGTTGGATTTTAGACTCTGGATGTACAATGCATGCTACTCCTCACAAATACTTGTTTGATAAACTAGATTTATGTGAAGGAGGTGAGGTTAAACTAGGAGATAAAACTGTTTTGAAAATCAAAGGTATAGGAACAGTCCCTATTAAAATGTTTGATGGTAAAGTAAGAACTCTTTTAAAAGTGAGTTGGGTTCCTAATCTTAGGAGAAGTTTAATCTCTGAATCAGCTTTAGAAGATGTAGGTTGTGAGATTAATTCATCAAATGGAATTAGACAAATTTCAAGAAAAGGGAATGTTTTGATAAAAGCTACTAAAACTGGTGGTTTATACTATGTGATTTCATCTCCTGAAGTTAATTGATGGGCCAAAATTATACGAATCAAAAACACAGTAAAACTCACCAAATTAGACTGTTGGTCTATTTAACTTCTACTTGTTAGTCCCGATTTATTTCTACAGGGTATTTTGGCGCTTAGAGAGAAAACACGCTAAGGAGAGGATTTTACGCTGAAAAGATGATAAGAGTCAATCCAAGGTCAAGATCAGACGCTGAACGAAGAAATCTCAAGATCCTGACGTTGAATTACTCAAATCAAAATCCAACCGAGGAACAATCAAAGTCAGACCGGAGAAAAATTGGATTGATAGTTTTGTGAAAAGACTGCACAAAACTGTCAAAAAACTCACCCATGGACCAAGATGACCGGCCACCTTGTGCAAGAGGTGGCCAAGACCACCTCCTCTCCTCCATGGTGACCGGCCACCGGTGGCTTTCCACCCCCCCAACCGGCGGCTTTCTCCTCCTCCACATGTCACCTCCTCCTCCTCCTTCCTTCTCCTCCCTTGGATGAAAAACACTTGCCCCCCATCTCCACCACCCATCTCCTCCCCTTTTGGCTATAAATATGGAGCTCCTCCTCCTCATTTGAAACATCCACAAATTGTAAAATCACTTCTCTCTCTAAGTTTTGGTTACTTTGTAAGTTTGGTTTGGTTTTGGAAATAATACTCCTGTTTGTTCTTGAGTATTATACGCTTTGGAAATAATACTCCTGTTTGTTCTTGAGTATTATACTTTAGAGAATACTCCTGTTGGTTCTTGAGTATTTAGTAGGAAATTTGGAATACTCCTATTGGTTCTTGAGTATTCCACCCCTTTCCCTCTTACTGTTTTCAAAAACCCCCGAGTATTTAGTTATGATGTCCTCTTCCATGGATATTCATAGCTAAACTCTTCATTTGGTCAAAGGTATTTTCTTGTATTATATAATGTTTTAATTTCTTTTAGTTTCATTTCTCTGTATTCAAAACTTGTTCTATGTGCCATATATAGTCAGAGTTTCCAAGGTTGAGTGGAAGCTGTAACAAGCAAAGCTCTTCCGTGGGAATTCGTGATCATACTCGGTAAGTGGAAGCTGTAACAAGCAAAACTTATCGAGGAGTTCGACTTATCTAAAACACCACTTGGTCGATCGTAACTGAGAGATCAGGTGGATGCACAAAAGGCTAAGATACTTCGAAAGGAGGAATTAGTCTGAAGTAGAACAAGTGTTGCTTTAAACGATGTTGCAAGTCTTGCGCTACGAAAGGGCCTCGATTCATCTTTGAATACTTAGAAAGGTTACTAATGGTTATTAATAACATGTTATAATACAAGGTACCTGAAACCGAATACTTTCCCTTGAATTACAAAAACCCCCTGTATTTACTTTTGTTAACTGCTCGATAAACTGCTCAACCATCAACCGCTCATCTACCGGAGGAATCACAATCACGCATCACCCACTGTAAGTCTTCTTCCCTTAACTCTTTTACTTTCAGTATTTTAATTTATGTAATTTACTTTCCTGCACTCAAAACCAAAAAAACCAAAAACAGTAGCTTAGTCAATCGCGCTAAAATCTCAATCAACCTAAAACACGCTCCCTCGCTGTACAAATCCCTTAAAGAACAACATATTCCCCTAATTCCCTTGGGTTCGACCCCTACTTACCACTTACTACCCAGTAGTGTAGTCGCGAGTAGCGGAAAATATAAATTTATTTGTACAGAGAACATTGCATCTTAACGACAGTGCAGTGGGCTCCGTCAAATTGGCGCCGTTGCCGGGGAATTAGCCATCGAATAAGTTGTTCGAATCGATACGCGCTCGAAACAACCATGTCTCGCGAAGGAAGTCACCATGACTACCAAGATGACGACGAGATGAACCTGTACGATCGAAACAATGAGGTGCCACTTCCATTTATGGATGATCCGGAGCAACTCATCCGAAGCAGAAGAGCTCGTGATAGGGAAGCCATCAGAAGAAACCAAGAACCACCCGAGGACCGAAATGAAGCTGGTCCAGTACGACAACCCCCTAGATATCCACCACCCCCACAACCTAGACGAGTGCCGAGACGAGAACCCACTTTCGATAACTACTACGGAGATAACAAAAACTACCGTGCACCTACTATGGGAGAACTCAATGCCCCAGAATTTGAAACGCAGCCGTGGTGCATTTGCCAGAGCCCTGAACTAGAAAACATTATCGTCGACATCAACAATTTGCCAAGGTTCTCAGGAACTAATGAAGAATCTGCGACAACTCATCTCCAACGCCTACATGGCATTTGCCAAAATCTAAAACCCAATCGAGTAAATATAAACGATTTCAAGTTGAAGGCGTTCTATTTTTCCCTCGTTGACTCAGCAAGCGACTGGTTCCTTTCATTACCTTCAGGAAGCATCAGAACATGGGTTCAGATGCAAAGGAAATTCCTGGACAAATACTGCCCAGCATAAAAAATAATGCAAGTAAGAAAGCAATTACAGGACATAAGATAGGAACCTAATGAAACCATTTACGATTATCTGGAAAAATTCAACCGCCTGGAGAGAAGCTGCTGTACCCTTGGACTACCCGAGAAACTCACCGTCGAGTATCTCATTAACGGATTAAGACCCTTAGATAAAATGCTCCTTGATGCCTCAGCTGGAGGATCCATGATGAATCTATCATTAAGTGGCATAAGGGATCTTATCACCAACGTTGCTGAGAATGCCCGATTCAGAGAAGAGACAACTCAGCAGGAAGAATTCTCCCGGATAAAAAATGTGGCAAAAGCTGAAGCATCGATGAGCTCTATGCCTGAAGAGATGAAGCTGCTAAAGGAGATGATGATCCAAATCCTACGAAGGCAGCCAGTTCCGGTAAAACCTTGCGAGTTCTGTGGTTCTACAGACCACAAAACTGACGCATGTCCAACATTAATAGAAGAGGAGCCGGCAGAAGTGAATGCAGTGGGAGGATACCAAGGATACAACAACAGTAATGACAGAGCCGGACAAAATAGACAGTATGGTCAAGCAACCAACCCAAGCTGGCATTACAACAACTATCCTCAGAAGAACGCTCAACCAGCTGTCCCTCAACTAGCTCAGTCATTCTACCAAACCCCCCACCGGCAGTATAACCAGAACGCTCCATCAGCAGGCCAATGTCAGCAAAGAGGACTAAATCAGTTCCAAACCGGCCCGCAGAATCAGCAAGAACCAACCAAGTCGATGGATGAAACGATGAAGGAGCTCACAGGAAGCATAAATCAATTGGGTACTTGGCTACACCAATATCAGGCGAAAACTGACGGAGCAATTTCCGAATTAACCAAACAAATGTCCCATCTCGCCACTGCGATGTCAACGCTCACTAGCGAACCTGGCAGACTTCCTTCACAGACCATCCAGAATCCAAAGGCGAGTCTTAGCATGGTAACGATGTCAGACATGACGGAGGCGCTAAAAGAAGACCGACACATCAATGGTAGAACGTGGATCACACATACTGATAATGGAAGCGTAGACTCTGACGGTCCCAAGAGAGACTTCTCACCTAACATCTATGTGCCAGAGCAAGACATTAACCTAGAAGTTCAGGTGACCCAAGAGAATGAAGAAAGAATAAAGGAACAAAATGACCTGATGGCGAGAAAGCGTTTCACTTGGAGCCCTGAGGCATATCTAGAAATGAGCAAGGACCCAGGAGCCTTCACAGTAACATGTGCTTTCAGCAAAACCCAAATTCATCATTGCCTAATAGATCTTGGGGCCTCAGTCAACATTCTGCCTTACCCTCTTTATTATTCTTTAGAGCTCGGTCCGTTAAAGCCACCAATGATATCCCTCGAGTTGGGAGACAAGACGTGTATCCAACCAGTTGGAGTGCTAGAAAGCTTTATGCTCCGTGTGGGAAAAATCGTCGTTCCTACAGACTTTTATGTGATACCAACCAAGGAATCCAACAAGGACGACCCTCCAACAATCATATTAGGACGACCATTCCTTTACACCACGGGAGCCAAGATTAACATGGGAAAGGGCTTGTTATCACTTGCATTCGGTGGCAGAACTTCATATTATAACATCTATGGTGATAACCGCGCGAAACCACTGGAACCATGGAGTCCTGACCCAAGCACATCACCCAGCAAAAGACCAAGCAGAATCAATCCAGGAGCCGAGGCGAAATTTGACTTAAGCCGCCCATGGGATCCCAACTGGTGATCCAGGAATAAGGTACTGTCGAGCCAACGACGTTAAACAAGTGCACTGGTCGGGAGGTAACCCGACACTATCTTACTTTCCGCACTTTATTTTCTGTCTTTTTATTTTCTGTATTTTACTTTTTCAATAAGTCGCTCTCACCCACTTGGTGCATAGAAGATTTGACTATTCAGGAATCGGACTTGGGTGCAACATTAAGCCAGTCAGGGCTACGCTAAGAGTTCAAGGCCCCAGCCGAACTCCCTCGATTATCCAGCCTCGAGCCATGTCGTTCACTCAACACCTTAAAGGGAGTTCTGTCTTTCCCTTTCCTTAATATCATTTCCTTCTCGTATAACAACTGCTTGCATGGCTTTTGAACTTCGTTCAAAAGTGTGGGGTGAGATCCGCATGTGTACATAAATAAAATATTTTTCTTTTTTAGTTTATCTTTTTGAAAATATGAACTTAAGAATGTGAAAAAGATAGACCGAAATTCATGCATTTACCTTGTGAAAATTCAACTGTCTAAAAACTTAGAACGTAACTTCTCATTTGTCCCTTTGTGCTGAGATAAACTAGGGATGTGGAGTTGATAGAAATGCCCTAGAGAGGCTTGGCAAGCAATCGAAGGATCGAATCAAACTATATGGTTTTCGAAGTCAGTGGAGGCTGCACTTCGGGTTTCAGTGAAGATTGAAGTCATCTCCGCCATGCAGTGTTTATGCAAAAGGCGAGGACGAGAATCAGACCGTCCTATCTCCGGTCAAAGTAGCCGAGAAAATAGATGAGCGACCCTCATCTTGACCCGCGCGAAACGACAGTCAAAGTAGCCGAGAAAATAGATGAGCGACCCTCACCTTGACCCGCGCGAAAACGGAAAAAGCGAGAAGAGCGGGGAGGTATTTCCATAGGCTTGCGGGCGATGATTGGACCTCCCAAAAAAGGCTTGAGAAAATGGACTAGCAAAGCCACAAAAAGGCGAAAAGCTCGAAGAAGCAAATCAAGAGGCCAAAGGCCCAAAATTGTGAAGGTTTTAACCGAACAAAAAGTGAAGTACTCAAAGAGTCAAATCAAAGGCGAAAAGCCGATTCACTACAAAAGCAGTCCCTCGCCAAAAGAAAATCAAAGTACTCAAACCATTGAAACCCGAACCAAATCACGTGCTAGAGAAAGCTACAAGGAAACCATATAGTGAGAGACGATCCCGAGGTTGCAGTCCAGGAGCCTAAAAAGGGCTATCTCCCGAAACATCCATAATAATTTGCATCTCGGCACGGAGGTACACGTATCAAGTTACTTCTATTTATTTACGCAGTTTAATTTGGTAATAAGTAAGCAATGCATGAATTAGGATAAATCGAGTCCCACAGTCTAATTTTCATATTTTAAAACCAAACTTAGAGTGCCGCCCTTTAATAGCATTGTTCGGGACGAACAACTAAAAGTGTGGGGTGATATGATGGACCAAAATTATACGAATCAAAAACACAGTAAAACCCACCAAATTAGACTGTTGGTCTATTTAACTTCTACTTGTTAGTCCCGATTTATTTCTACAGGGTATTTTGGCGCTTAGAGAGAAAACACGCTAAGGAGAGGATTTTACGCTGAAAAGATGATAAGAGTCAATCCAAGGTCAAGATCAGACGGTGAACGAAGAAATCTCAAGATCCTGACGTTGAATTACTCAAATCAAAATCCAACCGAGGAACAATCAAAGTCAGATCGGAGAAAAATTGGATTGATAGTTTTGTGAAAAGACTGCACAAAACTGTCAAAAAACTCACCCATGGACCAAGATGACCGGCCACCTTGTGCAAGAGGTGGCCAAGACCACCTCCTCTCCTCCATGGTGACCGGCCACCGGTGGCTTTCCACCCCCCAACCGGCGGCTTTCTCCTCCTCCACATGTCACCTCCTCCTCCTCCTTCCTTCTCCTCCCTTGGATGAAAAACACTTGCCCCCATCTCCACCACCCATCTCCTCCCCTTTTGGCTATAAATATGGAGCTCCTCCTCCTCATTTGAAACATCCACAAATTGTAAAATCACTTCTCTCTCTAAGTTTTGGTTACTTTGTAAGTTTGGTTTGGTTTTGGAAATAATACTCCTGTTTGTTCTTGAGTATTATACGCTTTGGAAATAATACTCCTGTTTGTTCTTGAGTATTATACTTTAGAGAATACTCCTGTTGGTTCTTGAGTATTCAGTAGGAAATTGGGAATACTCCTGTTGGTTCTTGAGTATTCCACCCCTTTCCCTCTTACTGTTTTCAAAAACTCCCGAGTATTTAGTTATGATGTCCTCTTCCATGGATATTCATAGCTAAACTCTTCATTCGGTCAAAGGTATTTTCTTGTATTATATAATGTTTTAATTTCTTTTAGTTTCATTTCTCTGTATTCAAAACTTGTTCTATGTGCCATATATAGTCAGAGTTTCCAAGGTTGAGTGGAAGCTGTAACAAGCAAAGCTCTTCCGTGGGAATTCGTGATCATACTCGGTAAGTGGAAGCTGTAACAAGCAAAACTTATCGAGGAGTTCGACTTATCTAAAACACCACTTGGTCGATCGTAACTGAGAGATCAGGTGGATGCACAAAAGGCTAAGATACTTCGAAAGGAGGAATTAGTCTGAAGTAGAACAAGTGTTGCTTTAAACGATGTTGCAAGTCTTGCGCTACGAAAGGGCCTCGATTCATCTTTGAATACTTAGAAAGGTTACTAATGGTTATTAATAACATGTTATAATACAAGGTACCTGAAACCGAATACTTTCCCTTGAATTACAAAAACCCCCCTGTATTTACTTTTGTTAACTGCTCGATAAACTGCTCAACCATCAACCGCTCATCTACCGGAGGAATCGCAATCACGCATCACCCACTGTAAGTCTTCTTCCCTTAACTCTTTTACTTTCAGTATTTTAATTTCTGTAATTTACTTTCCTGCACTCAAAACCAAAAAAACCAAAAACAGTAGCTTAGTCAATCGCGCTAAAATCTCAATCAACCTAAAACACGCTCCCTCGCTGTACAAATCCCTTAAAGAACAACATATTCCCCTAATTCCCTTGGGTTCGACCCCTACTTACCACTTACTACCCAGTAGTGTAGTCGCGAGTAGCGGAAAATATAAATTTATTTGTACAGAGAACATTGCATCTTAACGACAGTGCAGTGGGCTCCGTAATTAATCATGCTAAATCAGAGGACAAACAACTAATAAACACTAAGCTTTGGCATGCTAGACTAGGACATATAGGAAATAAAGGCCTACATAAATTGTTTGAACAAGGAATGTTGCCTGAAAAACCAGTGAACCTCCCATTTTGTGAAAACTGCATTCTAGGAAAGAAAATTGCTCATTCTTTTAAAAGGTCCAACATGACTTCATCTGCCCCTCTTGAGTATGTTCATAGTGATCTTTGGGGCCCTGCCCTAGTGCCAACTGTTGGTGGTAGATTATACTTCATGTCATTAGTTGATCATTTTTCTAGGAAAGTTTGGGTTTATTTGCTTAAATCTAAAACTGAAGTTTTTGATCACTTTCTGAATTGGAAAACTCTTGTTGAAAACCAAACTAACTCTAAACTTAAATGCTTAAGGACAGACAATGGTATGGAATTTTGTAACAATGAGTTTAATGATTTTTGCAAGAAAAATGGCATTAGGAGGCATTTAACTGTTCCAGGGACTCCACAGCAAAATGGTATTGCTGAAAGGATGAATAGGACTTTGTTAGAGAGGGCTAGATGCATGTTAATAAGTTCTGGTCTTAAGAAATCATTGTGGGGTGAATCTGTGATGAGTGCTGCCTATCTTGTAAATAGATCTCCTTGTTCATCTATAGATTTTAAAATTCCCCAAGAGCTATGGTCTGGTAGAAAACCTTCTTTAGGCCATCTTAAGCCCTTTGGTTGCACTTGCTATGCACATTCTGTGCAGGGCAAGCTCAGTCCTAGAGCTGAGAAGTCTGTATTACTTGGTTATCCACTTGGTGTGAAAGGATATAAGTTGTTATTAGTTAGGCCTGGTCCTTATAAAGTAATCACTGCAAGTTCAGTTACTTTTAATGAAAATGAGTATCATTTTAAGGCCAAACTCACTGATGAATCTTCTGGTGCAGGTACTTCCACTTCTGACCAGGAAACTGAGTCTGAACATCAGAGTTTTGTCCCTGGTGGACAACTCTGGTGGACTCCAGATGCACATGATGATAACCAAGAGGATGGTGGTCATAACCATCAAGAAAATGAGGGGCTTCCTCCTATTGAAGATTTGGAAACTCCCCCTAGAACTCAAGCTCCTCATTCCCCACAAGAAGTGGATAACTTTGTGGAAAATCAAGCACCTCAGTCCGAGGATCAGATAAGTCATTCTGATTCTACTTCTTTATTTACTGCTGATAACTTAGGTCACATGGTTGACAATGCTTTATCTTCTAGCAGTGATAATGTGACTGAAAGTGCTGATTTTGATGCCCCTGATTTAACTAACTATGTCTTAGCAAGGGACAGAACACCTAGAGTTAGAAAACCCAACAGGAAATATGTTAACATGGCTCAATCTGTGAATTTGTTTGAGTATGCGTTGTTAGTTGCTGGTGATATGAAATTTGTAACTCCTGAAACACTTAAGGATGCACTAACTAGTAATGAGTGTGACAAATGGAAATTAGCCATGTGTGAGGAAATAGAATCTATGCATAACAAAGGTACTTGGAAACTAGTTAAGCAACCTCAAAATGCTAAAATCATAGGTAGCAAATGGATCTTTCGGATCAAGGAGGGCAGTTCACCAACTGATCCTCCAAGATTTAAGGCTAGACTAGTTGCTAAGGGATTTAATCAAAGAGAAGGCATAGATTACAATGAAATATTTGCTCCTGTTGTGAAATACAAAACTCTCAGATTATTACTTGCTATGACCACAGTTTATGATTGGGAATTTCATCAAATGGATGTTAAAACAGAATTCTTACATGGGAACTTAAATGAAACTATCTATATGAGTCAACCTCCTGGTTTTATTGATAAAACTAATCCTGATCATGTTTGCATGCTGCAAAAATCAATCTATGGTTTGAAACTATCACCAAGGCAATGGAACATTAAATTTAATTCATGCATGTTAGCTTTAGGCTTTATGAGAAGTAAGTATGATGCTTGCTTGTATTTAAAAAGGCCAAAACCTGATTTGAATGTCTATTTACTTTTGTATGTTGACGATATACTCATTATGAGTAATTCTAAAACTGAAGTAGAGAAGATGAAAAGAGATCTAAAAGCTAATTTTGACATGAAAGACTTAGGACTTGCTAAGAAAATCCTAGGCATAGACATAAAAAGAGATAGGAAGAACAGGAAAATGTTTTTGTCCCAACATGATTACATTGTAAAAGTGCTTGATAAATTTGCCATGGACTGTTCTAGGCCTACTGCAGTACCCTTAGGAGGGCACTTAATGCTGACTAAAGATGATTGTCCTAAGACTAAAACTGAACAAGAAAAAAATGCTTAATATCCCATATGATGTGGCTGTTGGATCAGTCATGTACTGTATGTTATGCACAATGCCTGACTTGGCCTTTGGCATTTCTGTTCTAAGCAGGTTCATGTCTAACCCTGGTGAACCTCACTGGTTGGCCATGAAATACTTGCTTAGATACATGTGTGGAACTAAGTCTTTAGGTTTGGTTTATTATGGTTATGGACTGAAATCTGAATTGTTTGGCTATGTTGACTCTGATTATGCTAGCAATAGGGATAATAGGAAGTATACTTCTGGTTTGTTCTTTACTTGGTGTGGAAATTGTATTTCTTGGAAGGCTCAACTTCAGTCAGTTGTGGCAGTCTCCTCTACTGAGGCAGAGTACATAGCTGCTACTGAAGCAGCCAAGGAAGCTTTATGGCTTAAGGGTTTATTGCTTGAACTTAAGAATGAATGCTATGTGCCTATTGTTTTTACTGATAGTCAAAGTGCATTGCATTTGTGCCATGATCCTGTTTACCATGAAAGAAGCAAGCATATAGATGTAAGGTTGCATTTTATAAGAGATAATATTGAAATGAGAGAGTTTGAAGTAAAGAAAATCTTGGGTGATGTGAATCCTGCAGATTTTGGAACCAAAGTTGTGCCTACTAATAAGTTCAATTTTTGAAGGGACTTCCTGCATATTGAAGAGGCCCAATGTGAACCTTGATGAAGGGTTGGACCAATGACGCTTGGGTGTTGATCCTTCCAACGATCCAATTTTGCAGTCAACTAGATTAGGTACTCAGCACATCTAGATTAGGAGGGCAATTGTTAGAATAGGTTAGGTAATCTAGCCATGCTTAGCACCCTAAACCTCATGCCTTAAAGCTCATGAGAAGCTATGAAGAAGAGCTGAAGATTGAAGCTTTTCTGAAGACTTGGAGTTGAGCCAGTCACCGCCGTTACAAGGGACGTCTTGGCCGTGACAGAGGCTATAACGGGAGGTCCCGATATCTCTGTTTCTTCCTCGCCCGTTACAGCCGTTACTCGCTTCAGCGCCCGTTACTTCCAACCGTTACAACCAAAGCTGCGTCGTTTTGGAGGAAAAGAAGAATCAAATTAGTTGAGCGGCGTCGTTTGGCTTGGCGGGCTAGTTCGTTATTTCAGTTACAAGGGAAACGGCTGCGTTTTGGGCACGCGGTCTTATGGGTTTAAAGAGGATTTCAAATTGGGGATTAGGGTTCATCGAGAACTCAGAGAAATCCCAGAAGCGATTTCGTTTTCCAGTTCGAGCGATTCATCGGTGCTGTTCCAGAGGATTTCGCCGGACGCAGTCGAAGTTCGTGGCCAACGAATTCATCTGCAGGCTTGTCGTATCGGTGGCTTAACCGGTCCCAAGGCTTGGATTGGAGTGGAGCTCGTCGGAGCTATTCTAGGCAAAATTAAGTGAAGGAATCAAAGGGCTTTGGACGTCTGCAACGTCTACTGTTATCCAGGGGCTTCGGAGGGGGCTACAATCCCTCCATTCCTTCTGTTTCAGTTTTACATTTCCTTTGCTTAGTTTAACCTAGTTCTTAGATCGATTGCCCCAATCTTATTGTGCTGTTTGTATTTGAACTGGTTGATTGCATATTGGATTGTTGGGATCGGATCTCCCCGAGTTGAGGTCCCGTGGAGTAGGGTTTACCCGAACCACGTTAAAAGTCTTGTGTGCTCCTTTACTTTCTTGTTTGTGTTCAAACCTCACATGAATTGAGCTTAAAGATTGCATGAACTTGACTTAAAACATATTACAATCCAGCCTTGAATCTATATGACGCTTCTTCGTCAGAATGCCAGGTATCTCTTCCCCATAAAAACAATTTTTGCTGAACTTAACAGAAGGAGACTAGACAAGGTGGCTAAGCTGAAGGAGACGAAAGAAAGGGAAGACAAAGCCTTAAAAATTGCAAGAGAAGTGAAGGAGATGTCTGAAGCTGCAAGTAGAGAAGCTGAGGCTGCTATGGAAGTTGCTGAACGAGAAGCGGCACAAAAGAGAGATGCAGAAAAGAGAGCCATGTCTGATGCCAACGAGATGAAGATGCTTGGGAATGCAGTAACGGGTCAGGTGCAGAATTATCAGACATTCACCCGGGAAGAACTTGCAGCTGCTACTTCATCATTCTCAAAAGAACTCGAAATTGGTAGGGGAGCAAATGGTACTGTTTATAAGTGCACCCTACGTCATACAGCTGCAGCCGTGAAAGTTCTCCACTCAGATGATGCTCGAGGAACCAATCAGTTTCAGAAGGAGGTTGGAATAGACGCACTTTGAACTTTCCAAATTCTTGGCAGAAATATATTCATGGGCTATCTGTTTGACTTGATTTGTTTTTTGCTTGATCATCTGTAGCTTGAAATCTTGAGCAGAATACATCATCCCCATTTGTTGATGCTTCTTGGAGCTTGTCCCGAACACAGTTGTTTAGTTTACGAGCATATGAAGAACGGTAATCTGGAAGAGAGGTTGCAGTGTAAAGGCAACGCGCCTCCTCTCCCTTGGGTGGAAAGATTTCGAATTGAATGGGAGGTAGCATCTGCTCTTGTTTTCCTCCATAGCACGAAACCGAAGTCAATCATCCATTGTGACCTCAAACCAGCGAATATCCTGCTAGACAGTAATCTTGTGAGCAAGATTGGAGATGTTGGTCTCTCAACAATTCTCAATCCTGATTCATGGTCAACCATGGTTAGAGATACTGGTATAGTTGGAACACTTTGTTACATAGATCCTGAGTGTCAGAGGAGTGGAATTGTATCTCCCATGTCAGATGTTTATGCCTTAGGAATGGTGATTCTGCAGTTGTTGACTGGGAGGCAAGCTATGGGACTAGCCCACATCGTGGAGATGTCCATTATGGATGACAGATTATCTGACATTTTGGACAGTGGAGCTGGGAGTTGGCCTGTTGAGGAGGCAAAGGAGTTAGCATTACTAGGACTAAGCTGCGTGGAGATTCGTCGCAAGGACAGACCTGATTTGAAAAATGAAGTGTTGCCTAAGCTAGAAAAACTCAAACTCTCAGCAGCTGACCAAGCTAAGGAACTCATTTGTACCCTTTCCATGAAACCTCCTGCTCATTTCATTTGTCCAATACTCGAGGTCTGTTTTTTTTCACTGGTTTTTAAATTGCTTTTGTGATCCAGAGGACATGTATTTCTTCCGATGAGGTAATCCAAAGTTCTAAGTTCTAACAATGTTGCACTATCGCAGGAGGTAATGGAAGACCCACATGTTGCTGCAGACGGATACTCATATGACCGCAAAGCCATAATGAAACGGCTCGAGGAGACTGATAAGTCTTTCATAACTGGTCTACCTTTGCCACATAAACAGCTTGTTCCCAATTACACTCTCCTTACTGCCATTCTGGAATGGAAATCAGCAAGACAGTCTTGAAACCCTTCAGCATCATACTAGTGAGTGATCCTTTCTTAGATGTTTGATCCAGTGTCATTTTTCAACCCGTCAATGTGTGATACTTTATTTTTCAATTCTACCCCTTACCTCACTGAAGCCTTGATTTTGTTCCCATCAGGAATGGAATCTGGATGATCTCGAGCATTTGGTTTTTATGACCTTTCATCTTGTCACCAGGTCTGTGATTTTGAACCTGCCATTAGCTAGATTGAGTGCACATTTACAGAACATTGTATGTGAAAAGCTAGTTGAGTGAATATATAGGTCTCAGTACTCAGTTACCGAATATTGTACTTTATCTCGGCTATGTCAGTCTGTGAATAAATCCGCAAACATTACTAGTGATACTATCTTCAATAAGATATCAAACAAAGTGCGTTTACTGATAACCAATAGATGCGGTGCAGGCTGCGGTCTCTGATTAAGACATGTTGAAATAATAAGGGGTTAGAGTTGGCTACTAATTTCTTCAAGTTTTATCGGGCAATGAGATAAGCATATCGACTTTAAGAAGATTCCAGATCTAGCTATTCTAGCAGAATGATCATTGTCTGACAATAAAAATAGCTTATGCAAATGTGGATCTGGTTTGGACATTTGCTTTTATTTTATGGGATCTTCAATAGATCTTCAAAAAGAATGATCGCTGCAGCAATTTCAGGTACCATGTATGAGATTTGGTGCGCAAGGAACAATACCATTTTCAGAGGCTATAGCACTGATCCAGAAACCATCAGCAGGAGCATCATCTGGGGGTTGAAAGTTAAAATTGGAGGCTTGTATAACAACATTAGTAAGTTACAGGTTCATGATAGAAATTGGCTGAACAGTTTGAGTTGGAGTTGATGCTCAGTTTTGTTAGTCTCTGTTAGGCTTTGGCTGTTCCGGCAGCCGGTTTGTTTTCTGTTTTCTGCTTTGGGTAGTTGTACTTCTTTTTGTCTATTGAAATCATCTTTATTTAAAAAAATAGAGATTTACTGTAAGGGTTGTATTCTTCTTGATCATCATTTACAAGCACAAACCAATAGGGTTAAGTAGACACAAATCAAGCAAAAAGAAGGCAGTTGGTTTCCTGGTCGAAGCAGCAGTTGTCACGGGCGTCACGGGGGCTGTCACGGGCCGTTGCTGCCGTGACAGACCGGTCACGGGTCATGGCAAATTCTCTGGGACTTTTGGCAGCCGTTACAGCCGTGACAAGCCAAGTGTCACGGGCTGGAAGAACTGTCACGGGACTTGAAGGAAACTTCAGTTTTAAAGGGAACGACAGCATATTGGCGAGGCGCGTTTTTCAGTTGGAGTTCGTTACTTTTGAAGCGACGTCGTCCAGCTTAACACACAAGTGGAAACGGCAGCGTTTCGTTCATCTTCTCAACATCTGTATATATGGAATCGAATTGGGGATTTAGGGTTAATCCCGAAATTCCAATTACGATTTCAAATACGAGTGATTCTCCAAGATTGCGAAGCGAGTTCGAGCGATAGAGATTCGATTCGAGCGTTCAGATTGACGTTGGCTGTTCCAGTTGCTGTTGGAAGCTTATCGAGTGCTCAGGAATCAGGCTGGTCTCTGGCAGACGTGGATAGAGGCGGAACGGTGCTGCGGCGTCAAACTCTGAACAGGGGCTATCGGAGGGGGCTTTAAAACCCTCCAGGCTTCTTATCTGTATTCTTTAATTGCTTGATTGGTGTTTGGTGTATAAGACTGATTTTGGTTTTGTGCTTGATTGAACTTTGGAGAGTTACTCCAATGCTTGTGTATTATTTGCATTCAATCAATAATAATAACCATTCCCTTATACAATCATATAACATTGTGGTATCAAAGCCGTGATTCATCGAACATTATTGATTTTGGTGGACATAGGTGTGATTCTTGGTCAAAAATTAGAGTTTAGTGTCATTGTCGGCCCCGCCTATAGTAGTAGTGGCCTGGACTGGCACTGAACCTCATTTGTGTGTGCTATCTTGCATGAACTGTGACCTTGAATTGTGTTCTTGTGAACTGTGGTGTAGAGCCAGAATATTTGCTTCTGAATTTCCGTGTTTTTAGTGCTGAAATCTTGCTGATTATTCTTCTTTATAATGACTGATATTAGGCTTAAGCCCTTTGATGGGTAGATGGATTTTGCTATGTGGCTTATGAGAATGGAGGGAATTCTGGTTAAGGAATAGTGTTGGAGAGCTGTTAGTGAGGAATGGTTGAGCCCAACCTCAGACCAAGTGAAAAAGGACCTTAAGCAATTAGCCTTAGCTGAGATTATGATGAGACTCACAGTTGATGTAGCTAGACCCCTGATGAAAATCAAAGATCCTAAGGTTTTATGGGACTCCCTAAAAACCACCTATCAAACTAAGTCTCTACCCAATAGGATATTCCTACTTAAGAAGCTCTTTACCTTTAAGATGGACTTATCCCTGAGTATCCAAGAAAATCTAGATATTTTCCTTAGGATAAACTAAGACTTAGAGAGGTGTGAGGATGCTATTAAAGAAGAACACCAAGCTGTTATTCTCCTTAGCTCCCTGTCCCACCAGTTTGATAGCCTTAATGATGTAATTCAGTTTGGAAGAGAGGATTTAACACTAGCTAAGATCACTGGGTTCATGACTCAGAAAAATGAGTCCTTGAGTGTTTTTAAGCAGAAAAATGGTATGAAACAGGAGGTTAAAAGTGAGGTAATGTTTGTCAAAACAAAGCCTAAGTTTAATCCCAAATCCAACAAATCCCGTAAGTTTAAAGCCCATAGCAAAGAACCTGAGAAAAAGCTAGAGAATGTCAAGTGTTTTCACTGTGGTGAGATGGATCATTATATGAATGGTTGCCCTAAGAGAAATAAAAAGGACCATAAGAAGAAAGAACAAACTAAAACAGATTACACTAATGTGTGTGAAACTCAATATCAACCTGAAATTCTTGTTGTTGCAAACTCTGAAAGTATGAATGCTTGGATTCTAGATTCTGGATGTACTATGCATGCTTCTCCTTATAAGTCCTTGTTTGATGATATTAAACTGTGTGATGGTGGGGAGGTTAAGTTAGGGGACACTACTACTCTGAAAATCATGGGTATTGGGACTGTTCCATTGAAAATGTTTGATGGTAAAATAAAAATTTTGCAGAATGTTGCTTTGGTGCCTAATCTAAGAAGAAATTTAATTTCTGAATCTGCATTAGAAGATAAAGGCTGTCAAATAATTTCTAAGAATGGAACTAGGGATGTCTTAAGAGATGACCATGTTGTTATTAGGAGCATGAGGGTAGGTGGCTTGTATCATGTCTCTTTATCCCCTGAACTGAATGTTGTGCATGCTAGTGATAAGAATCCTGATGAAACTAAGTTATGGCATGCTAGACTTGGACACATTGGTAATAAAGGCTTGTTTCACTTGTTTAAAAATGGATTAATCAAGAAAAATCCTTGTGATATTGAATTCTGTGAAATCTGTATACTTGGGAAGAAAACTGCACATGCTTTTGGTAAATCAAAGATGACTGTTAATAAAAAGCTTGAATATGTGCATTGTGATTTATGGGAACCTGCCTAAGTATGTTCTGCTGGTGGTAGGAGTTATTTTGTCTCATTTGTTGACCATTTCACTACAAGAGGATGGATTTACTTGATGAAATCCAAAACAGAAGCACTTGATTGTTTTAAGGCCTGGAAATTATCTGTTGAGAGTGAAACTGACTTGAAAGTTAAATGCTTGAGAACTGATAATGGCTTAGAATTTTGCAATAAACTGTTTGATGATTTTTGTGTTACAAATGGTATCAAAAGACATTTAACTGTTCCATATACACCACAACAGAATGGAATAGCTGAAAGAATGAATAGAACACTTCTAGAAAAGGCTAGATGCATGCTAATTAGCTCAGGCCTTAAGAGTTCTATGTGGGGTGAAGCTGTGAATTGTGCTACATATTTGATAAATAGATCCCCATATTCTGCTATTGATTTTAAAGTGCCCCTTGAAATGTGGTTAGAGAAGAAAATACACATAGACCACTTAAGACCTTTTGGGTGTACTGCATATGCCAAAGTATCTGAAGGAAAACTGGAACCTAGGGCCATTAAAACTGTCATGTTAGGCTATCCTAGTGGTTGTAAGGGATATAAGTTGCTTGTTATACAACCTGGTGCATATAAAGTTATTAGAGCCAGATCTGTTACCTTCAATGAGAAGGACTTTCATTTTAAAAATCTGATAACTGATGCTCCAACTATTGTTTCAGGCTCTTCCCAAGACACCATAGACTTCATTCCATCTGGGTATCTCATGGGAAACCAAGGAGGACCAAGTGGAGATGCAGCAGGGGAGGCTGACTCAGCAGGGACACAAGGATCAGGAGGGCATTTGGACCTGCACACCCCTCCTCAGGTAAGCTTGGGAAACCAAGAAGAAGGAGGGAGTGATCAAGATGAGGACCATGGGAGTAACTTACCACATCAACCTGATGGGGAACAGCTAAGTCTTCCTAGTTCTAGTACTAATAGAAATGCTAGTCATTCACCTATTGGTCATAATGATATTGATGTGCAAGGTGCCTCCCAAAGCAACAGTGGTGGAGGCACAAATGTTGTTAACACTGATCTGATTGTGCATAATCCTACTGTGTCTGCTGCCATGACTGATGACATTGCTAGTGCTCATGTTGATAATGATTTATCTAATTACATGCTCACTAGAGATAGGGTGCCTAGGACTAGAATTCCAAACAAGAGATATGCTGATGTTGCTGAATTTGCTAACATTGCTGAATATGCTATTAATGTTGCTGAAAAGGTGAAATATGTTGTGCCTGAAACTTATGATGAAGCCATGAAAAGTAAGGATAGTGATAAATGGAAACTTGCAATGAGTGAGGAGATTGAGTCGATGTTTAATAATGGGACTTGGGAACTAGTTCCTAGGCCTCCCGGGGCTAAAATAATTGGTAGTAAATGGGTGTTTAGGATTAAAGAACCTAATTCACCAACTGAACCCCCTAGATTTAAGGCTAGGCTTTGTGCAAAAGGTTTTACACAAAGGGAGGGCATTGACTATAATGAGATTTTTGCTCCAGTTGTGAAATATAAAACATTGAGACTCCTCCTTGCTATGACAACTGTTTATGATTGGCATTTACAACAAATGGATGTTAAAACTACATTTCTACATGGTAACCTAAATGAAACAATTTATATGTCTCAAGCCACAGGTTATGTAGATCATAAACTGCCAGATCATGTTTATCTGTTAAGGAAATCCATTTATGGCTTGAAACAATCACCCAGATAGTGGAACATTAAATTCAATGAATGCATGATGTCTCTTGGTTTTGCTAGAAGCAAATATGATACTTGTTTGTACTTGAAAAGGCCCAAGTCTGGTCTGATTCTCTATTTGCTGCTGTATGTTGATGATATACTTATTATGAGCAATTCTGAATCTGAAATTTCTAAGATCAAAAAGCAATTGAGCTCAAACTTTGACATGAAGGACTTAGGCATTGCTAAGAAAATTCTAGGCATAAACATTGTGAGAAATAGGCAAAAGAAACTGATATTTTTGTCCCAAGCTGAATATATTGATAAGGTCCTTGACAAGTTTAGTATGCATGATAGCAAACCTGCCTTGATACCCTTAGGAGGGTGATGGACCATAATTGTATGAATCATAAACACAGTTAAACTCACCAAATTAGACTCTTTGTCTATTTAACTTTTGCTTGTTAGTTCCGATATTTATCTACAGGGTATTTTGAAGTCTAGAGAGAATACAGGCTAAGGAGGACTTTTAAAGCTGAAAATGAATTACGAGTCATTCCAGGTCACGACCAAATTCTGACTTTCAAGAACCGGACGTGGAATCACTCAAAACAAGTCCAACCGAAGGGCAACCAGAGTCAGTCCGGAGCTGAAAGGACCGATGGATTTTGGGAATAAGCTCACAAAACACACTCCACCACTCACCATCCTCCACCTAGCCGGCGGCTAAGCTTCTCCTCTCCTCCATGGACATGTGGCCGGCGGCTTTTGGGAAGGGTGACATCACCCGATGGCTTTGAGCTCTCCTCCCATTTTGTGACATGTGGTGGCCTCTCATCCACATCCACCCCTTGCCCTTAGCCTATAAATAGAGATGCCCTCTTCACTTGTAAATCATCCCACAATCACAAGTTCTTTAGAGAGATAGAGGGCTTAACCCTCTTCTCTTCACTTTCAATACACATTTTGTTCTTCATTTTGGAGCTACTTTTCCTTACTTGGATCTTGCTTAGGAGCTCCTCTCCTCCACTTATTGTAGGTACAAAAGCCACGTCTTTCTCTTCCCTGACTTGTCCTTTTCTTTCTGTATATATTGTTCTTACTTTAAAGTTATTCTCCTTTTCTGTATCCTTGTTCAAAGCCATGGTTTGCTTGTATTCCTTGACATGAATACAAGTAGCTAAAGCTTGTATTCGGTAGAGGGAGTATTTATATCATAAACCGTTCTAGACCCTTCTCTTAGTGCCTCCTTGTGTTCAACTTGTTCTAGGTGCCTTATATTAGGTCAGAATTCCATTGGTTGAGTGGATGCTCGGAAGAGCAAAGCTCTGCCATGGGTTCGTGATCTTCCGTGGATAAGTGGAGGCTCGGAAGAGCACATCTTATCTGTGGAAGTCAACCTCTTTTAAACACCATTTGGTTTATCAGGAATGATGATCAAATGGATGCACATATGACGGACGCACAGTCGTTATGTGCAAACGTCAAGAATAAATTTATAAGTCCGCTACTCGCGACTTTACTACTGGGTAGCAAGTGGTAAGTAGGGGTCGAACCCAAGGGAATTAGGGGGATAAGTCGTTCTTTGAGGGATTTGTACAGCGAGGGAGTGTGTTTTAAGGTTGATTGAGATTTTAGCGGTTATGACTAAGTGACTTTGTTTGGTTGTTTTTGGTTTTGAGTGCGGAAAAGTAAATTACAGAAAAATAAATACTGACAAATAAAAAGAAGACTTACAGTGGGTGATGCGTGATTTGCGAGTCCTCCGGATGGTGAGTGCAGTTGATTAAGGTAGTTATACTAGGAAAGTAAATACAAGGGGGTTTTGTAATTCAAGGAAAACATTCGGTTTTGGGGGCCTTGCATCTTAGTCTGTTTTATCATTTTAGTAATCCTTCTAAGTATTCAAACGTGCATCAAGGCCATTTCAAGCGCTCGATTTGCCACACTGTCTAGTCTTTTGCAAAAGTGTTCGAAAGTGAATCAAGGCCATTTCAAGCTCTCGACTTGCAACACTGTCTAATCTTTTGCATAAAACGTAGAGCCCTTGTTCTACTCAGACTAGCACCCCATTTCAAGGTATACTAGCCTATGTGCATCCATTTGGATTGTCTTTTCCAATTTATCCAAATGGTGTTTGAGAGAGATCGAACTCCTCAGATAAGCTTTGATTTTTCAAGCATCCACTTACCCGAGTATGTTCACGAACTTCCACGGAAGAGCTTTGCCATTTCAAGCATCCACTCAACCTTGAAAGTTTTGATCTAATATATGGCACATAGAACAAGTTTTGAATACAGAGAAAAAAAACTAAAATAGTCTAAAACATTTTATAATACAAGTACGCCCCTTCAACCGAATAAAGAGTTTAGCTACGATTACCCATGGAAGAGGATATCATAGCTAAATACTCGGGGGTTTTTGAAAGACAATAAGTAAAGGGGAATACTCAAGAACCAACAGGAGTATTCCCAAATCCTACTTGAATACTCAAGAACCAACAGGAGTATTCTCTAAAACCGTTATAATACTCAAGAACCAACAGGAGTATTATTTCAAACAAAAGCTTACAAAGTAACCAAAGTTTCTAGAGAGAGAAGTGAGATGATGATTTTTGAATGGATTACAAGTGAGGGAGAGGCATGTATTTATAGCCAAGGAGGGTTGAGGAGGAGATGACACTTGGCACAAGATGATTGGAGGAGCAAGGATGTGGAGGAGAGGAGGACAAGTGTCAAGCTCCCATGGTGGAGTCAAAAGCCGCCGGTTGCAATGGGAGGGGAGGGAGGAAGCCGCCGGTTGCAAGGAGGAGGGGAGGAGGAAGGAGGGGGTGAGTCACCCCATGACTCACCTCTTCCTTAAAGCCGCCGGTCATGGAGGAGAAGGAGTGAGTTTTGTGACTTTTGTGCAGTCTTTTCACAAAACTATCGGTCCAATTCCACTCCGGTCTGACTTTGGTTGCTCCTCGGTTGGATTTGTATTGAGCGATTCCATGTCAGGATCTTGAGATTTCTGTATTCAGCGTCTGATCGTGACCTTGAACTGACTCGTAATATCTTTTCAGCGTAAAATCCTCTCCTTAGCGTGTTTTCTCTCTAGAGTCCAAAATACCATGTAGATATAAATCGGAACTAACAAGCAAAAGTTAACTAGACCAACAGTCTAATTTAGTGGGTTTTACTGTGTTTTTGATTCGTATAATTATGGTCCATCAGATCACCCCACACTTTTAGTTGTTCGTCCCGAACAATGCTATTAAAGGGCGGCATACGAAGTAAGCTTTTAAAATATGAAAGTTAGACTGTGGGACTCGATTTATCCTAATTCATGCATTACTTACTTATTACCAAATTAAACTGTGTAAATAAATAGAAGAAACTTGTAACGTGTACCTTCATGCTGAGATGCAAATTATTTTGGATGTTTCGGAAGATAGCCCTTTTTAGGCTCCTGGATTGTAATCTCGGGACCGTCTCGCACTATATGGTTTCCTTGTAGCTTTCTCTAGCACGTGATTCGGTTCGGGTTTCAATGGTTTGGTCTTTGATTTTCTTTTGGCGAGGGACAGCTTTTGTAGTGAATCGGCCTTTGGCCTTTGATTTGACTCTTTGAGTACTTCACTTTTTTGTTCGGTTAAAACCTTCACAATTTTGGGCCTTTGGCCTCTTGATTTGCTTCTTGGAGCTTTTTGCTTCTTTGTGACTTGCTAGTCCATTTTCTCAAGCCTTTTTAGGAGGTCCAATCATTGCCCGCAAGCCTATGGAAATACCACCCCGCTCCTCTCATCATTGCCGTTTCACGCGGGTCAAGATGAGGGTCGCTCATCTATTTTCTCGACTACTTTGACTAGAGATAGGACGGTCTGATTCCTGTCCTCGCCCTTTTTTTTTCTTTTTGCATAAACACTGCATGGCGGAGATGACTTCAATCTTCACTGAAACCCGAAGTGCAGCCTCCACTGACTTCGAAAACCATATAGTTAGATTTGATCCTTCGATTGCTTGCCAAGCCTCTCTAGGGCAGTTTCTATCAACTCCACATCCCTAGTTTATCTCAGCACAAAGGGACAAATGAGAAGTTACGTTCTAAGTTTTTTGACAGTTGAATTTTCACAAGGTAAATGCATGAATTTTAGATCTATCTTTTTCACATTCTTAAGTTCATATTTTCAAAAAGATAATTATTAAGGGAAAAGGAAAAACATGTTATTTATTTACAAAGGTGGATCTCACCCCACACTTTTGAACGAAGGCGTGCCTTTCAGCAAGACTTAGTTCAAAAGCCATGCAAGCAAACAATTATGAGAAGGAAATGACATTAAGGAAAATGGAAGAACGGAACTCCCTTTAAAGTGTCGAGTGAACGACATGGTATGAGGCTGGATAATCGAGGGAGTTCGGCTGGAGCCTTGAACTCTCAGCGCAGGCCCGGTAACTCACGGAAGCTGCCTGACTGATCCGGTCTTGCTCCAAAAACCGATTCATAAATAGTCTTTTCTTCTATGCACCAAGTGGGTGAGAGCGACTTATTGGTAAAAACTAAATGACAGAAAATAAAAGACTGAAAGTAAGATAGGTGTTGGGTTACCTCCCGACCAGTGCCTTTGTTTAACGTCGTTGGCTCGACAGTACCTCATTCCTAGATCACTGGTTTGGATCCCATGGGTGGCTCAGGTCATATTTCGCCACTGTTCCTGTGTTGATTTTTGCCTTGCCTTTTCCTGATTTCTTGCTTGGGTTAAAACCCCATGGTTTTGGTGTTTTTTCTTTCCATTGCTTTTGAGAAGACGGGGGACCTTTGACCATAGCTGCTGGTCTTGTCACTCTTTCGGTCTCCTTAGGCAGGTCAGACATCTGTGTACCGCAATCTGAGATAGGTATAATGTCTGGCGGTTTCTTTGTATCCGTGCGGCTATTATCAATGTAGAAATTCGCAATTTTGCCGCCGAACTTAAGCGATAATGAGGCCGTGCCCACATCGATCCTTGCTTTAGTAGCGTAGAGGAATGGTCGTCCCAATATTATTGTTGGAGGGTCGTCTTCGCTAGTCTCTCCCGTTTGTATTACATAAAAGTCTGCAGTGACGACGAGCTCTCCCACATGGAGTATTACATCTTCCAGCACTCCAACCGGACGGATGCACGATTTATCTCCTAGCTCGATATTTGATCTGGGTGGTTTCAACGGACCAAGTCCTAATACGTAATATAAGGAGGAAGGCATGGCGTTGATAGCAGCCCCAAGATAGACTAAGCACTTATGAATCTGGGTTTCGCCAATACCGCAGGTGACTGTGAAGGCCCCTGGGTCTTTATCTCTTTCCAGTTGTGACTCATGATCTGAAGTGATGGCTCTTTCTATTGTCGGGCCCTTCTGCCCATTCCTTGGCTTAGGATTAATATTTTGCTTTGAAGCATAAATATTAGTTGGGGAGTCCCACCTTAAATCGTTATTGTCATCCCATCCAGATGTTAGTATGTCAGAGTGTATGATCGGTGGCGGTGTTATGCAAATGGTGAATGCGTACCGTCCATTGTCAGCATGCGTAACCCATGTTTTGCCATCATTGGGTTGGTCTTCCTCTTGGTTCCAATTAGGACGGTGCCTCCGGGTGAAGTGCTTGTTTGTAGGTTTGTAAGTTGGGGATCGTGCAACTTCTCCCAGTGTCACCTTTTCGTTTGACCTCTTTATCATCTAAGATTTGCCTCTGGGTTTCGGACGGTTTGTGAAGGAAGTCTGCCAGGCTCATTAGTGAGTGTTGACATTGCAGTGGCGAGCTGGGACATTTGTTTGGTCAGTTCTGAAATTGCCCCGTCAGTTTTCGCCTGGTATTGGTGTAGCGAAGTACCCAATTGATTTATGTTTCCTGCGAGCTCCTTCATTGTGTCATCGAGCGACTTGGTTGGTTCTTGCTGATTATGCGGGCCGGTTTGGTACTGATTTGGTCCTCTTTGCTGATATTGGCCAGCCGATGGAGCGTTCTGGTTATACTGTCGGTGGGGGGTTGGTAGTATGACTGAGCTAGTTAAGGGACAGCTGGTGGTGCTTCCTTCTGAGGATAGTTGTTGTTACGCCAGTTCGGGTTGGTTGCTTGACCATACTGTCGGTTCTGTCCGGCTCTGTCATTGCTGTTGTTGTTGTATCCTTGGTATCCTCCTACTGCATTCACTTCTACCGATTCCTCTTCTATTAATGCCGGGCATGCGTCAATTTTGTGGTCCGTAGAGCCACAAAATTCGCAAGGCTTAACTGGAACTGGTTGTCTTCGTAGGAACTGAATCATCATCTCCTTCAATTGTTTCATCTCTTCTGGCATGGAGTTCATCGGTGTTTCAGCTTTTGCCACATTCCTTGTTCGGGAAAATTCTTCCTGACGAGTCGTCTCTTCTCTAAATCGGGCGTTTTCAGCAACGTCGGTGATGAGATTCCTTATGCCACTTAATGACAGATTCATCATGGATCCTTCAGCTGAGGCATCCATAAGCATTTTGTCTAAGGGTCTTAATCCATCAATGAGATACTCGACTGCGAGTTTCTCAGGCAGTCCAAGGGTACAGCAGCTTCTCTCCGGGCGGTTGAACTTTTCCAGGTAATCGTACATAGTTTCAGTAGGCCCTTGCTTGATGTCTTGCAGTTGCCTCCTTACTTGCATTGCCCATCCTGCCGGGTAGTATTTGTCCAAGAATTTCTTTTGCATCTGAGCCCATGTTCTGATGCTATCGGAAGGCAATGAAAGGAACCAGTCGTTTGCCGCGTCGATGAGGGAAAAATAGAACGCCTTCAACTTGAAGATGTCTACGTTTACGCCACTTGGTTTTAAGTTCTGGCAAATACCATGTAAGCGCTGGAGATGAGTCATTGCTGATTCTCCACGTGTTCCTGAGAATTTCGGTAAGTTGTGGGCCACGGAAGTGTTGATGATGACATTTCCAGTTCAGGGCCTTCGTGAATGCACCATGGCTGGTTTCTGAAATACGGTGCTGAGAGTTCTCCCATAGTAGGTTCGCGGTAATTGTTGTTATCCCCGTAGTAGTTATCGAAAGCGGGTTCTCGTCTCGGCACTTGTCGAGGTTGAGGGGGTGGTGGATATCTAGGGGGTTGTACTGGACCAGCTGCATTTCGGTCCTTGGGTGGTTCTTGGTTTCTTCTGATGGCCTCCCTATCACGAGCTCTTCTGTTTCTGATAAGTTGTTCCGAATCGTCAACAAATGGAAGTGGCACCTCATCATTTCGATCATATAGGTTTATTTCTTCATCATCTAGGTAGTCATGGTGGCTTCCTTCGCGAGACATGGTTGTTTTGAAGCGAGTATCGATTCAAAGAACTTTATCCTATTAATTAACTAATTCCCCGGCAACGGCGCCAATTTTGACGGACGCACAGTCGTTATGTGCAAACGTGAAGAATAAATTTATAAGTTTGCTACTCGCGACTTTACTACTGGGTAGCAAGTGGTAAGTAGGGGTCGAACCCAAGGGAATTAGGGGGATAAGTCGTTCTTTGAGGGATTTGTACAGCGAGGGAGCGTGTTTTAAGGTTGATTGAGATTTTAACGGTTATGACTAAGTGACTTTTTTTGGTTGTTTTTGGTTTTGAGTGCGGAAAAGTAAATTACAGAAAAATAAATACTGACAAATAAAAAGAAGACTTACAGTGGGTGATGCGTGATTTGAGAGTCCTCCGGATGGTGAGTGCAGTTGATTAAGGCAGTTATACTAGGAAAGTAAATACAAGGGGGTTTTGTAATTCAAGGAAAACATTCGGTTTTGGGGGCCTTGCATCATAGCCTGTTTTATCATTTTAGTAATCCTTCTAAGTATTCAAACGTGCATCAAGGCCATTTCAAGCGCTCGATTTTCCACACTGTCTAGTCTTTTGCAAAAGTGTTCGAAAGTGAATCAAGGCCATTTCAAGCACTCGACTTGCAACACTGTCTAATCTTTTGCAAAAAACGTAGAGCCCTTGTTCTACTCACACTAGCACCCCATTTCAAGGTATACTAGCCTATGTGCATCCATTTGGATTGTCTTTTCCGATTTATCCAAATGGTGTTTGAGAGATATCGAAATCCTCAGATAAGCTTTGCCATTTCAAGCATCCACTTACCCGAGTATGTTCACGAACTTCCACGGAAGAGCTTTGCCATTTCAAGCATCCACTCAACCTTGAAAGTTCTGATCTAATATATGGCACATAGAACAAGTTTTGAATACAGAGAAAAAAAACTAAAATAGTCTAAAACATTTTATAATACAAGTACGCCCCTTCAACCGAATAAAGAGTTTAGCTACGATTACCCATGGAAGAGGATATCATAGCTAAATACTCGGGGGTTTTTGAAAGACAGTAAGTAAAGGGGAATACTCAAGAACCAACAGGAGTATTCCCAAATCCTACTTGAATACTCAAGAACCAACATGAGTATTCTCTAAAACCGTTATAATACTCAAGAACCAACAGGAGTATTATTTCAAACAAAAGCTTACAAAGTAACCAAAGTTTCTAGAGAGAGAAGTGAGATGATAATTTTTGGATGGATTACAAGTGAGGGAGAGGCATGTATTTATAGCCAAGGAGGGTTGAGGAGGAGATGACACTTGGCACAAGATGATTGCACTACTACAGAACATCTATTATGCATCGGTTCCGTGTTTCACTTTATGCATCGGTTTAGCCATTACGCATCGGTTTTAGAAAAACCGATGCATAATCGTGACATTATGCAACGGTTTTAGACCAACCGATGCATAATATCAACCTTATGCATCGGTTTTGAGTAAACCGATGCATAATGGTGAGACTTATGCATCGGTTCATAAAAACCGATGCATAATGTCGAGTTTATGCATCGGTTTTAAAAAACCGATGCCTAATGTCGAAATTAATTATTTAAATCAATTTAATTATTGAAATCAATTTAGGGTTGCGACTTGCGCCGGACATTCGCTTCTCTCCTTCGATGAGAGCGAATTTCGCAGCCTCGTTCAGCGGCTGACTGGCCTCGGACTGACGAGAGGAACGAGTTGAGAGCGAGATTCGTGGAGGTCGGAGGAAGAGCAGCGAGTGAGCGAGCAGCCGAACAGCAATCAAGGCGGCATCGAGGAGTGAACGAACTAGATTTCAATGACGTCGATTTGTATGTCGACACCTATTTTAACTTCTGCTCCCGAAGCCCTAATTACACAGCCTTCAAGCAGTACGATGCATTGCGGCGCCAGATGCGCTTTGAATCTCACGTCGTTGCTCGTGCCGCGACGGACGGGAGTGATTGTCCAGTGCAGGAATCAATCGCTTGTTGTCTGTATGGCTCCTGATGAGAAAGATTGACGCGCCGCAATCCGCTGGATTTCCCCATCGTGCGTAATTTTCCATCACTTAATTCTGCTTGTTTAATTTTTCTGTAGCTGTGGTATATTGTTAATGTCAGATTAGGAGTTTGTTCTAGTGGTTCAAATTGAAGCATATGGCAGCTCATCCTTGCAGTTGATTTTCACTGCTGGCTACGGTATGTATTCTTAAAGAAAAGCATACGATATGACTGAGCTTGGAGTGTTTTGATCTAACTGAGCTTGGAGTGTAGTGCCACATCTCATTGACGATATTAAATATCAGAACTCAGGGCTTCTCTAGCCTGTGCTTGACATTCTTGCTGAAGCGGCAGAGAAAGAAATCATCTCTGATCGTGCTGCTACGAAGTACTTAATTGGTAGTTGTGCTCAGTTTCTAACTAAGCTTTGCAGAAACTTTGGTTTAATGCAGAAGGTAATTAGCACAGTTTGCTTTGGTCTTCATTCATAGCTTTTGCTATAATAATGATAATCATAGTTCGAATATACTATTTTATCTTCCATGTTTGTCAGTAATATTTGATTTGTTGCTAACTAAAACATGATTTTTTTAGTTTCCAGATTTACAAGCATCTGGAATGCTCGCGTTGTGCCGATTTATGATAATTGATGCTGAGTTTTGGTGAGATTGCCATCTTTACTGTTGCCTTATTATAAATGCAAGTTACTAGAAATTCACAGCTTTTCTATATGCATTTCAGTAGTCTGGTCAAACTCTTTTTTCATGAGTTTTCTAAGAAAGGTGCTGGCAGCCTCTTTTATTTTTTCTCTTATTAGTAGTTTAACTTTAGTACCATATCTTGATCTCTATGGAACTATGGAAGACTTACATGTTGATGCACATACAGGAAACAATCCCATATATAACTTGTTGCCAGATATTCTCAGTAACAGGAAATTGAGGTATCAGGCGTTTACTCAGGTAACAAAAGTATAAGCATGATGAACATGTAACAATTGTTGGCTCTTATGAGCTCTCTTTAAGAGTAAAATCATACATTTTTGTCTCCATCTCGTTGAATTCAGTGGATAAATGTTATAGTGTCCTATAAGTAGTTTTTTCTGACTTCCAGTCTTTGATTACTACAAGTAGATTACTGTTAGCACATAGGGACAATGAAGCCTTATCTATTTTTTTACTGTCTCAGGCTTTGAGGACTCTCTTCAATGTTGCCCATCTTGTCAAATTTGCTGAGAGCTACATGTATAAAGCTTCAAGGAAGAAGAAGAAGGCTCTCCATTACTAGAAAAATAAATGAAACTTTTGTTGAATAAATAATTGTTGTACATTAAAAGTGACATCATGTATGAAATGTTATATTTTGATTGAATAAAAAGTATTTCAAGATTTGGATATAAGCAAGTGTATTTATAAAATTTATTTATGAATTTGAAGGTAGATTTGAGCAATTTATAAGCCAAAAATGCAACAAAAAAAAAACTTACATTATGCATCAGTTCTTAGAAAACTGATGCATAATGTCTTACATTATGCATCAGTTTTTTCGAGAACCGATGCATAATGTCAGACATTATGCATCAGTTTTTTTGAAAACCGATGCATAATGGCTGACATTATGCAACGGTTTTTAAAAACCGATGCATAATGTCAAACATTATGCAACGCTTCATTATGCATCGGAACCAAAACCGATGCATAATATCAAAAAAACCGATGCATAATGCATCGTTTGTAGTAGTGTTGGAGGAGCAAGGATGTGGAGGAGAGGAGGACAAGTGTCAAGCTCCCATGGTGGAGTCAAAAGCCGCCGGTTGCAATGGGAGGGGAGGGAGGAAGCCGCCGGTTGCAAGGAGGAGGGGAGGAGGAAGGAGGGGGTGAGTCACCCCATGACTCACCTCTTCCTTAAAGCCGCCGGTCATGGAGGAGAAGGAGTGAGTTTTGTGACTTTTGTGCAGTCTTTTCACAAAACTATCAGTCCAATTCCGCTCCGGTATGACTTTGGTTGCTACTCGGTTGGATTTGTATTGAGTGATTCCATGTTAGGATCTTGAGATTTCTGTATTCAGCGTGTGATCGTGACCTTGAACTGACTCGTAATATCTTTTCAGCGTAAAATCCTCTCCTTCGCGTGTTTTCTCTCTAGAGTCCAAAATACCCTGTAGATATAAATCGGAACTAACAAGCAAAAGTTAACTAGACCAACAGTCTAATTTAGTGGGGTTTACTGTGTTTTTTATTCGTATAATTATGGTCCATCAACATACTAGAACAAGAGTTCTTTGTCTTGCAAAAGACTAGACGGTGTGGCAAGTCATGTGCTAGGAATAGCCTTGATACACTTTTGAACACTTAGTATGATCATTAGAGGTCAATGATGAACGATGATATGATATGAAACCCCTAAACCGAATCCTTTCCTTACAGTCCATTATCAACTGTTGTAATTTACTTCCAGTTCTCAAAGCACACTCAAACCCAACCCCAATCGCATTTAATTTATGCGTAAGCTTCATTAAAGAACAACTAATCCACCAATTCCCTTGGGTTCGACCCCTACTTACCACTTGCTACCCAGTAGTGAAGTCGCGAGTAGCGGAGATCGCACCTTAACGATAGTGCGGTGGGCTCCGTCAAAATTGGCACCGTTGCCGGGGAATTGGATTTATAAATCGGAGTAGTTGTTCTTTTTATTTTACGAACCACCATGTCGATGTACTATCAAAACGAGCCTTGGAACGATGAGGAGTTTTCCCCACCACCTTTCGAATTTGAAATTCGCGAGAAGATCAACAACATAGAGCAATCCCGGGATGAAACTTTGGACGAGTACTTGGCGTACTTTGACTCCATTGTGACGAGCTGCCCGCACCATGGATTCACCAACCACGATCTTCTTCAAAGGTTTCTCAATGGGATGATGCCACAAGAGTGGAATTGGCTAAATGATGCAGCGGGAGGCTCGGTGAACAACTTAGACATAGCTGATCTTTTGAACTTAATAGATGATTTGGCCGCGAGGTCAAGACCAAGACAAGATCAGGCCATGTGGCGCGAAGAACTGGACAACACGATGCACCAAATCAGGGCCAAAACCGAATTATGGGCAGCAGAAAACGAGCTGGCAGCTAGCACCCAGCAATTGGCCACAGACATACAGCAATTGAATGCCTCGATGCACCAATTCACGTCCGAAACCAAATCATGGGCAATAGAAAGGATGGCTGAACCCGAGGAGCCGGCAGAGAATGAGGACCAATAGATGACAGAAGAAGAACAGGCCAAGACAGGCCCGGTCCTCACTGTCGGAGCACCCGAGCCACTCAAGGACAAGGAGAAAGAATTGGCAGCTAGCATCCAGCAAATGAGTGCCCCGATACACCAAGACGAGGTCGAAAATGAGGAATTCTGGGCGGCTACACAAATGATCTGGGACCGCATTGCCGAACTGCCCAAATCAATTTCGGTCCCAACTGAAGAGTTACCCGAGACATACCCAGACCTCAGTATGATTGCCCTCGGAGACCATATGAATGACGAGGATGAGGAACCATGGTTGCCTGAAGAAGAGCTCCATTCAGATTATCCCTGGGAGTTAAAAGAAGAACTGCCCAAATCAGGCCCGATCCTTATCACCAATCCATCCGAGGAAATCACAGTCCTAATTGCCGAGCTAACAGAAGTCCCGAACCTCACTGCCAAAGCGGCCGAAGAAATCAAGCCAGGCCCGGTCCTTGCGCTCGGAGCACCCGAGGAAGTCCCGGACCTCATTGCCGAACTGTCCGAGAAAGACCTGGTCCTCACTGTCGGAGCACCTGAAACAGACCCAGTCCTCATGGTCGAAGTGCCTCAACTTAACCCTTCGTGTTTTATGTCGATCATAGCCACCGAAGATCATATAATCAGTAATGATGAGGTGCAAGGGGAGTTAGAGGAAGAGCATGAGCCAAAAAAGCCGACAAAGGATCTCTCACTCGTCACAAGCCAAGGAACACCACCTGAAAACTCACTCGTTCCAAGACAACCATCCATCACTGCCACAATGAAGAGGATTGGCAGACGCGCATGCTTAATGTCGCCTACATTTAATGGCACAAAACCAAACTTCCAAACTCGCAAAGGTGCCAACTATTCAAACATGAAGAAGCGACAAAGACATGGGTCGAAAGAATGGAAACCCGGAAGGAGTAACAAGCGAGCACGACTCATTGGACCAGCAACTATGGTCAATAAAGCCTCACCCTCTCGGAGCAAAAGGGCAGCCGAGAAGAAGTTCGACCTCAAGCACCCATGGGATCCCTACTTATGATCCATGAGTGAGGTACTGTCGAGCTAACGACGTTAAACAAATGCACTGGTCGGGAGGTAACCCGACACCTATCTTACTTTCAGTAATTTTCTTTTCTGTCATTTAGTTTTTACCATAAGTCGCTCTCACCCACTTTTTGTATAGAAGGAATGTCTAACATGTAGGAATCGGTTTTTGGAGCAAGATCAGATCAGCCAGGCAGCTTCCGAGAAATTACCGAGCCTGCGCTGAGAGTTCAAGGCCCCAGCCGAACTCCCTCGATTATCCAGCTCGAGCTATGTCGTTCCACGACACGACACAGTAAAAGGGAGTTCAGTTCTTCTCTTTTCCTTAATGTCATTTCCTTCTCTTGTATATATTTGCATGACTTTTGAACTAAGTCGTGCTGAAAGGCACACCTTCGTTCAAAAGTGTGGGGTGAGAACCGCTTGTGTACATAGTTAACATGTTTTTCTTTTTTTTCCTTTTCCCTTAATATTATGTTTTTGAAAATATGAACTTGAGAATGTGAAAAAGATAGATCTAAATTCATGCATTTACCTTGTGAAAATTCAACTGTTTAAAAACTTAGAATGTAACTTCTCATTTGTCCCTTTGTGCTGAGATATACAGGGGATGTGGAGTTGATAGAAAATGCCCTAGAGAGGCTTGGCAAGCAATCGAAGGATCGAATCTAACTATATGGTTTTCGAAGTCAGTGGAGGCTGCACTTCGGGTTTCAGTAAAGATTGAAGTCATCTCCACCATGCAGCGTTTAAGCAAGAGGCGGGACGGGAATCAAACCGTCCTATCTCTAGTCCTAGTAGCCGGGAAAATAGATGAGCGACCCTCATCTTCACCCGCGCGAAACGGCAAGGATGAGAAAGAGTGGGGAGGTATTTCCATATTCTTGCGGGCGACGATTGGACCTCCCAAAAAGGCTGAGAAAATGGACTAGCAAGTCACAATGAAGCAAAAATCTCAAAGAAGCTAATCAAAGGCCAAAGGCCAAATTTGTGAAGGTTTTAACCGAAACAAAAGTGAAGAAACTCCAATTCAACATCAAAGGCCAAAGGCCGATTCACTACAGAAGCTGTCCCACGCCAAAAAGAAATCAAAGTGCTCAACTCAGTGAAACCCGAGCCAAATCACGTGCTAGAGAAAGCTACAAGGAAACCATATAGTACGAATCGATCCCGAGAATGTAGTCCAGGAGCCTGAAAAGGGCTATCTCCCGAAACATCTGAATTAATTTGCATCTCGGCGTAAAGGTACACGTATCAAGTTTCTTCTAAGTATTTACACGGTTTAGTTTGGTAATAAGTAAGTAATGCATGAATTAGGATAAATCGAGTCCCACAATCTCACTTTCCTATTTTAAAGTTTTTACTTGGATTGTGTGCATCCCTTTAAAAAGCATTGTTCGGGACGAACAACTAAAAGTGTAGGGTGATCTGATGGACCATAATTGTATGAATCATAAACACAGTTAAACCCACCAAATTAGACTCTTTGTCTATTTAACTTTTGCTTGTTAGTTCCGATATTTATCTACAGGGTATTTTGAAGTCTAGAGAGAATACAGGCTAAGGAGGACTTTTAAAGCTGAAAATGAATTACGAGTCATTCCAGGTCACGACCAAATTCTGACTTTCAAGAACCGGACGTGGAATCACTCAAAACAAGTCCAACCGAAGGGCAACCAGAGTCAGTCCGGAGCTGAAAGGACCGATGGCTTTTGGGAATAAGCTCACAAAACACACTCCACCACTCACCATCCTCCACCTAGCCGGCGGCTAAGCTTCTCCTCTCCTCCATGGACATGTGGCCGGCAGCTTTTGGGAAGGGTGACATCACCCGATGGCTTTGAGCTCCTCCTCCCATTTTGTGACATGTGGTGGCCTCTCATCCACATCCATCCCTTGCCCTTAGCCTATAAATAGAGATGCCCTCTTCACTTGTACTAGGCCAGATCTTGCTTTTGGGATAAGTGTGCTAAGTAGATTCATGTCTAACCCTGTGGAAAGTCATTGAAATGCTATGAAATTTTTGCTAAAATATCTAAACCATACTAAGAACTTGGGACTTGTATATTCTGCATATGGGAATAAGCCTGATTTGATTGGATATCTTGACTCAGATTATGCTAGCAATAGGGATACTAGAAAGTCTACAACTGGACTGTTTTTTACTTGGCATGGTAATTGGGTGTCATGGAAATCCCAATTGCAATCAGTGGTAGCATTATCTTCAACTGAAGTTGAATATATTGCTGCTACTTAGGCAGCTAAAGAGGCTATTTGGCTTAAGGGTCTATTATCTGAAATTGAACAATGTGCTTATGTGCCTTTGATCTATTCTGATAGCATGAGTGCTTTGCATCTTTGTAGAGATCTTGTTTATCATGAAAGAAGTAAACATATTGATGTTAGACTTCATTTTATTAGGGATATCATTGACAAAGGTGTTATTAGAATTGATAAAGTTCTTGGTGATGAAAATCCTGCATATTTTGGAACAAAGGTTAGGCCTTATGTTAAATTTGAGTATTGCAGGAAAGCTCTTCATATGGGCAAAGTGACCTTAAGCTGATGCTGGTCAATGGGAATGGAACAATGGCTGATGGAATGCAGCTGTTAGAGAGCATGGAATGATTAAATGAAGATGCACAAGATCAAGCAGATTAGGAGGGCAATTTGTAAGGATTGTATTCTTCTTGATCATCATTTACAAGCACAAACCAATAGGGTTAAGTAGAAACAAATAAAGAAAAAAAAAGGCAGTTGGTTTCCTGGTCGAAGCAGCAGTTGTCACGGGCGTCACGGGGGCTGTCACGGGCCGTTGCTGCCGTGACAGACCGGTCACGGGTCATGACAAATTCTTTGGGACTTTTGGCAACCGTTACAGCCGTGACAAGCCAAGTGTCTCGGGCTGGAAGAACTGTCACGGGACCTGAAGGAAACTTTAGTTTTAAAGGGAACGACAACGTATTGGCGTGATGCGTTTTTCAGTTGGAGTTCGTTACTTTTGAAGCGACGTCGTCCAGCTTAATACACAAGTGGAAACGGCAGCGTTTCGTTCATCTTCTCAACATCTGTATATATTGAATCGAATTGGGGATTTAGGGTTAATCCCGAAATTCCAATTACGATTTCGAATACGAGCGATTCTCCAAGATTACAAAGCGAGTTCGAGCGATAGAGATCCGATTCGAGCGTTCAGATTGATGTTGGCTATTCCAGTCGCTGCTGGAAGCTTATCGAGTGCTCAGGAATCAGGCTGGTCTCCGGCGGACGTGGATAGAGGCGGAACGGTGCTGCGACGTCAAACTCTGACCATGGGCTATCAGAGGGGGCTTTAAAACCCTCCAGGCTTCTCTTCTGTATTATTTAATTGCTTGATTGGTGTTTGGTGTATAAGACTGATTTTGGTTTTGTGCTTGATTGAACTTTGGAGAGTTACTCCAATGCTTGTGTATTATTTGCATTCAATCAATAATAATAACCATTCCCTTATACAATCATATAACATTGTGGTATCAGAGCCATGATTCATCGATCATTTTTTATTTTGGTGGACATAGGTGTGATTCTTGGTCAAAAATTAGAGTTTAGTGTCATTGTCGGCCCCGCCTCTAGCAGTAGTGGCCTGGACTGGCACTGAACCTCATTTGTGTGTGCTATCTTGCATGAACTGTGACCTTGAATTGTGTTCTTGTGAACTGTGGTGTGGAGCCTGAATATTTGCTTCTGAATTTCTGTGTTTTGAGTGCTGAAATCTTGCTGTTTATTCTTCTTTATAATGACTGATATTAGGCTTAAGCCCTTTGATGGGCAGATGGATTTTGCTATGTGGCTTATGAGTTTGGAGGGAATTCTGATTAAGGAAAAGTGTTGGAGAGCTGTTAGTGAGGAATGGTTGAGCCCAACCTCAGACCAAGTAAAAAAGGACCTTAAGCAATTAGCCTTAGCTGAGATTATGATGAGACTCACAGATGATGTAGCTAGACCCCTGATGAAAATCAAAGATCCTAAGGTTTTATGGGACTCCCTAAAAACCACCTATCAAACTAAGTCTCTACCCAATAGGATATTCCTACTTAAGAAGCTCTTTACCTTTAAGATGGACTTATCCCTGAGTATCCAAGAAAATCTAGATATTTTCCTTAGGATAAACCAAGACTTAGAGAGGTGTGAGGATGCTATTAAAGAAGAACACCAAGCTGTTATTCTCCTTAGCTCCCTGCCCCACCAATTTGATGACCTTATTGATGTAATTCAGTTTGGAAGAGAGGATTTAACACTAGCTAAGATCACTGGTTTCAATACTCAGAAAATGTTGAAAGCTGTATCAGAAAATATCTTTCGGACTAATATTTGACGGCAATGGCTCCCACATTATGAATTGTCATTGTTTTTCATGCTTTTTTATTCTGTGTTATGGTAACAATCATTTTTGGGTGGTAATATTACACAGGTGACAATTGATGATCATCCCCATCTGCCTGGTAAGCATGCATCTGTCCATCCATGTCGACACGGAGCAGTGATGAAGAAAATTATTGATGTTCTAATGTCACGAGGCGTGGAGCCAGAGGTGGACATGTAAGTACAGCATCACTAAATATGAATTCTCATCCACTATCATGACGCTCCACTAATAGTTTTGAAAATGTTGTCGAACTTATAACGGAAATGGAAGCAGGTACCTGTTCCTGTTCCTGAAACTCGTGGCTTCTGTGATCCCAACAATTGAATATGATTACACAATGGACTTTGATCTTGGCAGCTCCAGCAGTTGATCTCCTATTGCGGCGAGTAATCAGTTGGCATCAGCACCAACACTATCCTATCCTGCAATCTCTCCAGTCAGAATGGGGTTAAAGACTAAAGTGCTATCATTTCTGTGTGCATCTGTTTGTACATAAATACTCATCATCATTTCAAATCATCAGAAAATTGGTTAAAATTGTTTACTACAAAATCATGTGAAACTTTCTTCTCATCTGGTTGTGTCAATGAGGAAAGAGCTTCTCCCTAAGATAGAGTTTGTTTGGCATTGACCCATCTTTGTAAAGCTAAATCCTCGGACTCACTTGTTTAAGGAATTGATTGAATTCAATCAAAGCAACGCCTCAAGTCTCAAGAAAACTTCATATCAAAAACAAAAAAAATAAAGTCTTAAGAAGATTGCTATTACTAGTAAAATACAATTTTCTTGAGAAATTTTGTTTCTGAAAATTTCTTCTGTCTTTTTCCCCAACAATTCCTCAAAATGCCTCTATTAATAGTGATTTTCATTAGAAGAATTTCTTAAATTCAATGGGTGTTGAGAGCATCCCATCATGCTTTTTTGGAGCATAGAAAGTGAGCATGGGAGATGATCAAAAAAATCATGCACCCCACCATGATTTTTTTATCATCAAAATGATCATTACATAGTTTTTTTTAAAAATGAGCATCTCATGCTCTTTTTTGTGTGTTTTGAGCACGAGAATGAAGCAATCGCAACACGACACGTGTCCTGTGTAAGAAACAGTACAGTTTTTATTTTGATCTTGCAACGAATATATCTTCTAAATTACAAATTAAAAAAAATCAAAATAAATACCAATATTCATAATTTTTTGAGCTCTATAAAACGAGATACACTTTGATATATTTTTATTAATCTTAACATTTATGAGCTATAATTTATGTAGTGATGAGAGAGATTAATGATAAACTTTTTTTTGATCATGAGTGGGGTGCATGTGATTGAAAAACTCATGAGGGATGATTAGATGAGAGAGAAAAAGGATGAGAGAGATGGATGGTATGATTTTTTTGATCATGGTAGAGGATGCTCTGAGATTAGGGGTCAACATTTGGCCCTAGGGCTTAAAAGCCCTAAATAAAGCCCTACGACCTATGAAACCTAAAGCCGACTCGACCTTGAGTTAAAGCCCTAGAGCCCTAAGCCCTAAAGGCTGAAAGTCGAACAAAGGTCGTGATTTCAAAGTCCTGTTCGGCCCTCGAGTTCGACCTAACTATGACTTAAAAAAGCCTGACCTAATACGACCTAACAATGCTCTACTCGGCCCGACTTAAAAAAGTCTGACATAATTTTTCGACTCATTTATGGTCATTCTTCACTATAGTTTTGGGTCGTTTCTGATATTATTTTGATGTCATTTGACCTCTTTTCGTACGTTTCAGGTACATATCGTGTTTTCCCCATGGTCAAAGCTTAAATACGAAAACTCGGGGAAGAATCGGAGACTAGAGCAAATTTTGGACTGAAATGAGCTCCAGTCGGTCGACTGGGAAATTTCCCCTGCACCAGTCGACCGACTGGCTGAACATCAGGAGGGGAGCTTCAACTCGTCCATCGAGTCGATCGACTGGACCAGCCAATCGACCGACTGACATGAAGCTTGGACAATTTAGAACACGAGTCGGTTGACTCGCCTCACCAGTTGGTCGAGTTGAGGAACATCTCAGGTGGCCTTCCAATCGTGCCAATCGAGTCGGTCGACTGGACCTTCAGTCGACCGACTGGGAAATCCCTTCATCAGTCAGCTCACACAGCGCCAGTCGACCGACTGGGCAACACCAGCTTCCGCCAGTCGACCGACTGGAATGCTACACCGCGTCTTTACGGTTTACTCGTTCTTTCCTTCTTTACACTGTTTTTGGTTTAACCACCATGAATAGTGAGTAGTCTTCTTAATTCCGGGATCCTACGGATCCCGTGCTATGTAACCCTAACTCTTCATGTGATCAATTAAAGTTGTTATTTATGCAATTCGAATATTCAATTTCATTGTGTGCTAAATTTTATCGTTCTATGCATGTATTTACATCAAAGGGTATGTTTGCATTGGTAGAACGTATTTAGGTTATATGCCGAAAGGTGGATGGGCCCTAGGGATTAACCAGATTGCATGAAATTGATGTTAGGTCATGTTTACATGAACTAATAGGAAAACCTTTAGTTTAATAAATCGAAATCGTTGATAATCAGTGGATGGGCGGCGTTCAACGATTGAGATTAATCTAGACAATGATCCGTGGATGGGCGGCTTGTCTAGTGTTATTTCGGTTATATTCCATATTCGATAGCATGAATAATTAAAGTAACATGATTGCATGATTAGTGGGGTTAGCACGGGTGAAGTATGAATTCTGGGATTCTTTCTCTGATTTAAACACAACCATTTAATTTTCTGTTATTTAATTTCTGCAATTTTCTTGACAACAAAACCTCTTTCAAAAACTCTCTTAATCGGAATAGCTAAATAGGTCGCTTGTTAGCTAGTATTCACACACGTCTGTTCCTTGGATCGACCCTTGGCTTACCAAGGTTATAAATTTTGTTTGACTACGATTTGACCCCTAAAACTCATATTTTGACAACTATAAAGGGTTAAAAATACGCTTGTCAAAATGGCACCGTTGCCGGGGATCGAACCCGGGTCACCCGCGTGACAGGCGGGAATACTTACCACTATACTACAACGACATGTTCGATAGTATAGTGGTAAGTATAGTGGTAACCCTTTATAGTTGTCACTAAAACTCATATTTTGACAACTATAAAGGGTTAAAAATACGCTTGTCAAAATGGCGCCGTTGCCGGAGAGCAGCGTTTAGTGTGATATTAGAGTAACGTGTGTAGTTTAGACTATTCCACCTCGTTTGATATCTGATTTCTTTTGCTGTGATGTTTTCACTCATGGTGTTTCTTGGCTTTTGCAGGTACTAAGTAGTTCATGCCAAAGAAAACACCCAGACGGAAGAAGCAAATTCAGATTTCAGACGACTACACACCGGACCAAAGAAAGAACAATCGTCAGGCCCAGAACGAAGCTCGACAGCTACGAGCAGTGACCCGAAACTACGCAGCAATGGCTATGAATCAGAACTTGCTGAATGGAAGGGGCGAGGACGACCAGCCACCACGAGTACAGCCACCAGTGCGCAGAACCCTTGGAGATTACACTACTCCACGTGTTACTGGGTTCCAGTCAGCTATTGCACCACCTGACATTGAAAACAACACTTGGGAGCTGAAAACCGGACTCATCCAGATGGTGCAGAATAATCAATTCTCGGGAAGGATCAATGAAGACCCTCACCAGCACCTCAAGCGTTTTGTTCAAATGTACAATACAGTTAAGACAAATGGTGTCCCTCCAGAGTCTTACTATCTCAGACTACTTCCGTTCTCACTGTCCGACAAAGCCAGCAGGTGGCTAGACAGCCACGCTGAGGGGACCTTCACCACCTGGAACAAGCTGGCCGAAGCTTTTCTCCAGCAGTACTTCCCACCATCGAAGACAGCTCATTTCCGAAACAAAATCATATCATTCCGCTCTATTGATGGTGAGACTATGTATGACTCATGGGAGAGGTACAAGGAGCTGACGAGGATGTGCCCACACCACAATCTAGAGCAGTGGCAGATTATTGACACCTTCTATTAGGGGATCGATTAGGGGATGCGTACCTTAATCAATCAAGTAGCAGGTGGGGGACTGAACCAAGTTCCACTAGAGGACACCTATGAGATTATAGAGAGGGCAGCCTAAGACTACATCTCTGGACGAGTGATCGCGGTAATCCTAAGGACAGGAAGGGTGTGCAGGATTTATGCCAAGCCGAGAGCACAAATGACATAGCTCGGTTAGCTGATACAATGAAGATACTTGCCACCGAGATTCAAAGTATGAAGCTAGCGAACACCATGAAGTCCTCAGACGTCGCTCACATTGGCGTGTACTGTCAGATTTGTGGCTCCCCTTCTCACTATGCAGATAGTTGTCCAGTGATCGGATCAGATGATAACAACGGTAATCAGGAGGACGCAAACTTCATCGGGCAGAATAATCAAGGGGCTAGTCCCAGCTATGGACCACCCACGAACAGATGGGACAATCCAAACAGGAATAATCCTAACCTGTCCTACAAGCCCTAGAATCAAGCACCTCCGAGTTTCCCTTACAAACAGCAGCAGGGCAATGCACCGTATCAGCCACGAGGCCAATACAACGTTTGAGCTCAAGAGTAGAATAATACTTCCTATCAGCCGAAGTCGCAGTACAACAACCAGTCACAAGGGTAGCAAAATCAGAATTCAGGTGGCTACTCGTATCAGCCGCAGCAGCCCAAGCAACAGGAGACTGGCGGATCATCTAGCTTGGAGGCCATAATGGCTAGTTTCATGGCAGAGCAAGATAGGCGAGCTCAAGAGGCAGACATACGAGCTCAAGAGCAGGATCGGCGAGTAAAGGAGCTTGAGAAGACGATCCGAATGATAGGGAATCAGGTGGCTCAACAAGCAGATTCGTCGACTAGGGAACAAGGGAAACTCCCTTCAAAACCAGAGCACAACCCTAGGGAATCGGTCAATGCCATCACGCTTAGAGGTGGGAAACAAATCAAGATGATACCAGCTCAGGACACTCGAACAGGAGAAGAAAAATCAGCGCTCAATCCTGCGTCTGCTGAAGCAGAAACATCAAAAGAAGTTGAAGCCCGAAATGAAAATTTTGCGCAGACAGTGGAGCCAGCTCCTTATAAGCCTCCGATTCCATTCCCTCAACGACTTAAAGGTGCTAGAAGAGACAAAGAATTCATGAAATTCGTGGACAAGATTCGCACTCTTTACATTACTATGCCTTTCACCGATGCCATCACCCAGATACCCACTTATGCAAAATTCATGAAGGAGATTATGACTGCGAAGCGGAAGATGGACGGAACCGAGACAGTGGCGCTAAGTGAGGAGTGTAGTGCTGCCATGCACCTGCCCATGCCGCCTAAGCTTAAGGACTCAGGGAGTTTTTCTATTCCTTGTGATATTGGCGGTCTTACTATTCATCGTGCTTTGTGTGATTTAGGTGCTAGTGTGTCTATCATGCCGTATACCCTATATGCTAAATTGAATTTGGGTGATCTCTGTCCGACTAACATCTCTATTCGCCTTGCGGATCGTTCTTGCAGACTCCCAAAAGGGATTCTGAAAGACGTACCCGTCAGGGTGAAGAATATTTATATCCCTGTTGATTTTATTGTGCTAGAGATTTCAGAGGACACTGACATTCCCATTATACTTGGTAGACAATTCCTTTACACTGCTAGGGTTGTTATTGACATGGATAGGGGATCTATTGCTTTGCGAGTAGGCAGCGAACGTGTTGTCTTTTATTTACCTGACATGTGCAGAACGCCTAGTCTTTTAGCTGATTGTGATGTGTTAGACTCTGCGGATGTTGATCAGCCCATTTCACTAACATCTATTGAGTCTTACAAGGTTGAACCAGGCTGCCCGATACCGATGGATGTCTACGCCATGAGCATAGAGGGCGCGGACGCAGCTGATGTCGCAAGAAACGCAGGTAAGGAATCTTGCACGGTAGAGCTAAAACCTCTACCTGCAAGTCTCAGGTATGAATTTCTGGGCCCTAACTCAACCTACCCGGTGATTGTTAATGCATCCTTGACTGATGTAGAGACCCAGAAATTGCTTGATGTTTTGCAAAAACATAGACCAGCCCTAGGATATTCTATAGACGACCTCAAGGGGATTAGCCCAGATTTGTGCATGCATAGAATTAACCTTGAGGACGATGCTAGACCTAGTAGGGATGCCTTGAGACGCTTGAACCCCAAACTGAATGATGTTGTTAAGAAATAAATTCTGAAATTATTAGATGCCGGCATCATTTATTCTGTTGCTGATAGTAAGTGGGTATGTCCTGTGCACGTTGTCCCTAAGAGGGGAGGCTTGACTGTTGTACGAAATGAGAAAAATGAATTAATTCCTACTCGTACTGTGACTGGTTGGCATATGTGCATTGATTATAGGAAATTGAATAAGGCTACTCTTAAGGATCACTTTCCTTTGCCTTTTATTGATCAAATGTTAGAACGTCTAGCAAAGCATAAATTTTTCTGCTACCTCGACAGTTATAGTGGATTTTTCCAGATCCCTATACACCCCGAGGACCAGGAGAAAACGACTTTTACTTGCCCTTTTGGCACATTTGCTTATAGACGCATGCCCTTTGGTCTTTGCAATGCACCAGCGACATTTCAACGTTGCATGATGGCAATATTTTTTGATTTTTTGGAACATACCATGGAAGTATTTATGGATGATTTTTCGGTGTATGGTTCCTCGTTTGATTCGTGTCTCTCTAACCTTACTGATGTTCTTCGTTGTTGTGTTGACACTAACCTGGTTTTGAACTGGGAGAAGTGTCACTTTATGGTGCAGGAAGGTATAGTGCTTGGACACATGACAGAGGCACCGAGGTTGATCGCGCAAAGGTAGAGGTGATTGAAAAGCTGCCCCCACCAAAAGATGTGAAAGGGATCAGGAGCTTTCTTGGGCACGCTGGATTTTACAGGCGATTTATCCAGGATTTCTCGAAGACAGCAAAGTCGCTCACTGATCTACTTTGCCAGGAAGCTGAGTTTAATTTCAATGATTCATGTTTAAATGCTTTCAATAATCTGAAAACTGCTCTTACTTCCGCTCCGACAGTGTAGCCTCCCGATTGGGAGCTGTCATTTGAACTAATGTGTGATGCAAGTGATTTTGCAGTAGGAGCAGTCTTGGGGCAGCGCATCGACAAGAAACTACACGTAGTTTACTACGCCAGCAAGGTCCTCGCCGGAGCAGTAGTTAATTACACTACGACCGAGAAAGAGATGCTGGCCATCGTTTATGCTTTTGAGAAATTCAGGCAGTACCTAATTGGTTCGAAGACCACAGTGTACACCGATCATGCTGCTATCAAATATTTGCTGTCAAAGAAGGACTCCAAACCTCGTCTCATCTGATGGGTCTTCCTCCTCCAAGAATTCGCCATTGACATTAGAGACAAAAAGGGAGCAGAAAATCTTGTTGCTGATCACCTGTCACGCCTCGAACTTAGAGGGCTCGACCGCGAAGAGGACACACTCCCGATGACCGATTCTTTAGCAGGCGAACAGCTGATGCACGTTGATGTGGATAACGTTCCGTGGTACGCAGATTTCGTTAACTTCTTGGCCTGTGGAATCCTCCCTCCCGACCTCTCGCACAACCAGAAGAGGAAATTTCTTTCCGACGTGAAAAGGTACTTCTGAGATGACCCTTTCTTATATAGAATATGTGCTGACGGTCTCTACAGGACTTGCGTCGATGAGGACCAGATCACATACATTCTGGAACGCTACCACTCATCCCAGTACGGTGGACATGGGGCTGGTTCGAAAACAGCCACAAAGGTTCTACAGTCCGGTTTCTTTTGGCCCTCGCTATTCAAGGACGTGCACGAATTTGTCAAAGCGTGTGATCAGTGCCTGCGGACTGGAAGTATTTCGAAGTAGCAGGAGATGCCCCAACAGAGTATTCTCGCAGTGGACCTTTTCGATGTATGGGGGATAGACTTCATGGGACCATTCCCACCTTCCTACGGAAATCAGTACATCTTGGTAGTAGTCGACTATGTTTCCAAGTGGGTTGAAGCAGTGGCTACTCCTACTTGCGACGCCAAGGTCGTTATTAAAATGTTTCAGAAGGTGATCTTCCCTCGGTTCGAAGTTCCCAGAACAGTCATCAGTGATGGAGGCTCCCATTTCAAGGAAAGAAACTTCGAGACACTGCTGAAGAAATACGGGGTCTATCATAAAATTGGCACTCCTTATCATCCTCAGACCAGTGGATAGGTAGAGATCTCTAACAGGGAGATCAAAAGCATTTTGGGGAAGACAGTCTCGAGCCACAGGAAAGACTGGGCGTCCAAGCTCGATGACGCACTGTGGGCATACAGGACTGCATACAAAACGCCTATCGGTATGAGTCCGTTCAGACTTGTCTACGGAAAAACCTACCACTTGCCGGTCGAACTCGAGTACAAGGCTCTATGGGCTATTAGAGAGCTGAACATGGACATGAAGGTAGCCGGAGAAAAGTGAATCCTGCAGCTCCACGAACTTGACGAGATCAGACTAGATTCGTATGAGAATGCTCGCATCTACAAAGAGAGAACAAAGAAATGGCATGACAAGAGAATCGTGCGCAGAGAATTCAATGAAGGCGAGCGAGTTCTCCTCTATAACTCCCGCCTTAGATTATTTCCTGGCAAGTTGCGCACTAAATGGAGTGGCCCTTATACAGTAGAACGAGCACATCCAGACGGGCATGTGGAAATCAGTGTCGAAAGAGGAAAACCCATGGTAGTCAACGGGCAACGCCTCGAGCACTATCACGTTCTGAAGCATCTTGCACCTCCTGACGGGATTGATGATAACTTACTTCTCGGGAAGGGATCTCAGCAAGGGACTTCCCGAGATTGCTTCTAGTCCCACTACCCTAGCCGTGTCTTGCCAAGACGTTAAACTAGGTCTCTTCGGGGAGTAACCCGCGCTGTAAGTTTTATTTAATTGCATTTTGCATTGTACAATTTGTATGTGAACTGTGCAGGAATCAAAGCGTGGAGTCCCATCTCGAGAAATGCAATATCCCAACCCCGTGACAACTCGTGACGAAGTCGGTGTCACGGGACTTGCTCGAACTCAAATTTTTCCTCAGTCCCGTGACAGACCGTGACCAAAGGATCGTCACGGGATGATGGCTCTATCACGGGCCCTGGCCGAAGCATTGCATATTTCTAGTCTCGTGACAGCTCGTGATAGCCCGTGACGGATCATCTGTCACAGGTCCTGCTCGATTTCAGTTTTCTAAATTAGGGTTTTTCCCAGATCCGGCGGACAGTTCTCAAACTCTAAACTCGCCGCCGTCTCTCCCTCTCTGCCGGCCGTCGTCCTCCAGCCGTCCGAAGTCGACACCGAGCATCAATTCGGTCTGTCCAAAGCTTCCGTCCGCCGCCTCCACCATGTCTCGCCGTCGGAATCAACCCCGAGCCACTTCCCAAGCTGCTCCTGCTCTTCCAGATCCGGCAGCCCCGAACATCCGACTGTTTGATGATAAAAAATACCCCAGATTTCCCGCTCCGGCTACCCTGGCACTCTACAAATGATTAAAGCTCAAGAAATTTAGTAAGCCTACACTTGTCCCCTGCCTCACTACTCTGTCAAATTTAGAATTGCTGGATAAAGTCCGTCCTTTGTTTGATGAATATGGGCTTGGAATATTATTTTCGAATTAGAAGCCAACTATGCTTACTACTTTATATGAATTCGTGGCTTCATTTCGTGCTCATGGCCCGCCAGGGCGGACGACACAATGGTCGTTTCGGCTGCAGGACATTGATTTCACTATGGATAGAGCCGATATTTGCCGTATTTTGGAATTCCCATTGGAGGGTATTGTGCCCTTTTTCCCTGCATCTGAAAAGAATGAGTTCTGGAAGTTTATATCCGAGATAGATGTCGTTTACCTTCCCACTCATCCAGCCACTTGCATTAAGTTACACGAGTGAAAGGTTGCCCACCACCTGGTTTCTATGGCAGTGAATGTTCGGAAGGAGGGCGACACTGTGGTCAATGAGAAGGACATTGACATCTTGATCGCCATGAGTCGTGGCCTTAGGGTGGACTTCTTTGAGATTGTCACAGCTCGTTTTAAGGATTGGGCGAGTTTCGATGGGAAGAAGCCTAACAGTGCCATCAGCGGCGGTCTCTACATCACCCTGCTTGCCGAGAGCCTCGGTTTTGATTTCAGCGCCAGTTTTAACTCCGATTCCTGGGAACTCACAGTCGCAAAGATGATTCAGTGTTCAATGCTTACGAGGGAGCGTCAATGGTTCCACAGGCCGGATATTCCTGAGGAAGGTGTTAAGGGGCAGCGCTTGGAGGCTAGGAACAGGTGTTTGGGGAACGCAGCAGCTAGGGAGACCTCTTCGGTGCCAGACTTTGATGCACCTGCAGCACATGCGCCCGATGACATTGATATGACAGATGCCCAGAACCCTCCAGCTTTTGAGGCACAGGAGCCTCTAGCTCCCGACCACACCACCTTCCCTCCTCCGTAGCCTCCTATTGTTGACCAGCCCCCGCGAACACTCGAGGAGCGTCTCACACGCCTAGAGGCCTCTCATTTTGAGATGCGGGAGGAGCAGAGGGAAATGATGAGTTACCAGCGACAGATTTTGGCCAGCATGGCCCCGATGATTTCTTCACAGAACCGGCTTTCCACTTCTCATAATCAGCTCAGGGACGAGTTCTCCGATTTTAGATATCAGGCTAGCAGGGCATAGCAGTGTCGCAGGATGCCCGGACCTCCTTCTATAGGCAGCAGGGTTTCATAGACTTTCCACCTCCGCCATCCTACATGTCGTCTGCCCCGGACCCTTTCGAGGCTGATTTTACCATGGCAGTCGACCTCAGTGCTACTCCCAGTGGACCTCCCGCTCCTGCTACCACCGACCCTGGCCCCTCTCACCCTCCTGGCACTGCAGTTTCCCCGAATGCTGATGATTCATTTGTCTCTGATTCAGAGGGCAGTGATTCCGACGATGATGCTTCTCAGAATACAGTAGGCAGCCCCACTTTTTTATTGTTATTGTCAGAAGCTGCTCTTGACTTTTATTTTGTCTGTTGTTTCCTTGTGCCATGATTTTTGTTTCGTCTACTTGATTCTTGATGTTTGAGATACACTTTGCATATGTTCAAACTTTTGCTCACATCATTTATCATATCATCTTTTTGGCACTTCTTTCTTATTATCAATGCTAACATATACCCTGTGCAGCTCTATAAGTTTATTCGTTCATCTACCAGCTCACAGGTCGTACTTCACTCACCAGCCATCGTTTATCTCTTTTGATTTCGCGCCATCACGCACGAGTGAAGTTTCTATGCACTTTTTCTTATTTTATATTTTCGCTTAGGGACTAAGCTCGCTTTTAAGTGTGGAGTGGGTAGCGCATAGTCACATGCATTGCATATCATATTCACTCTTGCATATGCTCAACAGTCTATGTATTGCGATTGAAATCCTTGTTTTTCTACGATACTCCTTGACTGATTGACACTCTTTTGGATTCAAAGTCTAGGACTTGAAATAGTGAAAATCGTGTGTGTATTCTCTTGAGTCAGTATCACTGCTAGCCTTTGCCTATCACATGTTCTACGTATTTCTTGAAGCATGTTTGAGACTTGAAATTAGTAGGCACCGGTTCAAAAATGTCAAAAAAAAAAAAAATAAAAAAACTTAAATATGCATCTCTTTTTCTAGGTGACCTTAGTACTAGTATGTGTCTCTATATCCTTGTTGTGATTTGCATGCACCCGCCTTTACTTATACACTATGTCAAGTTTTAAGTGTGAAGTTAGACAATTGACCTTCAAGTTTTCCCCTCAAAAACAAAGTTCTTAATTCTGGAAAGTGGGTGAAACATTGGCCCAGGCATAGTTGTTTTTGAAAGAAAACCAGTTAGAACGAAAAACAAAAATGCTTTTGTTGATTCTGTGAAAGCAGAAAATACCAAGGACCTGGTGAGAAAAGTCACCCCTGGGTAATGGAAAACACTCTTGAAACAATTTCTGCCCCTTTTGCTTGATATAGTGTAATTCCATCCTCATTGCGTGCAAATCATAACTTGTCTTGAGAATTCATGTACTAGAAACTAAGGGACGATCCTCGTGCTTGCACTAAATTTTTGATGCAAATTTTTGTTCTATTTTTCAGAAAATCCTTAAGCCAGGCTCCTCTTCTCTTACGGGTCATTGTTTAATCCTTGGCACTTGAGAATGAGCTTTGCGCCAAGAGCCCGTGGACTATCCCTAGATAGCATAGGTGAATGGCGAGCATGTTTTGTGTGACTATTCATGTTCTTTATACATTGCTATAGAACTATTTAGAATTTGTGATAAGGCGTTTGTTAGTCGCGTGTATTGACCGTTTGAATGCATAACTCGTTTGATCTACGATTGTCTGAAACTTTGATGAAGATGTTTGACTTGAAGTTGAGGTAACACGATGAATCCGAGGTATGACATGACTTTACTGTGACTCGTTGAGCATCATTCATGCATTCACGCTAGTTAGTTGTATATGGGATTTGTAGGTAGTCCCATTCCTGAAAACCTCCACGAGACTATACTCGTCCTACTAGGGCAGCCTAGAGGTTTAAAGGCTTGATGCATACGCTAAATGCATTCGTGTCCTCCACGACAGTGAGTTATCTTTTTGTTTCTAATTTAGTTAGGATTGATCACATGTCACTTGAGTGATTAGTTTAGATCCTTATGACTGGTTGAGCCTCATATAGACTTGCATTTTTTCTGCCTCTCGTTCTAACATTGTTCGGGACGAACTAATCCTAAGTGTGGAGTGTTTTGATCGGTCAAGTTCTTGACCTATTATTCACCTCATTCGATGACGGGTTTGGTTTGTTTTCCGGACGTTTTGTTATCATTTAATCTCTTTTCCTAGTGTTTCAGGTTCGAATTACACGATGACTCGATATGGACCTGATTGCATGAAAAGATGAAGAAAGCAGTCTAAAGAGCATTTTTTGGCCCAGACCCCGTGATACCTCTGTTCGTCACGGGACAAAGAAGCATCACGGGATACAGCCGTAGCGTTGCATCTCTCAGACCCCGTGACGGCCCGTGACGAAAGTCCTGTCACGGGACAATACAGCCGTCACGGGACTCAGCCGTAGCAGTGACATTCTCAAGGGCCGTGACATCCCGTGACAGCCCGTGACGGATCGGCTGTCACGGGACTTTCCAAATCTCAGTTTTAGACAATTTCGGGAATTTTAGGAAGTTGGGGGAGTTTTGCTATAAATAGAGGTACTCGACCAGAACTTAAGGTGTGCTTATTTTGAGATTGAAGAACCCTAACTTGGGAGAGCAGACAGAGCTTTCAGCATGAGGATCATCGAGCTACATCGCGTCTTTACGGTTTACTCGTTCTTTCCTTCTTTACACTGTTTTTGGTTAACCACCATGAATAGTGAGTAGTCTTCTTAATTCCGGGATCCTACGGATCCCGTGCTATGTAACCCTAACTCTTCATGTGATCAATTAAAGTTGTTATTTATGCAATTCGAATATTCAATTTCATTGTGTGCTAAATTTTATCGTTCTATGCATGTATTTACATCAAAGGGTATGTTTGCATTGGTAGAACGTATTTAGGTTATATGCCGAAAGGTGGATGGGCCCTAGGGATTAACCGGATTGCATGAAATTGATGTTAGGTCATGTTTACATGAACTAATAGGAAAACCTTTAGTTTGATAAATCGAAATCGTTGATGATCCGTGGATGGGCGGCGTTCAACGATTGAGATTAATCTAGACAATGATCCGTGGATGGGCGGCTTGTCTAGTGTTATTTCGGTTATATTCCATATTCAATAGCATGAATAATTAACGTAACATGATTGCATGATTAGTGGGGTTAGCACGGGTGAAGTATGGATTCTGGGATTCTTTCTCTGATTTAAACACAACCATTTAATTTTCTGTTATTTAATTTCTGCAATTTTCGTGACAACAAAACCTCTTTCAAAAACTCTCTTAATCGGAATAGCTAAATAGATCGCTTGTTAGCTAGTATTCACACACGTCTGTTCCTTGGATCGACCCTTGGCTTACCAAGGTTATAAATTTCGTTTGACTACGATTTGACCCCTAAAACTCATATTTTGACAACTATAAAGGATTAAAAATACGCTTGTCACGCGGCCTGCTGCTTGTTTGTGTTCAAAAGAGGATGCAAACTTCTGTACTACACTGATTATGTAACAATCATCATTTTCTCAGGAATGTAATGTAATATGTATCATACTCTCTTTGTTCCTCACTTTTCTTTTTTGGATTGCATTTTTGTGTATAAATTTATTATTAGAAGATTAAGGCTGTTTTCATATCATCAAAATTGATTTTTTTTTCCCTTCAATTTGAAAGGAATCCACAATGCCATCCATATATATACGCCAAGTCCAACCAAACTCAAAACAAAATCAACACTAAAAAACACATTCAATTCAATCCATACAATTCAAACCCCTCGAGCTGGAACACATAAGAACCTCGCAATACTTTGGCTTGCATTGCACCAAAGTTGAAGTTAACAATGTGTTGACTGAATGTCCGATAAACATAGCTTGTCAAACAAATATTTAAACCAAGAATATGCGAAGTGGGTCCTTCGACCTTCAATTTTGTATTGCATTTGCTTAAATAGAGTCTTGTTGTGGGATGCTAAGAAGTAGCTGACTTTTAATTTCGGTAGGTGTTCACCTAGGAAGCTCATCAGCTGCCTGCAAGATGTTTGTTGAAACTACAAACTACTGACAGAATATTATTATGTTACTATGTTGGTTTTTTGTGTCCCTGTGATTTTTGGGTCTAAGGAGGTTCTTGTGGTAGAACACTAGAACTTAAATTGTTCTATATTTTGATTTATTTTTTGTTTGAAGCCTTTTCACACTCTCTGGTCTGGCTTTGTCACTCTTTCTGTGATTTATTGATAGTTCTCAAGATGCCAGGTTTTGTCTTGAGAACAGGTTCTGTGTTTTTATGAAGATAACCAGTTTTTGACTTAGAATCTGACTTCTGTGAGGTGCTTTAGACCTTGTGGGAAGTATGGAGAAAGGTAAAATCATTGTAGCAGAAGATGACTTCATGTTGAATTCTCCACTGGCTATGGTTGTTGCAGCAGCTTTGGTTGGTGGGGGGACAGGTGCGGCAAGCATGTTATCAAGTGGATGCTGGATAATTTTGCGTCGGAGACTAACATCATCTTCAAGCTATTACATGTCCGACCAAAGATTAAATTAGTTCCAACTCCAAGTAGGTTGTACCATTTCTTTTGTTTTACCAGCATGAAGTTCCCAACTGAATGCTTTATTTATATTGCTGAACTGATTTCAGTAGATAATAATATTTACTATTCATTCAATTCTTGCTTGCTGTTTATACAGTGGGAAATTTAATTCCTATTTCCCAAGTGCGGGAGGACGTAGCTGAAGCATATAGAAAAGAGATGGAATGGCGCGCTACTGAACAGATTTCTCTTTGCAAGAAAATATTCCTTGATAAGAAAGTGACTATTCCAAGATCTCTGACAATGTTGTCTAACAAATTCATTGTGACCGAATAAAAACGTAGAATTTATTTTACATGTTCATGGCAGGTTCCAATAGATGTTATAATGATCGAGTCAGATGATGCGCCTAATGTGATAGCAGAAGAGGTGGAGACCAGCTCGATCAGCAAGCTTGTGATCGAGTCGTCATTTACTTCCCTGTTCTCAAGGTAACATATATCCTGTCTTGTGTGTTCCATAATATCTGTGACCAGTTCATGAATTTTCTTTGCTCTTGAATTAATTCATAATTTTCATATTGAAGAAATATGTTGCTTTGCTAACAGAAAACTGACAAGAAGAAACTTGTCTGCGAGAATATCTGAGTGTATACCAAGCACATGCACTGTATATGCCATAACGAATGGGAAGTTGCTATCTGTGCGACCATCAGATTCTGATAAAAATGAAAGTTCTAGAGATGTGAGGAGTGACACAAGCTTTTCCCGCACTAACTCTTCAAGTATGAATTCCACAATTCAAACCGGTACACAACTATATATACCCCCTCAACTGGGTGCTGTCTAAAAGGATTGATAAATACTGATTTTTAAATTTTAACAACTCTGGGTTATGCAGGTTTTGGTGTGACCAGTTATCATTTGAGCTCTTATTCCGTGCCAACGCAAACCTTCCAAACTATTGCAACAGTCAGCGAGAGTCTTCTTCATCATGAAATGAACTCACTAGTAAGTTACCGCACCAGAGGTCAGTCTTTGGATTCCAGAGAATTTGAAGATGTTGGGATCTCTTGTCCAGATAACTCGGTGATTGGATCACCAATTGACCCAAATTCTAGCTATTGCAATTCCACTGTTGGCAATCGTATCAATTCAACCATTCCGGATCATGATCCATGTTAGAATAGGTTAGGTAATCTAGCCATGCTTAGCACCATAAACCTCATGCCTTAAAGCTCATGAGAAGCCTTGAAGAAGAGCTGAAGATTGAAGCTTTTCTGAAGACTTGGAGTTGAGCCCGTCACCGCCGTTACAAGGAAAGTCTTGGCCGTGACAGAGGCTGTAACGGGAGGTCTAGATATCTCTGTTTCTTCCTCGCCCGTTACAGCCGTTACTCGCTTCAGCGCCCGTTACGTCCAACCGTTACAACCAAAGCTGCTTCGTTTTGGAGGAAAAGAAGAATCAAATTAGTTGAGCGGCGTCATTTGGCTTGGCGGGCTAGTTCGTTATTTCAGTTACAAGGGAAACGGCTACGTTTTGGGCACGCGGTCTTATGGGTTGAAAGAGGATTTTAAATTGGGGATTAGGGTTCATCGAGAACTCAGAGAAATCCCAGAAGCGATTTCGTTTTCCAGTTCGAGCGATTCATCGGAGCTGTTCCAAAGGATTTCGCCAGACGCAGTCGAAGTTCGTGGCCAACGAATTCGTTTGCAGGCTTGTCGTATCGGTGGCTTAACCGGTCGCAGGGCTTGGATTGGAGTGGAGCTCGTCGGAGCTATTCTAGGCGAAATTAAGCGAAGGGATCAAAGGGCTTTGGACATCTGCAACGTCTGCTGTTATCTAGGGGCTTCGGATGGGGCTACAATCCCTCCATTCCTTCTGTTTCAGTTTTACATTTCTTTTGCTTAGTTTAACCTAGTTCTTAGATCGATTGCCCCAATCTTATTGTGCTGTTTGTATTTGAACTGGTTGATTGCATATTGGATTGTTGGGATCGGATCTCCCCGAGTTGAGGTCCCGTGGAGCAGGGTTTACCCAAACCAAGTTAAAAGTCTTGTGTGCTCCTTTACTTTCTTGTTTGTGTTCAAACCTCACATGAATTGAGCTTAAAGATTGCATGAACTTGACTTAAAACATATTACAAGTGGTATCAGAGCAAATTTGGCATCCATCATTGTTGATCTCGGTGCCAAACTTGATTTCTTGGGTTTAATAGTGTTTGGTGTCCTTGTCGGTTCCGCCATGTGGCTTGTTGAACCTGGACGGGCACTAGACCACATTTCCGCTGTGTGTGATAGCTCTTGGGGTCATTCTTGGTGCTGCATTGTCTGCTTGACTGAGTGCCTTGACTGTTTTGTGAAATTCCCCTGTTTTGTGCCTCATTTCTTGCTAAATTCTGCTGAGTTCTGCTGTTTATCTTCGGTGTTATGGCTGATCCTACTAAACTTAGGCTGTATGATGGCACTACTGATTTTTCTATGTGGAAACTTAAGATGAAAGCAATCTTGATTAAAGAAAAATGCTATAAAGCTATAGAGGATATATGGCAAACTAATACCACTGATGAAGATAAGAAAGAAATAAGGGATTTAGCTCATTCTGAAATTATTATGATGTTAAATGATAATGTGGCTAGACAAGTTATGACTATAAATGATCCTAAACTACTTTGGGAAATACTAGAAGAAAAGTACTTGTCTACATCCCTTCCTAATAGGATTTCACTCTTAGGTAAATTGTTCACTTTTAAAATGGATGTTCATATGACCATTCAAGAAAACCTTGACAACTTTCTTAGAATTACCCAAGACTTAGATAAGTGTAAAGATACAATTAAAGAAGAACATCATGCTGTGATTATCATGTATTCTCTTCCTCATCAGTTTGATATTGTTAAGGATGTGATTCAATATTCTAGGGATGAGTTAACTTTATCTAAAACCACTGATATGATAATTCAGAAGAATGAGAGTCTAAAGGTTTTTAAGACTAGAGGTGGACCTAAAACAGAAGCTAAGAATGAAGTAATGATGTTTAAGAGCAAAAAGAAATTTTCCCATAAGAACAATTGGTCTGATAAACCAAAAACTGACTCTAATCATGCCTCTAGACAGTCTGAGAAATCTGGTGCTTCTGAAAGCACAAAAGTAAAATGTTTCTATTGTAATAACACTGGACATTATGCTAATCACTGTCAAAAGAAAAAGGATGACATTAAGAGTGGAAAATATAAGGGAAATAAACAAAATGGGCAATCAAATGTTTGTGAATCTCGTTCTGGTTTTGATAATGAATGCCTTGCTATTTCAAGTGTTTCTTCTGATTGTTGTTGGATTTTAGACTCTGGATGTACAATGCATGCTACTCCTCACAAATACTTGTTTGATAAACTAGATTTATGTGAAGGAGGTGAGGTTAAACTAGGAGATAAAACTGTTTTGAAAATCAAAGGTATAGGAACAGTCCCTATTAAAATGTTTGATGGTAAAGTAAGAACTCTTTTAAAAGTGAGTTGGGTTCCTAATCTTAGGAGAAGTTTAATCTCTGAATCAGCTTTAGAAGATGTAGGTTGTGAGATTAATTCATCAAATGGAATTAGACAAATTTCAAGAAAAGGGACTGTTTTGATAAAAGCTACTAAAACTGGTGGTTTATACTATGTGATTTCATCTCCTGAAGTTAATTGATGGGCCAAAATTATACGAATCAAAAACACAGTAAAACTCACCAAATTAGACTGTTGGTCTATTTAACTTCTACTTGTTAGTCCCGATTTATTTCTACAGGGTATTTTGGCCCTTAGAGAGAAAACACGCTAAGGAGAGGATTTTACGCTGAAAAGATGATTAGAGTCAATCCAAGGTCAAGATCAGACGCTGAACGAAGAAATCTCAAGATCCTGACGTTGAATTACTCAAATCAAAATCCAACCGAGGAACAATCAAAGTCAGACCGGAGAAGAATTGGATTGATAGTTTTGTGATAAGACTGCACAAAACTGTAAAAAAACTCACCCATGGACCAAGATGACCGGCCACCTTGTGCAAGAGGTGGCCAAGACCACCTCCTCTCCTCCATGGTGACCGGCCACCGGTGGCTTTCCACTTCCCAACCGGCAGCTTTCTCCTCCTCCACATGTCACCTCCTCCTCCTCCTTCCTTCTCCTCCCTTGGATGAAAAACACTTGCCCCCCATCTCCACCACCCATCTCCTCCCCTTTTGGCTATAAATATGGAGCTCCTCCTCCTCATTTGAAACATCCACAAATTGTAAAATCACTTCTCTCTCTAAGTTTTGGTTACTTTGTAAGTTTGGTTTGGTTTTGGAAATAATACTCCTGTTTGTTCTTGAGTATTATACGCTTTGGAAATAATACTCCTGTTTGTTCTTGAGTATTATACTTTAGAGAATACTCCTGTTGGTTCTTGAGTATTCAGTAGGAAATTGGGAATACTCCTGTTGGTTCTTGAGTATTCCACCCCTTTCCCTCTTACTGTTTTCAAAAACCCCCGAGTATTTAGTTATGATGTCCTCTTCCATGGATATTTGTAGCTAAACTCTTCATTCGGTCAAAGGTATTTTCTTGTATTATATAATGTTTTAATTTCTTTTAGTTTCATTTCTCTGTATTCAAAACTTGTTCTATGTGCCATATATAGTAAGAGTTTTCAAGGTTGAGTGAAAGCTGTAACAAGCAAAGCTCTTCCGTGGGAATTCGTGATCATACTCGGTAAGTGGAAGCTGTAACAAGCAAAACTTATCGAGGAGTTCGACTTATCTAAAACACCACTTGGTCGATCGTAACTGAGAGATCAGGTGGATGCACAAAAGGCTAAGATACTTCGAAAGGAGGAATTAGTCTGAAGTAGAACAAGTGTTGCTTTAAACGATGTTGCAAGTCTTGCGCTACGAAAGGGCCTCGATTCATCTTTGAATACTTAGAAAGGTTACTAACGGTTATTAATAACATGTTATAATACAAGGTACCTGAAACCGAATACTTTCCCTTGAATTACAAAAACCCCCCTGTATTTACTTTTGTTAACTGCTCGATAAACTGCTCAACCATCAACCGCTCATCTACCAGAGGAATCGCAATCACGCATAACCCACTGTAAGTCTTCTTCCCTTAACTCTTTTACTTTCAGTATTTTAATTTCTGTAATTTACTTTCCTGCACTCAAAACCAAAACAAAAACAAAAACAGTAGCTTAGTCAATCGCGCTAAAATCTCAATCAACCTAAAACACGCTCCCTCGCTATACAAATCCCTAAAAGAACAACATATTCCCCTAATTCCCTTGGGTTCGACCACTACTTACCACTTACTACCCAGTAGTGTAGTCGTGAGTAGCGGAAAATATAAATTTATTTGTACAGAGAACATTGCATCTTAATGACAGTGCAGTGGGCTCCGTCAAATTGGCGCCGTTGCCGGGGAATTAGCCATCGAATAAGTTGTTCGAATCGATACGCGCTCGAAACAACCATGTCTCGCGAAGGAAGTCACCATGACTACCAAGATGACAACGAGATGAACCTGTACGATCGAAACAATGAGGTGCCACTTCCATTTATGGATGATCCGGAGCAACTCATCCGAAGCAGAAGAGCTCGTGATAGGGAAGCCATCAGAAGAAACCAAGAACCACCCGAGGACCGAAATGCAGCTGGTCCAGTACGACAACCCCCTAGATATCCACCACCCCCACAACCTAGACGAGTGCCGAGACGAGAACCCGCTTTCGATAACTACTACGGAGATAACAACAACTACCGTGCACCTACTATGGGAGAACTCAATGCCCCAGAATTTGAAACGCAGCCGTGGTGCATTTGCCAGAGCCCTGAACTAGAAAACATTATCGTCGACATCAACAATTTGCCAAGGTTCTCAGGAACTAATGAAGAATCTGCGACAACTCATCTCCAACGCCTACATGGCATTTGCCAAAATCTAAAACCCAATCGAGTAAATATAAACGATTTCAAGTTGAAGGCATTCTATTTTTCCCTCGTTGACTCAGCAAGCGACTGGTTCCTTTCATTACCTTCAGGAAGCATCAGAACATGGGTTCAGATGCAAAGGAAATTCCTGGACAAATACTGCCCAGCAATAAAAATAATGCAAGTAAGAAAGCAATTACAGGACATAAGACAGGAACCTAATGAAACCATTTACGATTATCTGGAAAAATTCAACCGCCTGGAGAGAAGCTGATGTACCCTTGGACTACCCGAGAAACTCACCGTCGAGTATCTCATCAACGGATTAAGACCCTTAGATAAAATGCTCCTTGATGCCTCAGCTAGAAGATCCATGATGAATCTATCATTAAGTGGCATAAGGGATCTTATCACCAACGTTGCTGAGAATGCCCGATTCAGAGAAGAGACAACTCAGCAGGAAGAATTCTCCCGGACAAAAAATGTGGCAAAAGCTGAAGCATCGATGAGCTCTATGCCTGAAGAGATGAAGCAGCTAAAGGAGATGATGATCCAAATCCTACAAAGGCAGCCAGTTCCGGTAAAACCTTGTGAGTTCTGTGGTTCTACAGACCACAAAACTGACGCATGTCCAACATTAATAGAAGAGGAGCCGGCAGAAGTGAATGCAGTGGGAGGATACCAAGGATACAACAATAGTAATGACAGAGCCGGACAAAACAGACAGTATGGTCAAGCAACCAACCCGAGCTGGCATTACAACAACTATCCTCAGAAGAACGCTCAACCAGCTGTCCCTCAACTAGCTCAGTCATTCTACCAAACCCCCCACCGGCATTATAACCAGAACGCTCCATCAGCAGGCCAATGTCAGCAAAGAGGACCAAATAAGTTCCAAACCGGCCCGCAGAATCAGCAAGAACCAACCAAGTCGATGGATGAAACGATGAAGGAGCTCACAGGAAGCATAAATCAATTGGGTTCTTCGCTACACCAATATCAGGCGAAAACTGACAGAGCAATTTCCGAATTAACCAAACAAATGTCCCATCTCGCCACTGCGATGTCAACGCTCACTAGCGAACCTGGCAGACTTCCTTCACAGACCATCCAGAATTCAAAGGTGAGTCTTAGCATGGTAACGATGTCAGACATGACGGAGGCGCTAAAAGAAGACCGACACATCAATGGTACAACGTGGATCACACATACTGATAATGGAAGCGTAGACTCTGACGGTCCCAAGAGAGACTTCTCACCTAACATCTATGTGCCAGAGCAAGACATTAACCTAGAAGTTCAGGTGACCCAAGAGAATGAAGAAAGAATAAAGGAACAAAATGACCTGATGGCGAGAAAGCGTTTCACTTGGAGCCCTGAGGCATATCTAGAAATGAGCAAGGACCCAGGAGCCTTCACAGTAACATGTGCTTTCGGCAAAACCCAAATTCATCATTGCCTAATAGATCTTGGGGCCTCAGTCAACATTCTGCCTTACCCTCTTTATTATTCTTTAGAGCTCGGTCCGTTAAAGCCACCAATGATATCCCTCGAGTTGGGAGACAAGACGTGTATCCAACCAGTTGGAGTGCTAGAAAGCTTTATGCTCCGTGTGGGAAAAATCGTCGTTCCTACAGACTTTTATGTGATACCAACCAAGGAATCCAACAAGGACGACCCTCCAACAATCATATTAGGACGACCATTCCTTTACACCGCAGGAGCCAAGATTAACATGGGAAAGGGCTCGTTATCACTTGCATTCGGTGGCAGAACTTCATATTATAACATCTATGGTGATAACCGCGCGAAACCACTGGAACCATGGAGTCCTGACCCAAGCACATCACCCAGCAAAAGACCAAGCAGAATCAATCCAGGAGCCGAGGCGAAATTTGACTTAAGCCGCCCATGGGATCCCAACTGGTGATCCAGGAATAAGGTACTGTCGAGCCAACGACGTTAAACAAGTGCACTGGTCGGGAGGTAACCCGACACTATCTTACTTTCCGCACTTTATTTTCTGTCTTTTTATTTTCTATATTTTACTTTTTCAATAAGTCGCTCTCACGCACTTGGTGCATAGAAGATTTGACTATTCAGGAATCGGACTTGGGTGCAACATTAAGCCAGTCAAGGCTACGCTAAGAGTTCAAGGCCCCAGCCGAACTCCCTCGATTATCCAGCCTCGAGCCATGTCGGTCACTCGACACCTTAAAGGGAGTTCTGTCTTTCCTTTTCCTTAATATCATTTCCTTCTCGTATAACAACTGCTTGCATGGCTTTTGAACTTCGTTCAAAAGTGTGGGGTGAGATCCGCATGTGTACATAAATAAAATATTTTTCTTTTTTAGTTTATCTTTTTGAAAATATGAACTTAAGAATGTGAAAAAGATAGACCGAAATTCATGCATTTACCTTGTGAAAATTCAACTGTCTAAAAACTTAGAACGTAACTTCTCATTTGTCCCTTTGTACTGAGATAAACTAGGGATGTGAAGTTGATAGAAATGCCCTAGAGAGGCTTGGCAAGCAATCGAAGGATCGAATCAAACTATATGGTTTCCGAAGTCAGTGGAGGCTGCACTTCGGGTTTCAGTGAAGATTGAAGTCATCTCCGCCATGCAGTGTTTATGCAAAAGGCGAGGACGGGAATCAGACCGTCCTATCTCCGATCAAAGTAGCTGAGAAAATAGATGAGCGACCCTCATCTTGACCCGCGCAAAACGACAGTCAAAGTAGCCGAGAAAATAGATGAGCGACCCTCACCTTGACCCGCGCGAAAACGGCAAAAACGAGAAGAGCGGGGAGGTATTTCCATAGGCTTGCGGGCGATGATTGGACCTCCCAAAAAAGGCTTGAGAAAATGGACTAGCAAAGCCACAAAAAGGCAAAAAGCTCGAAGAAGCAAATCAAGAGGCCAAAGGCCCAAAATTGTGAAGGTTTTAACCGAACAAAAAGTGAAGTACTCAAAGAGTCAAATCAAAGGCCAAAGGCCGATTCACTACAAAAGCAGTCCCTCTCCAAAAGAAAATCAAAGTACTCAAACCATTGAAACCCGAACCGAATCACGTGCTAGAGAAAGCTACAAGGAAACCATATAGTGAGAGACGATCCCGAGGTTGCAGTCCAGGAGCCTAAAAAGGGCTATCTCCCGAAACATCCAGAATAATTTGCATCTCGGCACGGAGGTACACGTATCAAGTTACTTCTATTTATTTACGCAGTTCAATTTGGTAATAAGTAAGCAATGCATGAATTAGGATAAATCGAGTCCCACAGTCTAATTTTCATATTTTAAAACCAAACTTAGAGTGCCGCCCTTTAATAGCATTGTTCGGGACGAACAACTAAAAGTGTGGGGTGATCTGATGGACCAAAATTATACGAATCAGAAACACAGTAAAACCCACCAAATTAGACTGTTGGTCTATTTAACTTCTACTTGTTAGTCCCGATTTATTTCTACAGGGTATTTTGGTGCTTAGAGAGAAAACACGCTAAGGAGAGGATTTTACGCTGAAAAGATGATAAGAGTCAATCCAAGGTCAAGATCAGACGCTGAACGACGAAATCTCAAGTTCCTGACGTTGAATTACTCAAATCAAAATCCAACCGAGGAACAATCAAAGTCAGACCGGAGAAAAATTGGATTGATAGTTTTGTGAAAAGACTGCACAAAGCTATCAAAAAACTCACCCATGGACCAAGATGACCGGCCACCTTGTGCAAGAGGTGGCCAAGACCACCTCCTCTCCTCCATGGTGACCGGCCACTGATCGGTCAAGTACTTGACCTATTATTCACCTCATTCGATGATGGATTAGGTTTGTTTTCCGAACATTTTGTTATCATTTAATCTCTTTTCCTAGTGTTTCTGGTTTGAATTACACGATGACTCGATATGGAACTGATTACACGAAAAGATGAAGAAAATCAGTCTAAACAGCAAATTCTACCCCAGACCCCGTGACAACTCCATCATCACGGGCCAAAGAATGTGTCACGGGACCGAGCCGTAGCCATGCAAGTCCAGAAGCCCGTGACAACCCGTGACGAAGCTGATGTCACGGGCCAATGATCCAGTCACGGGACTCAGCCGTAGCGGTGTATCCGTGAAAGCCCGTGACGGATCGGCTGTCACGGGACTTACTCGAACTCAGTTTTCGGGAATTACGGGATTGTTTGGGAAACTTTGGGAATTTTTGCTATAAATAGAGGGCTTCGACCAGATCAGTGGGTGTGCTTATTTTGAGATTGAAGAACCCTAACTTGGGAGAGAAGACAGAGTTCATCACGAGAGATTCGTCCAGCACCCGCGTCATTACGGTTTCCTCGCCCTTTTCTCTTTATTACACTATTTGTGGTTTAATCACCATGAATAGCGAGTAGTCTTCCTTATTCCGGGATCCTACGGATCCCGTGCTATGTAACCCTAACTCTCATGTGATCAATTGAAGTTCATTATTTATGCAATTCGAATATTCAATTTCATTGTGTGCTTAATTTTATCGTTCTATGCATGTATTTACATCAAAGGGTATGTTTGCATTGATAGAACGTATTTAGGTTATATGCCGAAAGGTGGATGGGCCCTAGGGATTAACCGGATAGCATGAAATTGATGTTAGGTCATGTTTACATGATTTAATAGGAAAACCTTTAATTTAATAAATCAAAATCGTTGATAATCCGTGGATGGGCGGCGTTCAACGATTGAGATTAATCTAGACAATGATCCGTGGATGGGCGGCTTGTCTAGTGTTATTTCGGTTATATTCCATATTCGATAGCACGAATAATTAACGTAGAAAGATTGCATGATTAGTGGGGTTAGCACGGGTGAAGTACGAATTCTGGGATTCTTTCTCTGATTAAATACAACCATTAATTTGCTGCCATTTAATTTCTGCAATTTACAAACAATCAAACCTTTGTCATTCGGAATAGCTAAATAGGTCACTTGTTTCCTAGTACTCACACGCATTGCTCCTAGGATCGACCCTTGGCTTACCAAGGATTATAAATTTTGTTTGACTGCAATTTGACCCCTAAAACTGATACTTTGACAACTATAAAGGGTTAAAAATACGCTTGTCAAAATGGCGCCGTTGCCGGGGAGCAGCGTTTAGTGTGATATTAGATCTAACTCGTGTAGTTTAGACTATTCCACCCTACTTGATTTCTGATTTTTCTGCTGTGATTTCTTCGCTCACTGTTTTTCTTGGTTTTTGCAGGTTCTACCTAGTTCATGCCAAGGACAACGCTCAAACAGAAAAAGCAGATTCGGATTTCAGACGACGAAACACCGGTCCAACGAAAGTTTAATCGTCAGGCCCAGAATGAAGCTCGGCAGCTACGAGCACTGAACCGCAACTTCGCAGCTATAGAGATGAATCAGAACAACCTAGCTCTGCTGAATGGAGTGGTTGGGGATGACCCGCGACAGCCACCACGAGTGCAGCAACCAGTGCGCAGAACTCTTGGGGATTACACTACTCCACGTGTCACTGGATTTCAGTCCGCTATTGCACCGCCTGGAATAGAAGCAAATACTTGGGAGTTGAAAACCGGGCTCATTCAGATGGTGCAGAATAATCAATTCTCAGGAAGGATTAATGAAGACCCTCACCAGCATCTCAAGCGTTTCGTTCAGATGTGCAATACAGTAAAGACTAATGGGGTCCCTTCAGAGTCTTACTACCTCAGGCTATTCCCATTCTCACTGTCCGACAAAGCCAGCAGATGGCTAGATAGCCATGCAGAGGGCACGTTTACTACATGGAATAGGCTGGCCGAAGCTTTCCTTCAGCAGTACTTCCCACCATCAAAGACAGCTCATTTCAGGAATAAGATTATATCATTTCGGTCTATTGATGGTGAGACTCTGTACGACGCATGGGAGAGGTACAAAGAGCTGACGAGGATGTGCCCACACCACAATCTAGAGCAGTGGCAGATTATTGACACCTTCTATCAGGGGATCGATCAAGGGATGCGCACCTTAATCAATCAAGCAGCAGGTGGGGGACTGAACCAAGTCCCGCTAGAAGACACATATGAGATTATAGAGAGGGCAGCCCAAGATTACCATCTCTGGACGAGTGACCGCGGCAATCCTAGGGACAGAAAAGGTGTGCAGGACCTCTGCCAAGCCGAGAGCACTAATGACATAGCTCGGTTGGCTGATACAATGAAAATTCTTGCCACTGAGATTCAGAGTCTGAAGCTAGCGAACACTATGAAGTCATCAGACGTCGCTCACATTGGCGTATACTGTCAGATTTGCGGCTCCCCTTCACACTATGCAGATGGTTGTCCAGTGATCGGATCAGATGACAATAGCGGAAACCAAGAGGATTCAAACTACGCCGGGCAGAATAATCAAGGGGCTGGTCCCGGCTATGGACCACCCACGAACAGATGGGACAATCCGAACAGAAACAATCCTAACCTGTCTTACAAGCCTCAGAATCCGGCGCCTCAAAGCTTTCCATACAAACAGCAACAAGGCAGTGCACCGTATCAGCCACGAGGGCAATACAACAACCAGGCTCAACAATCGCAGAACAGCAACTCCTATCAGCCGAGGACTCAGTATAATAATCAGTACAATAATCAGTCGCAAGGGCAGCAAAATCAGAACTCAGGGAACTATTCGTACCAGCCGCAGCAGCCCAAGCAGCAAGAGTCCGACAACTCATCTAGCATGGAAGCCATGATGGCTAAGTTTATGGCAGATCAGGACAAGAAAGTGCAAGAACTCCACAAGACGATCGACCAGCTAGTCACTCAGAACAGAATGCTGGAAACTCAGGTGGCTCAGCAAGCGAATTCAGCAACAAGGGAACACGAAAAACTCCCCTCAAGCCAGAGCACAATCCTAGGGAGTCTGTCAATGCTATCACACTCCGAAGTGGGAAACATCTTGAGATGATATCTGCCCAGGACACTCGAACAGGAGAAGAGAAATCAGCACTGAATTCTGCGCTTGACGAAGGAGAAACATCGAAAGAAGCTGAAAACCGAGAAGAAAATTCTGCCCGGACAGTGGAGCCGGCTCCTTACAAGCCTCCAGTCCCATACCCTCAGCGACTCAAGGGTGCTAGGAGGGACAAAGAGTTCATGAAATTCGTGGACAAGATTCGCACACTATACATCACTATGCCCTTCACTGATGCAATCACACAGATTCCTACATACGCTAAATTCATGAAAGAGATTATGACTGGAAAGCGAAAAATGGACGACACCGAGACAGTAGCTCTAAGTGAGAAGTGTAGTGCAGCCATGCACATTCCCATGCCACCTAAGCTTAAGGACTCAGGGAGTTTTTCTATTCCTTGTGATATTGGTGGTCTCACTATTCATCGTGCCTTGTGTGATTTAAGTGCTAGTGTGTCTATCATGCCTTATTCTCTGTATGCTAAACTGAATCTAGGTGACCTTTGTCCCACGAATATCTCTATTCGCCTTGCGGATTGTTCTTGCAGACTCCCGAAAGGGATTCTGAAAGACGTACCCATCAGGGTGAAGAACATTTATATCCCTGCTGATTTTGTCGTACTAGAGATATCAGAGGACACCGACATCCCGATTATACTTGGTAGACCGTTCCTTTACACTGCTAGGGTTGTTATTGACATGGATAGGGGATCTATAGCTTTGCGAGTTGGCAGCGAACGTGTTGTCTTTTATTTACCTGACATGTGCCGAACTCCTAGTCTGTTAGCTGATTGTGATGTGTTAGACTCTGCTGATGTTGATCAGCCAATTTCACTGACTTCTATTGAGTCTTACAAGGTTGAACCAGGCTGCCCCATACCGATGGATGTCTACGCCATGAGCATAGAGGGCGCGGACACAGCTGCTGCCGCAGGAGACACAGGTAAGGAATCTTGCACGGTAGAGCTGAAACCTCTACCTGCAAGTCTCAGGTATGAATTTCTGGGCCCTAACTCCACTTACCCGGTGATTGTTAATGCATCCTTGACTGATGTAGAGACCCAGAAATTGCTTGTTGTCTTGCGAGAACATAGACCAGCCCTAGGATATTCTATAGATGACCTCAAGGGGATTAGCCCAGATTTGTGTATGCATAGAATTAACCTTGAGGACGATGCTAGGCCTAGTAGGGATGCCTTGAGACGTTTGAACCCCAAATTGAATGATGTCGTTAAGAAAGAAATTCTGAAATTATTAGATGCCGGCATTATTTATTCTGTTGCTGATAGTAAGTGGGTTAGTCCTGTGCACGTTGTCCCTAAGAAGGGAGGTTTGACTGTCGTACGAAATGAAAACAATGAATTAATTCCCACTCGTACTGTGACCGGTTGGCGTATGTGCATTGACTATAGGAAATTAAATAAGGCTACTCTTAAGGATCACTTTCCTTTGCCTTTTATTGATCAAATGTTAGAACGTCTAGCAAAACATAAATTTTTATGCTACCTCGACGGTTATAGTGGATTTTTCCAGATCCCTATACACCCCGAGGACCAGGAGAAAACTACATTTACATGCCCTTTTGGCACATTTGCATATAGACGTATGCCCTTTGGTCTTTGCAATGCACCAGCCACATTTCAACGTTGCATGATGGCCATATTTTCTGATTTCTTGGAACGCACCATGGAAGTATTTATGGATGATTTTTCGGTGTATGGTTCCTCGTTTGATTCGTGTCTTTCTAACCTTGCTAATGTTCTTCGTCGTTGTGTTGACACTAACCTGGTTTTGAACTGGGAAAAGTGTCACTTTATGGTGCAGGAAAGTATAGTCCTTGGACACATGGTCTCTCCCAGGGGTATCGAGGTTGATCGCGCGAAGGTAGAGGTAATTGAAAAACTGCCACCACCAAAAGATGTGAAAGGAATCAGGAGCTTTCTTGGGCACGCTGGATTTTACAGACGCTTTATCAAGGACTTCTCGAAGACAGCAAAGCCGCTCACTGATCTACTCTGCCAGGAAGCTGAATTTAATTTTTCTGATTCATGTTTAAATGCTTTCAATAATCTGAAAACTGCTCTCACTTGCACTCCGATAGTGCAGCCTCCCAATTGGGAGCTGCCATTTGAACTAATGTGTGACGCGAGTGATTTTGCAGTAGGAGCAGTCCTGGGGCAGCGCATTGACAAGAAGCTACACGTAGTTTACTACGCCAGCAAGGTCCTCGCTGGAGCAGCAATTAATTACACTACGACCGAGACGGAGATGCTAGCCATAGTATATGCTTTCGAAAAATTCAGGCAGTATCTACTTTGCTCGAAGACCACAGTCTATACCGATCATGCGGCGATCAAATACTTGCTGTCAAAGAAGGATTCAAAGCCACGTCTTATCCGATGGGTCCTCCTCCTCCAGGAATTCGACATTGAAATTAGGGACAAGAAGGGTGCAAAAAATCTGGTTGCAGATCACCTGTCACGCCTCGAGCTAGGAGAGCTCGACCGCGAAGAGGACAAGCTCCCGATAAATGACTCTCTAGTGGACGAACAGCTCATGCACATTGATGTGGACAATGTCCCATGGTACGCAGATTTTGTTAACTTCCTGGCCTGTGGAATTCTCCCTCCCGACCTCTCGCACAACCAGAAGAGGAAATTCCTCTCCGACGTTAAACGGTACTTCTGGGATGATCCCTTCTTGTATCGATTATGTGCTGACGGCCTCTACAGGACTTGTGTCGACGAGGATCAGATTCCATTTATTCTAGAACGATGCCATTCCTCACAGTATGGTGGACACGGTGCTGGTTCGAAAACAGCTACGAAGGTGCTCCAGTCTGGTTTCTTTTGGCCTTCATTGTTTAAGGATGCACACGAATTCATCAAGGCCTGTGACCAGTGCCAGAGGACAGGTAATATTTCAAAGCAGCAGGAGATGCCACAGCAGAGCATTCTCGCAGTGGACTTGTTCGATGTATGGGGGATTGACTTCATGGGACCATTCCCACCTTCCTACGGAAATCAGTATATCTTGGTGGCAGTCGACTATGTTTCTAAGTGGGTTGAGGCAGTTGCTACTCCCACTTGCGACGCCAAGGTAGTCATCAAAATGTTTCAGAAGGTGATTTTCCCTCGGTTTGGAGTACCCAGAACAGTCATCAGCGATGGTGGATCTCATTTTAAAGAATGAAACTTCGAGACGTTGCTGAAAAAGTATGGAGTGTATCATAAAATTGGCACCCCCTATCACCCTCAGACCAGTGGACAGGTGGAGATCTCTAACAGAGAGATCAAGAGTATATTGGGAAAGACTGGGCGTCCAAGCTAGACGACGCACTGTGGGCATACAGGACAGCATACAAAACGCCTATTGGTATGAGTCCGTTCAGACTCGTCTATGGAAAAACCTGCCACTTGCCGGTCGAACTAGAGTACAAGGCGTTATGGGGTATTAGAGAGCTGAATATGGACATGAAAGCAGCAGGAGAAAAGCGATTACTGCAGCTCCACGAGCTTGATGAAATTCGACTGGATTCATATGAGAACGCTCGGATTTACAAGGAGAGAACGAAGAAATGGCATGACAAGAGGATCGTGCGTAGAGAATTCAACGAAGGTGAGCGAGTTCTTCTCTACAACTCCCGTCTTAGATTATTTCCTGGGAAATTGCGCACAAAATGGAGTGGCCCTTATACAGTAGAACGAGCACACCCAGACGGGCATGTAGAAATCAGTGTGGAAGGAGGAAAAATAATGGTAGTCAACGGGCAACGCCTCAAGCACTACCACGTTCTGAAGCATCTTGCACCTCCTGACGGGATTGATGATAATCTACCTCTCGGGAAGGGATCTCAGCAAGGGACTTCCCGAGATTGCTTCTAGTCCCATCCCCCCTAGCTATGTCTCGCCAAGACGTTAAACTAGGTCTCTTCGGGGAGTAACCCGCGCTGTAAGTTTTATTTATTTGCATTTTGCATTGTACGATTTGTGTGTGAACCATGCAGGTGTCAAAGTGTGGAGTCCCAGCTCAAGGAAAAGGCAGAGTTTCGGACCCGTGACAACCCGTGACAGAAGGATCATCACGGGTCATTGGAATCGTCACGGGACTTGGCCGATTCAGTGCAGTTTTTGCATCCCGTGACAACCCGTGACAGACCGTGACAGACTCGGTGTCACGGGCCTCTTTGAAAAATTCGATCTGCTCATCAACCCTGTGATAGCCCGTGACAAAAGGATCGTCACGGGACAATGTTATGTCACGGGTCGTGGCCGTAGCGACGTCCTTTTTGAGTCCCGTGATGACCCGTGATAGCCCGTGACGGATTGGCTGTCACGGGACCTGCTCAAATCCACCTTATGAAATTAGGGTTTCTCGTCCAATTTTACAGACAATTCGGAAAGCAACCTCCGCCGTCCCTCTCTTGTCATCAACCGCCGTCGCCTCATCTCGATTCCACCATCAATCCAGCCGTCCACTTCCCTCCTCCGCAGCCCCCTATTGTTGACCAGCCCCAGATGACCATCAAGGAGCGTCTCACACGTCTAGAGACCTCTCATTTTGAGGTGCGTGAGGAGCAGAGGGCGATGATGAGCTATCAGCGCCAGATTTTGGCTAGCTTGGGTCCGATTCTTACCACGCAGAGCCGGCTTTCTGTCTCCCACAATCAGCTCTGGGATGATTTCAGAGATTTTTGATATCAGGCCAGCAGGGCACAGCAGTGGTCGCAGGACGCTCAGACTGCGTTCTATAGACAGCAGGGCTTCACAGACTTTCCTCCTCCGCCATCCTTCATGTCCTCAGCCCCTGATCCTTTCGAGGCTGCTTTTACCATGGCAGTCGACCTCAGCCCTCCTCGCAGTGCACCTCCTGCTCATGCTGACGCCGGGGAAGGCCCCTCTCGCACAGTAGACTCTGCCGGTTGCACAGGTTCATAGGGCAGTGATTCCGCCGATGATGACTCTTATGATTCAGAGGTCGGTGACCCAGATGATGATGCTTCTCAGGATTCAGAGGGCAGCGGGGAATTCTGATCTTTATTTCGGATACTGCTCATGCTCTTTATTTTGCCGATGTTTCTTTTTGCCTTATTGTCAGTGTTTTTGCATTTCATGTTCCTCATTTGTACGCTGACTTTTGGATACTATTCACTGCCTTCTTATTGTGCGATGTCTGAGTTATTCCATTATTGTTGTTCACCTCTACTCACATCGTTTATTCTTCATTCGTTTTGCGGTTATCGATGCTAATCTATTACTTGTGCAGCTCTATATTCTTTTTCATACATCTACTAGCTCACAGGTCGTATTTCACTCACCAGCCATCGTTTAACCTCTATGGATTCCGCACCACCACGCACTAGTGAAGTTCCTATGCCCTTTATTATTATTCTTCTGTATTTTTAGCTTAGGGACTAAGCTCGATTTTAAGTGTGGAGTGGGTAGCGCATAGTCACATGCATTGCATATCATATTCGCTAATTGTACATGCTCAACTGTCTATGTATTGCGATTGAAATCCTCATTTTCTACGATACTCCTTGACTGATTGACATTCTTTTGGATTCAAAATCTAGGACTTGAAATAGTTTTACTCGTATGTGCATTCTTTTGAGTCAGTATCATTGCTAACCCTCGCCTATCACTATTTCTTGAAGCATGTTTAAGACTTGATACTAGTAGGCACCGTTTCAAAACTTTCAAAAGCTTAAACTTGCATATCTTTTTCTAGGTGACCTTAGTACTAGTATATGATTCTCTACCCTTGTCGTGATTTGCATGCACCCGCCTTTACTTATACACTATGTCAAGTTTTAAGTGTGGAGTTAGACAATTGACCTTCAAGTTTTCCCCTCAAAAGCAAAGTTCTCAATTCTGGAAAGTGGGTGAAACATTGGCCCCAAGCATAGTTGTTTTTGTAAGAAAACCAATTTGAAAAAGAAAAAAATCTGGAAAAAAAAATGCTTTTGTTGATTCTGCGAAAGCAGAAAATATCAGGGACCCGGTGAGAAAAGTCACCCCTGGTATCTGGAAAACACTCTTGAAACAATTTCTGCTCCCTTCTGCTTGACGTAGTGTAAATCCACCTTTTCATTGCGTGCAAATCATAGCATATCTTGAGAATTCATATACTATAGTCTAAGGGACGATCCTCGTGCTTGCACTGAAATTTCCTATGCAATTTTTCGTTCTATTTTTCAGAAAAATTCTTAAGCCAGGCTCCTCTTCTCCTAAGGGTCATTGTCTAATCCTTGGCACTTGAGAATGAGCTTTGCGCCAAGAGCCTGTGGACTATCCCTAGATAGCATAGGTGAATGGCGAGCATGTTTTGTGCAACTTTTCATGTTCTTATCTCATTGCGATAGAACTATTTAGAACTTGTGATGAGGCGTCTGTTAGTCGTGTGTACTGACCGTTTGAATACATAGCTCGTCTAATCTATGATTGTCTGAAACTTTGATGAAGATGTTTGGCTCGAAGTTGAGGTAACACGATGAATCCGAGGTATGACATGACCTTACTATGACTCGTTGAGCATCATTCATGCATACACGTTAGATAGTTGTACAGGGGATTTGTAGGTAGTCCCATTCCTGAAAACCTTCACGATACTATACTCGTCCTACTAGGGCAGCCTATAGGTTTAAAGGCTTGATGCATACGCTAAATGCATTCGTGTCCTCTACGACAATGAGTTATCTTTTTATTTCTGTTTTAGTTAGGATTGATCACATGTCACTTGAGTAGGTAGTTCAAACCCTCCTTGACTGGTTGAGCCTCATATAGACTTGCTTTTTTCTGCCTCTTGTTCAAACTTTGTTCGGGACGAACAAATCCTAAGTGTGGAGTGTTTATAAGTGTGGAGTGGGTAGCGCATAGTCACACGCATTGCATTTCACGTTCATTCCTGCATATGCTCAACAGTCTATGTATTGTGATTGAAATCCTTGTTTTTCTACGATACTCCTTGACTGATTGACAATCTTTTGGATTCGAAGTCTAGGACTTGAAATAGTGAAAATCGTGTGTGTATTCTCTTGAGTTAGTATCATTGCTAGCATTTGCCTATCACATGTTCTACGTATTTCTTGAAGCATGTTTGAGACTTGAAATTAGTAGGCACCAGTTCAAAAATGTCAAAAACTTAAATATGCATCTCTTTTTCTAGGTGACCTTAGTACTAGTACGTGTTTACATAGACTTGCTGTGATTTGCATGCGCCCGCCTTTACTTATACACTATGTCAAGTTTTAAGTGTGGAGTTAGACAATTGGCCTTCAAGTTTTCCCCTCAAAAACAAAGTTCTTAATCTTGGAAAGTGGGTGAAACATTGGCCCCAAGCATTGTTGTTTTTGAAAGAAAACCAGTTTGAACGAAAAAAAATGCTTTTGTTGATTCTGCGAGAGCAGAAAATACCAAGGACCTGGTGAGAAAAGTCACCCCTGGTATATGGAAAACACTCTTGAAACAATTTCTGCCCCCTTCTGCTTGATATAGTGTAATTCCATCTCCTCATTGCGTGCAAATCATAACTTGTCTTGAGAATTCATGTACTAGAAACTAAGGGACGACCCTCGTGCTTGCACTAAAATTTTGATGCAAATTTTTGTACTATTTTTCAGAAAATCCTTAAGCCAGGCTCCTCTTCTCCTAAGGGTCATTGTCTAATCCTTGGCACTTGAGAATGAGCTTTGCGCCAAGAGCCCGTGGACTATCCCTAGATAGCATAGGTGAATGGCGAGCATGTTTTGTGCAACTTTTCATGTTCTTATCTCATTGCGATAGAACTATTTAGAACTTGTGATGAGGCGTCTATTAGTCGTGTGTACTGACCGTTTGAATACATAGCTCGTCTAATCTATGATTGTCTGAAACTTTGATGAAGATGTTTGGCTCGAAGTTGAGGTAACACGATGAATCCGAGGTATGACATGACCTTACTATGACTCGTTGAGCATCATTCATGCATACACGTTAGATAGTTGTACAGGGGATTTGTAGGTAGTCCCATTCCTGAAAACCTTCACGAGACTATACTCGTCCTACTAGGGCAGCCTATAGGTTTAAAGGCTTGATGCATACGCTAAATGCATTCGTGTCCTCTACGACAGTGAGTTATCTTTTTATTTCTGTTTTAGTTAGGATTGATCACATGTCACTTGAGTAGGTAGTTCAAACCCTCCTTGACTGGTTGAGCCTCATATAGACTTGCTTTTTTCTGCCTCTTGTTCAAACTTTGTTCGGGACGAACAAATCCTAAATGTGGAGTGTTTTGATCGGTCAAGTTCTTGACCTATTATTCACCTCATTCGATGATGGATTAGGTTTGTTTTCCGAAATTTTGTTATCATTTAATCTCTTTTCCTAGTGTTTCAGGTTTGAATTACACGATGACTCGATATGGAACTGATTACACGAAAAGATGAAGAAAATCAGTCTAAACAGCAAATTCTACCCCAGACCCCGTGACAACTCCATCATCACGGGCCAAAGAATGTGTCACGGGACCGAGCCGTAGCCATGCAAGTCCAGAAGCCCGTGACAACCCGTGACGAAGCTGATGTCACGGGCCAATGATCCTGTCACGGGACTCAGCCGTAGCGATGTATCCGTGACAGCCCGTGACAGCCCGTGACGGATCGGCTGTCACGGGACTTACTCAAACTCAGTTTTTGGGAATTACGGGATTGTTTGGGAAACTTTGGGAATTTTTGCTATAAATAGAGGGCTTCGACCAGATCAGTGGGTGTGCTTATTTTGAGATTGAAGAACCCTAACTTGGGAGAGAAGACAGAGTTTATCACGAGAGATTCGTCGAGCACCCGCGTCATTACGGTTTCCTCGCCCTTTTCTCTTTATTACACTATTTGTGGTTTAATCACCATGAATAGCGAGTAGTCTTCCTTATTCCGGGATACTACGGATCCCGTGCTATGTAACCCTAACTCTCTTGTGATCAATTGAAGTTCATTATTTATGCAATTCGAATATTCAATTTCATTGTGTGCTTAATTTTATCGTTCTATGCATGTATTTACATCAAAGGGTATGTTTGCATTGATAGAACGTATTTAGGTTATATGCCGAAAGGTGGATGGGCCCTAGGGATTAACCGGATAGCATGAAATTGATGTTAGGTCATGTTTACATGATTTAATAGGAAAACTTTTAATTTAATAAATCAAAATCGTTGATAATCCGTGGATGGGCGGCGTTCAACGATTGAGATTAATCTAGACAATGATCCGTGGATGGGCGGCTTGTCTAGTGTTATTTCGGTTATATTCCATATTCGATAGCATGAATAATTAACGTAGAAAGATTGCATGATTAGTGGGGTTAGCACGGGTGAAGTACGGATTCTGGGATTCTTTCTCTGATTAAATACAACCATTAATTTTCTGCCATTTAATTTCTGCAATTTACAAACAATCAAACCTTTGTCATTCGGAATAGCTAAATAGGTCACTTGTTGCCTAGTACTCACACGCATTGCTCCTAGGATCGACCCTTGGCTTACCAAGGATTATAAATTTTGTTTGACTGCAATTTGACCCCTAAAACTGATACTTTGACAACTATAAAGGGTTAAAAATACGCTTGTCAGCCACCGGTGGCTTTCCACCCCCCAACCGGCGGCTTTCTCCTCCTCCACATGTCACCTCCTCCTCCTCCTTCCTTCTCCTCCCTTGGATGAAAAACACTTGCCCCCCATCTCCACCACCTATCTCCTCCCCTTTTGGCTATAAATATGGAGCTCCTCCTCCTCATTTGAAACATCCACAAATTGTAAAATCACTTCTCTCTCTAAGTTTTGGTTACTTTGAAAGTTTGGTTTGGTTTTGGAAATAATACTCCTGTTTGTTCTTGAGTATTATACGCTTTGGAAATAATACTCCTGTTTGTTCTTGAGTATTATACTTTAGAGAATACTCCTGTTGGTTCTTGAGTATTCAGTAGGAAATTGGGAATACTCCTGTTGGTTCTTGAGTATTCCACCCCTTTCCCTCTTACTGTTTTCAAAAACCCCCGAGTATTTAGTTATGATGTCCTCTTCCATGGATATTCGTAGCTAAACTCTTCATTCGGTCAAAGGTATTTTCTTGTATTATATAATGTTTTAATTTCTTTTAGTTTCATTTCTCTGTATTCAAAACTTGTTCTATGTGCCATATATAGTCAAAGTTTCCAAGGTTGAGTGGAAGCTGTAACAAGCAAAGCTCTTCCGTGGGAATTCGTGATCATACTCGGTAAGTGGAAGCTGTAACAAGCAAAACTTATCGAGGAGTTCGACTTATCTAAAACACCACTTGGTCGATCGTAACTGAGAGATCAGGTGGATGCACAAAAGGCTAAGATACTTCGAAAGGAGGAATTAGTCTGAAGTAGAACAAGTGTTGCTTTAAACGATGTTGCAAGTCTTGCGCTACGAAAGGGCCTCGATTCATCTTTGAATACTTAGAAAGGTTACTAATGGTTATTAATAACATGTTATAATACAAGGTACCTGAAACCGAATACTTTCCCTTGAATTACAAAAACCCCCCTGTATTTACTTTTGTTAACTGCTCGATAAACTGCTCAACCATCAACCGCTCATCTACCGGAGGAATCGCAATCACGCATCACCCACTGTAAGTCTTCTTCCCTTAACTCTTTTACTTTCAGTATTTTAATTTCTGTAATTTACTTTCCTGCACTCAAAACCAAAAAAACCAAAAACAGTAGCTTAGTCAATCGCGCTAAAATCTCAATCAACCTAAAACACGGTCACTCGCTGTACAAATCCCTTAAAGAACAACATATTCCCCTAATTCCCTTGGGTTCGACCCCTACTTACCACTTACTACCCAGTAGTGTAGTCGCGAGTAGCGGAAAATATAAATTTATTTGTACAGAGAACATTGCATCTTAACGACAGTGCAGTGGGCTCCGTCATTAATCATGCTAAATCAGAGGACAAACAACTAATAAACACTAAGCTTTGGCATGCTAGACTAGGACATATAGGAAATAAAGGCCTACATAAATTGTTTGAACAAGGAATGTTGCCTGAAAAACCAGTGAACCTCCCATTTTGTGAAAACTGCATTCTAGGAAAGAAAATTGCTCATTCTTTTAAAAGGTCCAACATGACTTCATCTGCCCCTCTTGAGTATGTTCATAGTGATCTTTGGGGCCCTGCCCAAGTGCCAACTATTTGTGCTAGATTATACTTCATGTCATTAGTTGATCATTTTTCTAGGAAAGTTTGGGTTTATTTGCTTAAATCTAAAACTGAAGTTTTTGATCACTTTCTGAATTGGAAAACTCTTGTTGAAAACCAAACTTACTCTAAACTTAAATGCTTAAGGACAGACAATGGTATGGAATTTTGTAACAATGAGTTTAATGATTTTTGCAAGAAAAATGGCATTAGGAGGCATTTAACTGTTCCAGGGACTCCACAGCAAAATGGTATTGCTAAAAGGATGAATAGGACTTTGTTAGAGAGGGCTAGATGCATGTTAATAAGTTCTGGTCTTAAGAAATCATTGTGGGGTGAATCTGTGATGACTGCTGCCTATCTTGTAAATAGATCTCCTTGTTCATCTATAGATTTTAAAATTCCCCAAGAGCTATGGTCTGGTAGAAAACCTTCTTTAGGCCATCTTAAGCCCTTTGGTTGCACTTGCTATGCACATTCTGTGCAGGGCAAGCTCAGTCCTAGAGCTGAGAAGGCTGTATTACTTGGTTATCCACTTGGTGTGAAAGGATATAAGTTGTTATTAGTTAGGCCTGGTCCTTATAAAGTAATCACTGCAAGTCCAGTTACTTTTAATGAAAATGAGTATCATTTTAAGGCCAAACTCACTGATGAATCTTCTGGTGCAGGTACTTCTACTTCTGACCAGGAAACTGAGTCTGAACATCAGAGTTTTGTCCCTGGTGGACAACTCTGGTGGACTCCAGATGCACATGATGATAACCAAGAGGATGGTGGTCATAACCATCAAGAAAATGAGGGGCTTCCTCCTATTGAAGATCTGGAAACTCCCCCTAGAACTCAAGCTCCCAATTCCCCACAAGAAGTGTATAACTTTGTGGAAAATCAAGCACCTCAGTCTGAGGATCAGATAAGTCATTCTGATTCTACTTCTTTATCTACTGCTGATAACTTAGGTCACATGGTTGACAATGCTTTATCTTCTAGCAGTGATAATGTGACTGAAAGTGCTGATTTTGATGCCCCTGATTTAACTAACTATGTCTTAGCAAGGGACAGAACACCTAGAGTTAGAAAACCCAACAGGAAATATGTTAACATGGCTCAATCTGTGAATTTGTTTGAGTATGCGTTGTTAGTTGCTGGTGATATGAAATTTGTAACTCCTGAAACACTTAACGATGCACTAACTAGTAATGAGTGTGACAAATGGAAATTAGCCATGTGTGAGGAAATAGAATCTATGCATAACACAGGTACTTGGAAACTAGTTAAGCAACCTCAAAATGCTAAAATCATAGGTAGCAAATGGATCTTTCGGATCAAGGAGGGCAGTTCACCAACTGATCCTCCAAGATTTAAGGCTAGACTAGTTGCTAAGGGATTTAATCAAAGAGAAGGCCTAGATTACAATGAAATATTTGCTCCTATTGTGAAATACAAAACTCTCAGATTATTACTTGCTATGACCACAGTTTATGATTGGGAATTTCATCAAATGGATGTTAAAACAGAATTCTTACATGGGAACTTAAATGAAACTATCTATATGAGTCAACCTCTTGGTTTTATTGATAAAACTAATCCTGATCATGTTTGCATGCTGCAAAAATCAATCTATGGTTTGAAACTATCACCAAGGCAATGGAACATTAAATTTAATTCATGCATGTTAGCTTTAGGCTTTATGAGAAGTAAGTATGATGCTTGCTTGTATTTAAAAAGGCCAAAACATGATTTGAATGTCTATTTACTTTTGTATGTTGACGATATACTCATTATGAGTAATTCTAAAACTGAAGTAGAGAAGATGAAAAGAGATCTTAAAGCTAATTTTGACATGAAAGACTTAGGACTTGCTAAGAAAATCCTAGGCATAGACATAAAAAGAGATAGGAAGAACAGGAAAATGTTTTTGTCCCAGCATGATTACATTGTAAAAGTGCTTGATAAATTTGCCATGGACTGTTCTAGGCCTACTGCAGTACCCTTAGGAGGGCACTTAATGCTGACTAAAGATGATTGTCCTAAGACTAAAACTGAACAAGAAAAAATGCTTAATATCCCATATGATGTGGCTGTTGGATCAGTCATGTACTGTATGTTATGCACAATGCCTGACTTGGCCTTTGGCATTTCTGTTCTAAGCAGGTTCATGTCTAACCCTGGTGAACCTCACTGGTTGGCCATGAAATACTTGCTTAGATACATGTGTGGAACTAAGTCTTTAGGTTTGGTTTATTATGGTTATGGACTGAAATCTGAATTGTTTGGCTATGTTGACTCTGATTATGCTAGCAATAGGGATAATAGGAAGTCTACTTCTGGTTTGTTCTTTACTTGGTGTGGAAATTGTATTTCTTGGAAGGCTCAACTTCAGTCAGTTGTGGCACTCTCCTCTACTGAGGCAGAGTACATAGCTGCTACTGAAGCAGCCAAGGAAGCTTTATGGCTTAAGGGTTTATTGCTTGAACTTAAGAATGAATGCTATGTGCCTATTGTTTTTACTGATAGTCAAAGTGCATTGCATTTGTGCCATGATCCTGTTTACCATGAAAGAAGCAAGCATATAGATGTAAGGTTGCATTTTATAAGAGATAATATTGAAATGAGAGAGTTTGAAGTAAAGAAAATCTTGGGTGATGTGAATCCTGCAGATTTTGGAACCAAAGTTGTGCCTACTAATAAGTTCAATTTTTGAAGGGACTTCCTGCATATTGAAGAGGCCCAATGTGAACCTTGATGAAGGGTTGGACCAATGACGCTTGGGTGTTGATCCTTCCAACGATCCAATTTTGCAGTCAACTAGATTAGGTACTCAGCACATCTAGATTAGGAGGGCAATTGTTAGAATAGGTTAGGTAATCTAGCCATGCTTAGCACCCTAAACCTCATGCCTTAAAGCTCATGAGAAGCTATGAAGAAGAGCTGAAGATTGAAGCTTTTCTGAAGACTTGGAGTTGAGCCCGTCACCGCCGTTACAAGGGACGTCTTGGCCGTGACAGAGGCTATAACGGGAGGTCCCGATATCTCTGTTTCTTCCTCGCCCGTGACAGCCGTTACTCGCTTCAGCGCCCGTTACTTCCAACCGTTACAACCAAAGCTGCGTCGTTTTGGAGGAAAAGAAGAATCAAATTAGATGAGCGGCGTCGTTTGGCTTGGCGGGCTAGTTCGTTATTTCAGTTACAAGGGAAACGGCTGCGTTTTGGGCACGCGGTCTTATGGGTTTAAAGAGGATTTCAAATTGGGGATTAGGGTTCATCGAGAACTCAGAGAAATCCCAGAAGCGATTTCGTTTTCCAGTTCGAGCGATTCATCGGTGCTGTTCCAGAGGATTTCGCCGGACGCAGTCGAAGTTCGTGGCCAACGAATTCATCTGCAGGCTTGTCGTATCGGTGGCTTAACCGGTCCCAAGGCTTGGATTGGAGTGGAGCTCGTCGGAGCTATTCTAGGCAAAATTAAGCGAAGGAATCAAAGGGCTTTGGACGTCTGCAACGTCTGCTGTTATCCAGGGGCTTCGGAGGGGGCTACAATCCCTCCATTCCTTCTGTTTCAGTTTTACATTTCCTTTGCTTAGTTTAACCTAGTTCTTAGATCGATTGCCCCAATCTTATTGTGCTGTTTGTATTTGAACTGGTTGATTGCATATTGGATTGTTGGGATCGGATCTCCCCGAGTTGAGGTCCCGTGGAGTAGGGTTTACCCGAACCACGTTAAAAGTCTTGTGTGCTCCTTTACTTTCTTGTTTGTGTTCAAACCTCACATGAATTGAGCTTAAAGATTGCATGAACTTGACTTAAAACATATTACAATCCAGCCTTGAATCTATATGACGCTTCTTCGTCAGAATGCCAGGTATCTCTTCCCCATAAAAACAATTTTTACTGTGTGGTGTACTAGCTTGTTCAAGGATGAAATTTCATCTAGCAGGAATTTTTCAATTTAGAGCTGGAGAAACTGAAAATTGAACTGAGACATGTACAAGGAATGCATGCAGTAGCTCAAATGGAGACATTGGATGCTTCCAGGAAGGTATATCTTAGCACTTGGCAAGGCACAAGTGGAATTTAACATGTCATATTCTAGAAAATTTTGCCAAAATTTTACGTTTTGATATTTTTCGTTACAAACTGTCACCGTTCTTAGAATTTTCAAAATGTCATCTTTTCGAAAAATCATGCTGTCAGCACTTAAGTCGTAGATGCTATCCCAGTTTCTGAAAATGCACTTTGTCAATATTTTCAAAAGAAATGACCAATAAAAAACAAACATCAAGTTTTTCCATGTATTAATGTCAAGGCTTGATTTATTATTTACATCATGGATGTTTCAGATTGCTGAACTTAACAGAAGGAGACTAGACAAGGTGGCTAAGCTGAAGGAGACGAAAGAAAGGGAAGACAAAGCCTTAAAAATTGCAAGAGAAGAGAAGGAGATGTCTGAAGCTGCAAGTAGAGAAGCTGAGGCTGCTATGGAAGTTGCTGAACGAGAAGCGGCACAAAAGAGAGATGCAGAAAAAAGAGCCATGTCTGATGCCAACGAGATGAAGATGCTTGGGAATGCAGTAACGGGTCAGGTGCAGAATTATCAGACATTCACCCGGGAAGAACTTGCAGCTGCTACTTCATCATTCTCAAAAGAACTCGAAATTGGTAGGGGAGCAAATGGTACTGTTTATAAGTGCACCCTACGTCATACAGCTGCAGCCGTGAAAGTTCTCCACTCAGATGATATTGGGAGTTTTAATGCTGGGTTTTAGTTGCTGTCATTGTGTGTTGCAGGTTGTGTAAATGTGTAAATGGTTGGTGAGAAAAAGCAGTTGTTCTGCTGTTATGTGTGTTTGACGTAGCGACGCCGTTTGGCTATTGGCGTGTAAGTTTGCGTTGAATAGCAAACGTCGTCGTCTTGTCCAACACATATAAGTCTCCCTTCTTCGTTTCATTTCAGCTGTAACTTTGACTTTGACAAATACATGAAAACCTAAAGCTTTCTCCCAATTTCCCTGTGCGATTCATTCGTTCTCAATTTCGTTTTGTCGATCTGCGTTCGTCAATTGGATTCCGATCATCACCGATTCTCATGGTATCAGAGCTGAAGGCACACGACCTAGGCCTTGTACGTGACGCGAGGGATGCGCCTATGTGCGCCAAGTGCATGACGAGACGCCCGTTTGTCAGCCATGTTGGTCAAGGGGAGTTGCAAGTTGCACACCCGCCACACGAGCTTATGCGTAGGTTAACAAGTCGCATATGCGCGCCTACTGCTTTCCGCTACAATAGTTAGCGAGATTTCACGGAGCACGTCCAACTTCCCAAGTGAGGGGGAGTGTTAAGTATAAGCACTTGACAAGTTATCCCACATCGCCCGTTTCAAAGAAGAATGACTACCATATATTGGGTTACACCACCACAACTCACAAGCCAAGGCTTTTGAGTTGAATGAGGGTGTAAGTCGGCATATGCTAGCATTTCCACATGGTATCAAAGCATTTCCATATGCTAGCTCGAGGAACCAATCAGTTTCAGAAGGAGGTTGGAATAGACGCACTTTGAACTTTCCAAATTCTTGGCAGAAATATATTCATGGGCTATCTGTTTGACTTGATTTGTTTTTTGCTTGATCATCTGTAGCTTGAAATCTTGAGCAGAATACATCATCCCCATTTGTTGATGCTTCTTGGAGCTTGTCCCGAACACAGTTGTTTAGTTTACGAGCATATGAAGAACGGTAATCTGGAAGAGAGGTTGCAGTGTAAAGGCAACGCGCCTCCTCTCCCTTGGGTGGAAAGATTTCGAATTGAATGGGAGGTAGCATATGCTCTTGTTTTCCTCCATAGCACGAAACCGAAGTCAATCATCCATTGTGACCTCAAACCAGCGAATATCCTGCTAGACAGTAATCTTGTGAGCAAGATTGGAGATGTTGGTCTCTCAACAATTCTCAATCCAGATTCATGGTCAACCATGGTTAGAGATACTGGTATAGTTGGAACACTTTGTTACATAGATCCTGAGTGTCAGAGGAGTGGAATTGTATCTCCCATGTCAGATGTTTATGCCTTAGGAATGGTGATTCTGCAGTTGTTGACTGGGAGGCAGGCTATGGGACTAGCCCACATCGTGGAGATGTCCATTATGGATGACAGATTATCTGACATTTTGGACAGTGGAGCTGGGAGTTGGCCTGTTGAGGAGGCAAAGGAGTTAGCATTACTAGGACTAAGCTGCGTGGAGATTCGTCGCAAGGACAGACCTGATTTGAAAAATGAAGTGTTGCCTAAGCTAGAAAAACTCAAACTCTCAGCAGCTGACCAAGCTAAGGAACTCATTTGTACCCTTTCCATGAAACCTCCTGCTCATTTCATTTGTCCAATACTCGAGGTCTGTTTTTTTTCACTGGTTTTTAAATTGCTTTTGTGATCCAGAGGACATGTATTTCTTCCGATGAGGTAATCCAAAGTTCTAAGTTCTAACAATGTTGCACTATCGCAGGAGGTAATGGAAGACCCACATGTTGCTGCAGACGGATACTCATATGACCGCAAAGCCATAATGAAACGGCTCGAGGAGACTGATAAGTCTTTCATAACTGGTCTACCTTTGCCACATAAACAGCTTGTTCCCAATTACACTCTCCTTACTGCCATTCTGGAATGGAAATCAGCAAGACAGTCTTGAAACCCTTCAGCATCATACTAGTGAGTGATCCTTTCTTAGATGTTTGATCCAGTGTCATTTTTCAACCCGTCAATGTGTGATACTTTATTTTTCAATTCTACCCCTTACCTCACTGAAGCCTTGATTTTGTTCCCATCAGGAATGGAATCTGGATGATCTCGAGCATTTGGTTTTTATGACCTTTCATCTTGTCACCAGGTCTGTGATTTTGAACCTGCCATTAGCTAGATTGAGTGCACATTTACAGAACATTGTATGTGAAAAGCTAGTTGAGTGAATATATAGGTCTCAGTACTCAGTTACCGAATATTGTACTTTATCTCGGCTATGTCAGTCTGTGAATAAATCCGCAAACATTACTAGTGATACTATCTTCAATAAGATATCAAACAAAGTGCGTTTACTGATAACCAATAGATGCGGTGCAGGCTGCGGTCTCTGATTGAGACATGTTGAAATAATAAGGGGTTAGAGTTGGCTACTAATTTCTTCAAGTTTTATCGGGCAATGAGATAAGCATATCGACTTTAAGAAGATTCCAGATCTAGCTATTCTAGCAGAATGATCATTGTCTGACAATAAAAAAAGCTTATGCAAATGTGGATCTGGTTTGGACATTTGCTTTTATTTTATGGGATCTTCAATAGATCTTCAAAAAGAATGATCGCTGCAGCAATTTCAGGTACCATGTATGAGATTTGGTGCGCAAGGAACAATACCATTTTCAGAGGCTATAGCACTGATCCGGAAACCATCAGCAGGAGCATCATCTGGGGGTTGAAAGTTAAAATTGGAGGCTTGTATAACAACATTAGTAAGTTACAGGTTCATGATAGAAATTGGCTGAACAGTTTGAGTTCGAGTTGATGCTCAGTTTTGTTAGTCTCTGTTAGGCTTTGGCTGTTCCGGCAGCCGGTTTGTTTTCTGTTTTCTGCTTTGGGTAGTTGTACTTCTTTTTGTCTATTGAAATCATCTTTATTTAAAAAAATAGAGATTTACTGTAAGGGTTGTATTCTTCTTGATCATCATTTACAAGCACAAACCAATAGGGTTAAGTAGACACAAATCAAGCAAAAAGAAGGCAGTTGGTTTCTTGGTCGAAGCAGCAGTTGTCACGGGCGTCACGGGGGCTGTCACGGGCCGTTGCTGCCGTGACAGACCGGTCACGGGTCATGGCAAATTCTCTGGGACTTTTGGCAGCCGTTACAGCCGTGACAAGCCAAGTGTCACGGGCTGGAAGAACTGTCACGGGACTTGAAGGAAACTTCAGTTTTAAAGGGAACGACAGTGTATTGGCGAGGCGCGTTTTTCAGTTGGAGTTCGTTACTTTTGAAGCGACGTCGTCCAGCTTAACACACAAGTGGAAACGGCAGCGTTTCGTTCGTCTTCTCAACATCTGTATATATGGAATCGAATTGGGGATTTAGGGTTAATCCCGAAATTCCAATTACGATTTCAAATACGAGCGATTCTCCAAGATTGCGAAGCGAGTTCGAGCGATAGAGATTCGATTCGAGCGTTCAGATTGACGTTGGCTGTTCCAGTTGCTGTTGGAAGCTTATCGAGTGCTCAGGAATCAGGCTGGTCTCCGGCAGACGTGGATAGAGGCGAAACGGTGCTGCGGCGTCAAACTCCGAACAGGGGCTATCGGAGGGGGCTTTAAAACCCTCCAGGCTTCTCTTCTGTATTCTTTAATTGCTTGATTGGTGTTTGGTGTATAAGACTGATTTTGGTTTTGTGCTTGATTGAACTTTAGAGAGTTACTCCAATGCTTGTGTATTTTTTGCATTCAATCAATAATAATAACCATTCCCTTATACAATCATATAACATTGTGGTATCAGAGCCGTGATTCATCGAACATTATTGATTTTGGTGGACATAGGTGTGATTCTTGGTCAAAAATTAGAGTTTAGTGTCATTGTCGGCCCCGCCTATAGTAGTAGTGGCCTGGACTGGCACTGAACCTCATTTGTGTGTGCTATCTTGCATGAACTGTGACCTTGAATTGTGTTCTTGTGAACTGTGGTGTGGAGCCTGAATATTTGCTTCTGAAAATCTGTGTTTTTAGTGCTGAAATCTTGCTGTTTATTCTTCTTTATAATGACTGATATTAGGCTTAAGCCCTTTGATGGGTAGATGGATTTTGCTATGTGGCTTATGAGAATGGAGGGAATTCTGGTTAAGGAATAGTGTTGGAGAGCTGTTAGTGAGGAATGGTTGAGCCCAACCTCAGACCAAGTGAAAAAGGACCTTAAGCAATTAGCCTTAGCTGAGATTATGATGAGACTCACAGATGATGTAGCTAGACCCCTGATGAAAATCAAAGATCCTAAGGTTTTATGGGACTCCCTAAAAACCACCTATCAAACTAAGTCTCTACCCAATAGGATATTCCTACTTAAGAAGCTCTTTACCTTTAAGATGGACTTATCCCTGAGTATCCAAGAAAATCTAGATATTTTCCTTAGGATAAACTTAGACTTAGAGAGGTGTGAGGATGCTATTAAAGAAGAACACCAAGCTGTTATTCTCCTTAGCTCCCTGCCCCACCAGTTTGATGGCCTTAATGATGTAATTCAGTTTGGAAGAGAGGATTTAACACTAGCTAAGATCACTGGGTTCATGACTCAGAAAGATGAGTCCTTGAGTGTTTTTAAGCAGAAAAATGGTATGAAACAGCAGGTTAAAAGTGAGGTAATGTTTGTCAAAACAAAGCCTAAGTTTAATCCCAAATCCAACAAATCCCGTAAGTTTAAAGCCCATAGCAAAGAACCTGAGAAAAAGCTAGAGAATGTCAAGTGTTTTCACTGTGGTGAGATGGATCATTATATGAATGGTTGCCCTAAGAGAAATAAAAAGGACCATAAGAAGAAAGAACAAACTAAAACAGATTACACTAATGTGTGTGAAACTCAATATCAACCTGAAATTCTTGTTGTTGCAAACTCTGAAAGTATGAATGCTTGGATTCTAGATTCTGGATGTACTATGCATGCTTCTCCTTATAAGTCCTTGTTTGATGATATTAAACTGTGTGATGGTGGGGAGGTTAAGTTAGGGGACACTACTACTCTGAAAATCATGGGTACTGGGACTGTTCCATTGAAAATGTTTGATGGTAAAATAAAAATTTTGCAGAATGTTGCTTTGGTGCCTAATCTAAGAAGAAATTTAATTTCTGAATCTGCATTAGAAGATAAAGGCTGTCAAATAATTTCTAAGAATGGAACTAGGGATGTCTTAAGAGATGACCATGTTGTTATTAGGAGCATGAGGGTAGGTGGCTTGTATCATGTCTCTTTATCCCCTGAACTGAATGTTGTGCATGCTAGTGATAAGAATCTTGATGAAACTAAGTTATGGCATGCTAGACTTGGACACATTGGTAATAAAGGCTTGTTTCACTTGTTTAAAAATGGATTAATCAAGAAAAATCCTTGTGATATTGAATTCTGTGAAATCTGTATACTTGGGAAGAAAACTGCACATGCTTTTGGTAAATCAAAGATGACTGTTAATAAAAAGCTTGAATATGTGCATTGTGATTTATGGGGACCTGCCTAAGTATGTTCTGCTGGTGGTAGGAGTTATTTTGTCTCATTTGTTGACCATTTCACTAGAAGAGGATGGATTTACTTGATGAAATCCAAAACAGAAGCACTTGATTGTTTTAAGGCCTGGAAATTATCTGTTGAGAGTGAAACTGACTTGAAAGTTAAATGCTTGAGAACTGATAATGGCTTAGAATTTTGCAATAAACTGTTTGATGATTTTTGTGTTACAAATGGTATCAAAAGACATTTAACTGTTCCATATACACCACAACAGAATGGAATAGCTGAAAGAATGAATAGAACACTTCTAGAAAAGGCTAGATGCATGCTAATTAGCTCAGGCCTTAAGAGTTCTATGTGGGGTGAAGCTGTGAATTGTGCTACATATTTGATAAATAGATCCCCATATTCTGCTATTGATTTTAAAGTGCCCCTTGAAATGTGGTTAGAGAAGAAAATACACATAGACCACTTAAGACCCTTTGGGTGTACTGCATATGCCAAAGTATCTGAAAGAAAACTGGAACCTAGGGCCATTAAAACTGTCATGTTAGGCTATCCTAGTGGTTGTAAGGGATATAAGTTGCTTGTTATACAACCTGGTGCATATAAACTTATTAGAGCCAGATCTGTTACCTTCAATGAGAAGGACTTTCATTTTAAAAATCTGATAACTGATGCTCCAACTATTGTTTCAGGCTCTTCCCAAGACACCATAGACTTCATTCCATCTGGGTATCTCATGGGAAACCAAGGAGGACCAAGTGGAGATGCAGCAGGGGAGGCTGACTCAGCAGGGACACAAGGATCAGGAGGGCATTTGGACCTGCACACCCCTCCTCAGGTAAGCTTGGGAAACCAAGAAGAAGGAGGGAGTGATCAAGATGAGGACCATGGGAGTAACTTACCACATCAACCTGATGGGGACCAGCTAAGTCTTCCTAGTTCTAGTACTAATAGAAATGCTAGTCATTCACCTATTGGTCAAAATGATATTGATGTGCAAGGTGCCCCTCCCAAAGCAACAGTGGTGGAGGCACAAATGTTGTTAACACTGATCTGATTGTGCATAATCCTGCTGTGTCTGCTGCCATGACTGATGACATTGCTAGTGCTCATGTTGATAATGATTTATCTAATTACATGCTCACTAGAGATAGGGTGCCTAGGACTAGAATTCCAAACAAGAGATATGCTGATGTTGCTGAATTTGCTAACATTGCTGAATATGCTATTAATGTTGCTGAAAAGGTGAAATATGTTGTGCCTAAAACTTATGATGAAGCCATGAAAAGTAAGGATAGTGATAAATGGAAACTTGCAATGAGTGAGGAGATTGAGTCGATGTTTAATAATGGGACTTGGGAACTAGTTCCTAGGCCTCCCGGGGCTAAAATAATTGGTAGTAAATGGGTGTTTAGGATTAAAGAACCTAATTCACCAACTGAACCCCCTAGATTTAAGGCTAGGCTTTGTGCAAAAGGTTTTACACAAAGGGAGGGCATTGACTATAATGAGATTTTTGCTCCAGTTGTGAAATATAAAACATTGAGACTCCTCCTTGCTATGACAACTGTTTATGATTGGCATTTACAACAAATGGATGTTAAAACTACATTTCTACATGGTAACCTAAATGAAACAATTTATATGTCTCAAGCCACAGGTTATGTAGATCATAAACTGCCAGATCATGTTTATCTGTTAAGGAAATCCATTTATGGCTTGAAACAATCACCCAGATAGTGGAACATTAAATTCAATGAATGCATGATGTCTCTTGGTTTTGCTAGAAGCAAATACTTGTTTGTACTTGAAAAGGCCCAAGTCTGGTCTGATTCTCTATTTGCTGCTGTATGTTGATGATATACTTATTATGAGCAATTCTGAATCTGAAATTTCTAAGATCAAAAAGCAATTGAGCTCAAACTTTGACATGAAGGACTTAGGCATTGCTAAGAAAATTCTAGGCATAAACATTGTGAGAAATAGGCAAAAGAAACTGATATTTTTGTCCCAAGCTGAATATATTGATAAGGTCCTTGACAAGTTTAGTATGCATGATAGCAAACCTGCCTTGATACCCTTAGGAGGGTGATGGACCATAATTGTATGAATCATAAACACAGTTAAACTCACCAAATTAGACTCTTTGTCTATTTAACTTTTGCTTGTTAGTTCCGATATTTATCTACAGGGTATTTTGAAGTCTAGAGAGAATACAGGCTAAGGAGGACTTTTAAAGCTGAAAATGAATTACGAGTCATTCCAGGTCACGACCAAATTCTGACTTTCAAGAACCGGACGTGGAATCACTCAAAACAAGTCCAACCGAAGGGCAACCAGAGTCAGTCCGGAGCTGAAAGGACCGATGGCTTTTGGGAATAAGCTCACAAAACACACTCCACCACTCACCATCCTCCACCTAGCCGGCGGCTAAGCTTCTCCTCTCCTCCATGGACATGTGGCCGGCGGCTTTTGGGAAGGGTGACATCACCCGATGGCTTTGAGCTCTCCTCCCATTTTGTGACATGTGGTGGCCTCTCATCCACATCCATCCCTTGCCCTTAGCCTATAAATAGAGATGCCCTCTTCACTTGTAAATCATCCCACAATCACAAGTTCTTTAGAGAGATAGAGGGCTTAACCCTCTTCTCTTCACTTTCAATACACATTTTGTTCTTCATTTTGGAGCTACTTTTCCTTGCTTGGATCTTGCTTAGGAGCTCCTCTCCTCCACTTATTGTAGGTACAAAAGCCACGTCTTTCTCTTCCCTGACTTGTCCTTTTCTTTCCGTATATATTGTTCGTACTTTAAAGTTATTCTCCTTTTCTGTATCCTTGTTCAAAGCCATTGTTTGCTTGTATTCCTTGACATGAATACAAGTAGCTAAAGCTTGTATTCGGTAGAGGGAGTATTTATATCATAAACCGTTCTAGACCCTTCTCTTAGTGCCTCCTTGTGTTCAACTTGTTCTAGGTGCCTTATATTAGGTCAGAATTCCATTGGTTGAGTGGATGCTCGGAAGAGCAAAGCTCTGCCATGGGTTCGTGATCTTCCGTGGATAAGTGGAGGCTCGGAAGAGCACATCTTATCTGTGGAAGTCAACCTCTTTTAAACACCATTTGGTTTATCAAGAATGATGATCAAATGGATGCACATATGACGGACGCACAGTCGTTATGTGCAAACGTCAAGAATAAATTTATAAGGTTGCTACTCGCGACTTTACTACTGGGTAGCAAGTGGTAAGTAGGGGTCGAACCCAAGAGAATTAGGGGGATAAGTCGTTCTTTGAGGGATTTGTACAGCGAGGGAGCGTGTTTTAAGGTTGATTGAGATTTTAGCGGTTATGACTAAGTGACTTTGTTTGGTTGTTTTTGGTTTTGAGTGCGGAAAAGTAAATTATAGAAAAATAAATACTGACAAATAAAAAGAAGACTTACAGTGGGTGATGCGTGATTTGCGAGTCCTCCGGATGGTGAGTGCAGTTGAGTAAGGCAGTTATACTAGGAAAGTAAATACAAGGGGGTTTTGTAATTCAAGGAAAACATTCGGTTTTGGGGGCCTTGCATCATAGCCTATTTTATCATTTTAGTAATCTTTCTAAGTATTCAAACGTGCATCAAGGCCATTTCAAGCGCTCGATTTGCCACACTGTCTAGTCTTTTGCAAAAGTGTTCGAAAGTGAATCAAGGCCATTTCAAGCTCTCGACTTGCAACACTATCTAATCTTTTGCAAAAAACGTAGAGCCCTTGTTCTACTCAGACTAGCACCCCATTTCAAGGTATGCTAGCCTATGTGCATCCATTTGGATTGTCTTTTCCAATTTATCCAAATGGTGTTTGAGAGAGATCGAACTCCTCAGATAAGCTTTGCCATTTCAAGCATCCACTTACCCGAGTATGTTCACGAACTTCCACGGAAGAGCTTTGCCATTTCAAGCATCCACTCAACCTTGAAAGTTTTGATCTAATATATGGCACATAGAACAAGTTTTGAATACAGAGAAAAAAAACTAAAATAGTCTAAAACATTTTATAATACAAGTACGCCCCTTCAACCGAATAAAGAGTTTAGCTACGATTACCCATGGAAGAGGATATCATAGCTAAATACTCGGGGGTTTTTGAAAGACAGTAAGTAAAGGGGAATACTCAAGAACCGACAGGAGTATTCCCAAATCCTACTTGAATACTCAAGAACCAACAGGAGTATTTTCTAAAACCGTTATAATACTCAAGAACCAACAAGAGTATTATTTCAAACAAAAGCTTACAAAGTAACCAAAGTTTCTAGAGAGAGAAGTGAGATGATGATTTTTGGATGGATTACAAGTGAGGGAGAGGCATGTATTTATAGCCAAGGAGGGTTGAGGAGGAGATGACACTTGGCACAAGATGATTGGAGGAGCAAGGATGTGGAGGAGAGGAGGACAAGTGTCAAGCTCCCATGGTGGAGTCAAAAGCCGCCGGTTGCAATGGGAGGGGAGGGAGGAAGCCGCCGGTTGCAAGGAGGAGGGGAGGAGGAGGGGAGGAGGAAGGAGGGGGTGAGTCACCCCATGACTCACCTCTTCCTTAAAGCCGCCGGTCATGGAGGAGAAGGAGTGAGTTTTGTGACTTTTGTGCAGTCTTTTCACAAAACTATCAGTCCAATTCCACTCCGGTCTGACTTTGGTTGCTCCTCGGTTGGATTTGTATTGAGTGATTCAATGTCAGGATCTTGAGATTTCTGTATTCAGCGTCTGATCGTGACCTTGAACTGACTCGTAATATCTTTTCCGCGTAAAATCCTCTCCTTAGCGTGTTTTCTCTCTAGAGTCCAAAATACCCTGTATATATAAATCGGAACTAACAAGCAAAAGTTAACTAGACCAACAGTCTAATTTAGTGGGTTTTACTGTGTTTTTTATTCGTATAATTATGGTCCATCAGATCACCCCACACTTTTAGTTGTTCGTCCCGAACAATGCTATTAAAGGGCGGCATACGAAGTAAGCTTTTAAAATATGAAAGTTAGACTGTGGGACTCGATTTATCCTAATTCATGCATTACTTACTTATTACCAAATTAAACTGTGTAAATAAATAGAAGAAACTTGTAACGTGTACCTTCATGCTGAGATGCAAATTATTTTGGATGTTTCGGAAGATAGCCCTTTTTAGGCTCCTGGATTGTAATCTCGGGACCGTCTCGCACTATATGGTTTCCTTGTAGCTTTCTCTAGCACGTGATTCGGTTCGGGTTTCAATGGTTTGGTCTTTGATTTTCTTTTGGCGAGGGACAGCTTTTGTAGTGAATCGGCCTTTGGCCTTTGATTTGACTCTTTGAGTACTTCACTTTTTTGTTCGGTTAAAACCTTCACAATTTTGGGCCTTTGGCCTCTTGATTTGCTTCTTGGAGCTTTTTGCTTCTTTGTGACTTGCTAGTCCATTTTCTCAAGCCTTTTTGGGAGGTCCAATCATTGCCCGCAAGCCTATGGAAATACCACCCCGCTCCTCTCATCATTGTCGTTTCGCGCGGGTCAAGATGAGGGTCGCTCATCTATTTTCTCGACTACTTTGACTAGAGATAGGACGGTCTGATTCCCGTCCTCGCCCTTTTTTTTCTTTTTGCATAAACACTGCATGGCGGAGATGACTTCAATCTTCACTGAAACCCGAAGTGCAGCATCCACTGACTTCGAAAACCATATAGTTAGATTTGATCCTTCGATTGCTTGCCAAGCCTCTCTAGGGCAGTTTCTATCAACTCCACATCCCTAGTTTATCTCAGCACAAAGGGACAAATGAGAAGTTACGTTCTAAGTTTTTTGACAGTTGAATTTTCACAAGGTAAATGCATGAATTTTAGATCTATCTTTTTCACATTCTTAAGTTCATATTTTCAAAAAGATAATTATTAAGGGAAAAGGAAAAACATGTTATTTATTTACAAAGGTGGATCTCACCCCACACTTTTGAACGAAGGCGTGCCTTTCAGCAAGACTTAGTTCAAAAGCCATGCAAGCAAACAATTATGAGAAGGAAATGACATTAAGGAAAATGGAAGAACGGAACTCCCTTTAAAGTGTCGAGTGAACGACATGGTATGAGGCTGGATAATCGAGGGAGTTCGGCTGGGGCCTTGAACTCTCAGCGCAGGCCCGGTAACTCACGGAAGCTGCCTGACTGATCCGGTCTTGCTCCAAAAACCGATTCATAAATAGTCATTTCTTCTATGCACCAAGTGGGTGAGAGCGACTTATTGGTAAAAACTAAATGACAGAAAATAAAAGACTGAAAGTAAGATAGGTGTTGGGTTACCTCTCGACCAGTGCCTTTGTTTAACGTCGTTGGCTCGACAGTACCTCATTCCTAGATCACTGGTTTGGATCCCATGGGTGGCTCAGGTCATATTTCGCCACTGTTCCTGTGTTGATTTTTGCCTTGCCTTTTCCTGATTTCTTGCTTGGGTTAAAACCCCATGGTTTTGGTGTTTTTTCTTTCCATTGCTTCTGAGAAGACGGGGGACCTTTGACCATAGCTGCTGGTCTTGTCACTCTTTCGGTCTCCTTAGGCAGGTCAGACATCTGTGTACCGCAATCTGAGATAGGTATAATGTCTGGCGGTTTCTTTGTATCCGTGCGGCTATTATCAATGTAGAAATTCGCAATTTTGCCGCCGAACTTAAGCGATAATGAGGCCGTGCCCACATCGATCCTTGCTTTAGTAGCGTAGAGGAATGGTCGTCCCAATATTATTGTTGGAGGGTCGTCTTCGCTAGTCTCTCCCGTTTGTATTACATAAAAGTCTGCAGTGACGACGAGCTCTCCCACATGGAGTATTACATCTTCCAGCACTCCAACCGGACGGATGCACGATTTATCTCCTAGCTCGATATTTGATCTGGGTGGTTTCAACGGACCAAGTCCTAATACGTAATATAAGGAGGAAGGCATGGCGTTGATAGCAGCCCCAAGATAGACTAAGCACTTATGAATCTGGGTTTCACCAATACCGCAGGTGACTGTGAAGGCCCCTGGGTCTTTATCTCTTTCCAGTTGTGACTCATGATCTGAAGTGAGGGCTCTTTCTATTGTCGGGCCCTTCTGCCCATTCCTTGGCTTAGGATTAATATTTTGCTTTGAAGCATAAATATTAGTTGGGGAGTCCCACCTTAAATCGTTATTGTCATCCCATCCAGATGTTAGTATGTCAGAGTGTATGATCGGTGGCGGTGTTATGCAAATGGTGAATGCGTACCATCCATTGTCAGCATGCGTAACCCATGTTTTGCCATCATTGGGTCGGTCTTCCTCTTGGTTCCAATTAGGACGGTGCCTCCGGGTGAAGTGCTTGTTTGTAAGTTTGTAAGTTGGGGATCGTGCAACTTCTCCCAGTGTCGCCTTTTCGTTTGACCTCTTTATCATGCTAAGATTCGCCTCTGGGTTTTGGATGGTTTGTGAAGGAAGTCTGCCAGGCTCATTAGTGAGTGTTGACATTGCAGTGGCGAGCTGGGACATTTGTTTGGTCAGTTCTGAAATTGCCCCGTCAGCTTTCGCCTGGTATTGGTGTAGCGAAGTACCCAATTGATTTATGTTTCCTGCGAGCTCCTTCATTGTGTCATCGAGTGACTTGGTTGGTTCTTGCTGATTATGCGGGCCGGTTTGGTACTGATTTGGTCCTCTTTGCTGATATTGGCCTGCCGATGGAGCGTTCTGGTTATACTGTCGGTGGGGGGGTCGGTAGTATGACTGAGCTAGTTAAGTGACAGCTGGTGGTGCTTCCTTCTGAGGATAGTTGTTGTTACGCCAGTTCGGGTTGGTTGCTTGACCATACTGTCGGCTCTGTCCGGCTCTGTCGTTGCTGTTGTTGTTGTATCCTTGGTATCCTCCTACTGCATTCACTTCTGCCGGTTCCTCTTCTATTAATGTCGGGCATGCGTCAGTTTTGTGGTCCGTAGAGCCACAAAATTCGCAAGGCTTAACTGGAACTGGTTGTCTTCGTAGGAACTGAATCATCATCTCCTTCATTTGTTTCATCTCTTCTGGCATGGAGTTCATCGGTGTTTCAGCTTTTGCCACATTCCTTGTTCGGGAAAATTCTTCCTGACGAGTCGTCTCTTCTCTAAATCGGGCGTTTTCAGCAACGTCGGTGATGAGATTCCTTATGCCACTTAATGACAGATTCATCATGGATCCTCCAGCTGAGGCATCCATAAGCATTTTGTCTAAGGGTCTTAATCCATCAATGAGATACTCGACTGCGAGTTTCTCAGGTAGTCCAAGGGTACAGCAGCTTCTCTCCAGGCGGTTGAACTTTTCCAGGTAATCGTACATAGTTTCAGTAGGCCCTTGCTTGATGTCTTGCAGTTGCCTCCTTACTTGCATTGCCCATCCTGCCGGGTAGTATTTGTCCAAGAATTTCTTTTGCATCTGAGCCCATGTTCGGATGCTATCGGAAGGCAATGAAAGGAACCAGTCGTTTTCCGCGTCGATGAGGGAAAAATAGAACGCCTTCAACTTGAAGTCGTCTACGTTTACGCCACTTGGTTTTAAGTTCTGGCAAATACCATGTAAGCGCTGGAGATGAGTCATTGCTAATTCTCCACGTGTTCCTGAGAATTTCGGTAATTTGTGGGCCACGGAAGTGTTGATGATGACATTTCCAGTTCAGGGCCTTCGTGAATGCACCATGGCTGGTTTCTGAAACACGGTGCTGAGAGTTCTCCCATAGTAGGTTCGCGGTAATTGTTGTTATCCCCGTAGTAGTTATCGAAAGCGGGTTCTCGTCTCGGCACTTGTCGTGGTTGAGGGGGTGGTGGATATCTAGGGGGTTGTACTGGACCAGCTGCATTTCGGTCCTCGGGTGGTTCTTTGTTTCTTCTGATGGCCTCCCTATCACGAGCTCTTCTGTTTCTGATGAGTTGTTCCGGATCGTCGACAAATGGAAGTGGCACCTCATCATTTCGATCGTATAGGTTTATTTCTTCATCATCTAGGTAGTCATGGTGGCTTCCTTCGCGAGACATGGTTGTTTTGAAGCGAGTATCGATTCAAAGAACTTTATCCGATTAATTAACTAATTCCCCGGCAACGGCGCCAATTTTGACGGACGCACAGTCGTTATGTGCAAACGTCAAGAATAAATTTATAAGTTTGCTACTCGCGACTTTACTACTGGGTAGCAAGTGGTAAGTAGTGGTCGAACCCAAGGGAATTAGGGGGATAAGTCGTTCTTTGAGGGATTTGTACAGCGAGGGAGCGTGTTTTAAGGTTGATTGAGATTTTAGCGGTTATGACTAAGTGACTTTTTTTGGTTGTTTTTGGTTTTGAGTGCGGAAAAGTAAATTACAGAAAAATAAATACTGACAAATAAAAAGAAGACTTACAGTGGGTGATGCGTGATTTGCGAGTCCTCCGGATGGTGAGTGCAGTTGATTAAGGCAGTTATACTAGGAAAGTAAATACAAGGGGGTTTTGTAATTCAAGGAAAACATTCGGTTTTGGGGGCCTTGCATCATAGCCTGTTTTATCATTTTAGTAATCCTTCTAAGTATTCAAACGTGCATCAAGGCCATTTCAAGTGCTCGATTTGCCACACTGTCTAGTCTTTTGCAAAAGTGTTCGAAAGTGAATCAAGGCCATTTCAAGCACTCGACTTGCAACACTGTCTAATCTTTTGCAAAAAACGTAGAGCCCTTGTTCTACTCGCACTAGCACCCCATTTCAAGGTATACTAGCCTATGTGCATCCATTTGGATTGTCTTTTCCGATTTATCCAAATGGTGTTTGAGAGAGATCGAACTCGTCAGATAAGCTTTGCCATTTCAAGCATCCACTTACCCGAGTATGTTCACGAACTTCCACGGAAGAGCTTTGTCATTTCAAGCATCCACTCAACCTTGAAAGTTCTGATCTAATATATGGCACATAGAACAAGTTTTGAATACAGAGAAAAAAAACTAAAATAGTCCAAAACATTTTATAATACAAGTACGCCCCTTCAACCGAATAAAGAGTTTAGCTACGATTACCCATGGAAGAGGATATCATAGCTAAATACTCGGGGGTTTTTGAAAGACAGTAAGTAAAGGGGAATACTCAAGAACCAACAGGAGTATTCCCAAATCCTACTTGAATACTCAAGAACCAACATGAGTATTCTCTAAAACCGTTATAATACTCAAGAACCAACAGGAGTATTATTTCAAACAAAAGCTTACAAAGTAACCAAAGTTTCTAGAGAGAGAAGTGAGATGATGATTTTTGGATGGATTACAAGTGAGGGAGAGGCATGTATTTATAGCCAAGGAGGGTTGAGGAGGAGATGACACTTGGCACAAGATGATTGGAGGAGCAAGGATGTGGAGGAGAGGAGGACAAGTGTCAAGCTCCCATGGTGGAGTCAAAAGCCGCCGGTTGCAATGGGAGGGGAGGGAGGAAGCCGCCGGTTGCAAGGAGGAGGGGAGGAGGAAGGAGGGGGTGAGTCACCCCATGACTCACCTCTCCCCTAAAGCCGCCGGTCATGGAGGAGAAGGAGTGAGTTTTGTGACTTTTGTGCAGTCTTTTCACAAAACTATCAATCCAATTCCGCTCCGGTCTGACTTTGGTTACTCCTCGGTTGGATTTGTATTGAGTGATTCCATGTTAGGATCTTGAGATTTCTGTATTCAGCGTCTGATCGTGACCTTGAACTGACTCGTAATATCTTTTCAGCGTAAAATCCTCTCCTTAGCGTGTTTTCTCTCTAGAGTCCAAAATACCCTGTAGATATAAATCGGAACTAACAAGCAAAAGTTAACTAGACCAATAGTCTAATTTAGTGGGGTTTACTGTGTTTTTTATTCGTATAATTATAGTCCATCAACATACTAGAACAAGAGTTCTTTGTCTTGCAAAAGACTAGACGGTGTGGCAAGTCATGTACTAGGAATAGCCTTGATACACTTTTGAACACTTAGTATGATCATTAGAGGTCAATGATGAACGATGATATGATATGAAACCCCTAAACCGAATCCTTTCCTTATAGTCCATTATCAACTGTTGTAATTTACTTCCAGTTCTCAAAGCACACTCAAACCCAACCCCAATCGCATTTAATTTATGCGTAAGCTTCATTAAAGAACAACTAATCCACCAATTCCCTTGGGTTCGACCCCTACTTACCACTTGCTACCCAGTAGTGAAGTCGCGAGTAGCGGAGATATAAATTTATTTTTGCACAGAGAACATCGCACCTTAACGACAGTGCGGTGGGCTCCGTCAAAATTGGCGCCGTTGCCGGGGAATTGGATTTATAAATCGGAGTAGTTGTTCTTTTTATTTTACGAACCACCATGTCGATGTACTATCAAAATGAGCCTTGGAACGATGAGGAGTTTTCCCCACCACCTTTCGAATTTGAAATTCGCGAGAAGATCAACAACATAGAGCAATCCCGGGACGAAACTTTGGACGAGTACTTGGCGTACTTTGACTCCATTGTGACGAGCTGCCCGCACCATGGATTCACCAACCACGATCTTCTTCAAAGGTTTCTCAATGAGATGATGCCACAAGAGTGGAATTGGCTAAATGATGCAGCGGGAGGCTCGGTGAACAACTTAGACATAGCTGATCTTTTGAACTTAATAGATGATTTGGCCGCGAGGTCAAGACCAAGACAAGATCAGGCCATGTGGCGCGAAGAACTGGACAACACGATGCTCCAAATCAGGGCCAAAACCGAATTATGGGCAGCAGAAAATGAGCTGGCAGCTAGCACCCAGCAATTGGCCACAGACATACAGCAATTGAATGCCTCGATGCACCAATTCACGGCCGAAACCAAATCATGGGCAATAGAAAGGATGGCTGAACCCGAGGAGCCGGCAGAGAATGAGGACCAATAGATGACCGAAGAAGAACAGGCCAAGACAGGCCCGGTCCTCACTGTCGGAGCACCCGAGCCACTCAAGGACAAGGAGGAAGAATTGGCAGCTAGCATCCAGCAAATGAGTGCCCCGATACACCAAGACGAGGTCGAAAATGAGGAATTATGGGCGGCTACACAAATGATCTGGGACCGCATTGCCGAACTGCCCAAATCAATTTTGGTCCTAACTGAAGAGTTGCCCGAGACATACCCAGACCTCAGTATGATTGCCCTCGAAGACCATATGAATGACGAGGATGAGGAACCATGGTTGCCTGAAGAAGAGCTCCATTCAGATTATCCCTGGGAGTTAAAAGAAGAACTGCCCAAATCAGGCCCGATCCTTATCACCAATCCATCCAAGGAAATCACAGTCCTAACTGCCGAGCTAACAGAAGTCCCGAACCTCACTGCCAAAGCGGCCGAAGAAATCAAGCCAGGCCCGGTCCTTGCGCTCGGAGCACCCGAGGAAGCCCCGGACCTCATTGCCGAACTGTCCGAGAAAGACCTGGTCCTCACTGTCGGAGCACCTGAAACAGACCCAGTCCTCATGGTCGAAGTGCCTCAACTTAACCCTTCGTGTTTTATGCCGATCATAGCCACCGAAGATCATATAATCAGTAATGATGAGGTGCAAGGGGAGTTAGAGGAGGAGCATGAGCCAAAAAAGCCGACAAAGGATCTCTCACTCGTCACAAGCCAAGGAAAACCGCCTGAAAACTCACTCGTTCCAAGACAACCATCCATCACTGCCACAATGAAGAGGATTGGCAGAGGCGCATGCTTAATGTCGCCTACATTTAATGGCACAAAACCAAACTTCCAAACTCGCAAAGGTGCCAACTATTCAAACATGAAGAAGCGACAAAGACATGGGTCGAAAGAATGGAAACCCGGAAGGAGTAACAAGCGAGCACGACTCATTGGACCAGCAACTATGGTCAATAAAGCCTCACCATCTCGGAGCAAAAGGGCAGCAGAGAAGAAGTTCGACCTCAAGCACCCATGGGATCCCTACTTATGATCCATGAGTGAGGTACTGTCGAGCTAACGACGTTAAACAAATGCACTGGTCGGGAGGTAACCCGAAACCTATCTTACTTTCAGTAATTTTCTTTTCTGTCATTTAGTTTTTACCATAAGTCGCTCTCACCCACTTTTTGTATAGAAGGAATGTCTAACATGTAGGAATCGGTTTTTGGAGCAAGATCAGATCAGCCAGGCAGCTTCCGAGAAATTACCGAGCCTGCGCTGAGAGTTCAAGGCCCCACCCGAAATCCCTCGATTATTCAGCTCGAGCTATGTCGTTCCACGACACGACACAGTAAAAGGGAGTTCAGTTCTTCTCTTTTCCTTAATGTCATTTCCTTCTCTTGTATATATTTGCATGACTTTTGAACTAAGTCGTGCTGAAAGGCACGCCTTCGTTCAAAAGTGTGGGGTGAGAACCGCCTGTGTACATAGTTAACATGTTTTTCTTTTTTTTCCTTTTCCCTTAATATTATGTTTTTGAAAATATGAACTTGAGAATGTGAAAAAGATAGGTCTAAATTCATGCATTTACCTTGTGAAAATTCAACTGTTTAAAAACTTAGAATGTAACTTCTCATTTGTCCCTTTGTGCTGAGATATACAGGGGATGTGGAGTTGATAGAAAATGCCCTAGAGAGGCTTGGCAAGCAATCGAAGGATCGAATCTAACTATATGGTTTTCGAAGTCAGTGGAGGCTGCACTTCGGGTTTCAGTAAAGATTGAAGTCATCTCCACCATGCAGCGTTTATGCAAGAGGTGGGACGGGAATCAAACCGTCCTATCTCTAGTCCTAATAGCCGGGAAAATAGATGAGCGACCCTCATCTTGACCCGCGCGAAACGGCAAGGATGAGAAAGAGCGGGGAGGTATTTCCATATGCTTGCGGGCGACGATTGGACCTCCCAAAAAGGCTGAGAAAATGGACTAGCAAGTCACAATGAAGCAAAAAGCTCAAAGAAGCTAATCAAAGGCCAAAGGCCAAATTTGTGAAGGTTTTAACCGAAACAAAAGTGAAGAAACTCCAATTCAACATCAAAGGCCAAAGGCCGATTCACTACAGAAGCTGTCCCACGCCAAAAAGAAATCAAAGTGCTCAACTCAGTGAAACCCGAGCCGAATCACGTGCTAGAGAAAGCTACAAGGAAACCATATAGTACGAATCGATCCCAAGAATGTAGTCCAAGAGCCTGAAAAGGGCTATCTCCCGAAACATCTGAATTAATTTGCATCTCGGCGTAAAGGTACACGTATCAAGTTTCTTCTAAGTATTTACACGGTTTAGTTTGGTAATAAGTAAGTAATGCATGAATTAGGATAAATCGAGTCCCACAATCTCACTTTCCTATTTTAAAGCTTTTACTTGGATTGTGTGCATCCCTTTAAAAAGCATTGTTCGGGACGAACAACTAAAAGTGTAGGGTGATCTGATGGACCATAATTGTATGAATCATAAACACAGTTAAACCCACCAAATTAGACTCTTTGTCTATTTAACTTTTGCTTGTTAGTTCCGATATTTATCTACAGGGTATTTTAAAGTCTAGAGAGAATACAGGCTAAGGAGGACTTTTAAAGCTGAAAATGAATTACGAGTCATTCCAGGTCACGACCAAATTCTGACTTTCAAGAACCGGACGTGGAATCACTCAAAACAAGTCCAACCGAAGGGCAACCAGAGTCAGTACGGAGCTGAAAGGACCGATGGCTTTTGGGAATAAGCTCACAAAACACACTCCACCACTCACCATCCTCCACCTAGCCGGCGGCTAAGCTTCTCCTCTCCTCCATGGACATGTGGCCGGCGGCTTTTGGGAAGGGTGACATCACCCGATGGCTTTGAGATCCTCCTCCCATTTTGTGACATGTGGTGGCCTCTCATCCACATCCATCCCTTGTCCTTAGCCTATAAATAGAGATGCCCTCTTCCCTTGTAAATCATCCTACAATCACAAGTTCTTTAGAGAGATAGAGGGCTTAACCCTCTTCTCTTCACTTTCAATACACATTTTGTTCTTCATTTTGGAGCTACTTTTCCTTGCTTGGATCTTGCTTAGGAGCTCCTCTCCTCCACTTATTGTAGGTACAAAAGCCACGGCTTCCCTGACTTGTCCTTTACTTTCCGTATATATTGTTCTTACTTTAAAGTTATTCTCCTTTTCGGTATCCTTGTTCAAAGCCATGGTTTGCTTGTATTCCTTGACATGAATACAAGTAGCTAAAGCTTGTATTCGGTAGAGGGAGTATTTATATCATAAACCGTTCTAGACCCTTCTCTTAGTGCCTCTTTGTGTTCAACTTGTTCTAGGTGCCTTATATTAGGTCAGAATTCCATTGGTTGAGTGCATGCTCGGAAGAGCAAAGCTCTGCCATGGGTTCGTGATCTTCCGTGGATAAGTGGAGGCTCGGAAGAGCACAGCATACCTGTGGAAGTCAACCTCTTTTAAACACCATTTGGTTTATCAGGAATGATGATCAAATGGATGCACATACTAGAACAAGAGTTCTTTGTCTTGCAAAAGACTAGACGGTGTGGCAAGTCATGTGCTAGGAATAGCCTTGATACACTTTTGAACACTTAGTATGATCATTAGAGGTCAATGATGAACGATGATATGATATGAAACCCCTAAACCGAATCCTTTCCTTACAGTCCATTATCAACTGTTGTAATTTACTTCCAGTTCTCAAAGCACACTCAAACCCAACCCCAATCGCATTTAATTTATGCATAATCTTCATTAAAGAACAAATAATCCACCAATTCCCTTGGGTTCGACCCCTACTTACCACTTGCTACCCAGTAGTGAAGTCGCGAGTAGCGGAGATATAAATTTATTTTTGCACAGAGAACATCGCACCTTAACGACAATGCGGTGGGCTCCATCAGAGGGCACTTAGTCCTTAGTAAAGAAGATTGTCCTAAAGATGAAACTGCTAGGAAGAAGATGCGTTCCATTCCTTATGATGTTGCAGTTGGTAGTGTGATGTATTGCATGGTATGTACTAGGCCAGATCTTGCTTTTGGGATAAGTGTGCTAAGTAGATTCATGTCTAACCCAGGGGAAAGTCATTGAAATGCTATGAAATTTTTGCTAAAATATCTAAACCATACTAAGAACTTGGGACTTGTATATTCTGCATATGGGAATAAGCCTGATTTGATTGGATATCTTGACTCAGATTATGCTAGCAATAGGGATACTAGAAAGTCTACAACTGGACTATTTTTTACTTGGCATGGTAATTGTGTGTCATGGAAATCCCAATTGCAATCAGTGGTAGCATTATCTTCAACTGAAGCTGAATATATTGCTGCTACTGAGGCAGCTAAAGAGGCTATTTGGCTTAAGGGTCTATTATCTGAAATTGAACAATGTGCTTATGTGCCTTTGATCTATTCTGATAGCATGAGTGCTTTGCATCTTTGTAGAGATCCTGTTTATCATGAAAGAAGTAAACATATTGATGTTAGACTTCATTTTATTAGGGATATCATTGACAAAGGTGTTATTAGAATTGATAAAGTTCTTGGTGATGAAAATCCTGCTGATTTTGGAACAAAGGTTAGGCCTTATGTTAAATTTGAGTATTGCAGGAAAGCTCTTCATATGGGCAAAGTGACCTGAAGCTGATGCTGGTCAATGGGAATGGAACAATGGCTGATGGAATGCAGCTGTTAGAGAGCATGGAATGATTAAATGAAGATGCACAAGATCAAGCAGATTAGGAGGGCAATTTGTAAGGATTGTATTCTTCTTGATCATCATTTACAAGAACAAACCAATAGGGTTAAGTATAAACAAATAAAGAAAAAAGAAGGCAGTTGGTTTCCTGGTCGAAGTAGCAGTTGTCACGGGCGTCACGGGAGCTGTCACGGGCCGTTGCTGCCGTGACAGACCGGTCACGGGTCATGACAAATTCTCTGAGACTTTTGGCAACCGTGACAAGCCAAGTGTCACGGGCTGGAAGAACTGTCACGGGACCTGAAGGAAACTTTAGTTTTAAAGGGAACGACAACGTATTGGCGTGATGCGTTTTTCAGTTGGAGTTCGTTACTTTTGAAGCGACGTCGTCCAGCTTAATACACAAGTGGAACCGGCAGCGTTTCATTCGTCTTCTCAACATCTGTATATATTGAATCGAATTGGGGATTTAGGGTTAATCCCGAAATTCCAATTACGATTTCGAATACGAGCGATTCTCCAAGATTGCAAAGCGAGTTCGAGCGATAGAGATTCGATTCGAGCGTTCAGATTGATGTTGGCTATTCCAGTCACTGCTGGAAGCTTATCGAGTGCTCAGGAATCAGGCTGGTCTCCGGCGGACGTGGATAGAGGCGAAACGGTGCTGCGACGTCAAACTCCGACCAGGGGCTATCGGAGGGGGCTTTAAAACCCTCCAGGCTTCTCTTCTGTATTATTTAATTGCTTGATTGGTGTTTGGTGTATAAGACTGATTTTGGTTTTGTGCTTGATTAAACTTTGGAGAGTTACTCCAATGCTTGTGTATTATTTGCATTCAATCAATAATAATAACCATTCCCTTATACAATCATATAACATTGTGGTATCAGAGCCGTGATTCATCGATCATTTTTTATTTTGGTGGACATAGGTGTGATTCTTGGTCAAAAATTAGAGTTTAGTGTCATTGTCGGCCCCGCCTCTAGCAGTAGTGGCCTGGACTGGCACTGAACCTCATTTGTGTGTGCTATCTTGCATGAAATGTGACCTTGAATTGTGTTCTTGTGAACTGTGGTGTGGAGCCTGAATATTTGCTTCTGAATTTCTGTGTTTTGAGTGCTGAAATCTTGCTGTTTATTCTTCTTTATAATGACTGATATTAGGCTTAAGCCCTTTGATGGGCAGATGGATTTTGCTATGTGGCTTATGAGTTTGGAGGGAATTCTGGTTAAGGAAAAGTGTTGGAGAGCTGTTAGTGAGGAATGGTTGAGCCCAACCTCAGACCAAGTAAAAAAGGACCTTAAGCAATTAGCCTTAGCTGAGATTATGATGAGACTCACAGATGATGTAGCTAGACCCCTGATGAAAATCAAAGATCCTAAGGTTTTATGGGACTCCCTAAAAACCACCTATCAAACTAAGTCTCTACCCAATAGGATATTCCTACTTAAGATGCTCTTTACCTTTAAGATGGACTTATCCCTGAGTATCCAAGAAAATCTAGATATTTTCCTTAGGATAAACCAAGACTTAGAGAGGTGTGAGTATGCTATTAAAGAAGAACACCAAGCTGTTATTCTCCTTAGCTCCCTGCCCCACCAATTTGATGACCTTATTGATGTAATTCAGTTTGGAAGAGAGGATTTAACACTAGCTAAGATCACTGGTTTCAATACTCAGAAAATGTTGAAAGCTGTATCAGAAAATATCTTTCGGACTAATATTTGACGGCAATGGCTCCCACATTATGAATTGTCATTGTTTTTCATGCTTTTTTATTCTGTGTTATGGTAACAATCATTTTTGGGTGGTAATATTACACAGGTGACAATTGATGATCATCCCCATCTGCCTGGTAAGCATGCATCTGTCCATCCATGTCTACACGGAGCAGTGATGAAGAAAATTATTGATGTTCTAATGTCACGAGGCGTGGAGCCAGAGGTGGACATGTAAGTACAGCATCACTAAATATGAATTCTCATCCACTATCATGACGCTCCACTAATAGTTTTGAAAATGTTGTCGAACTTATAACGGAAATGGAAGCAGGTACCTGTTCCTGTTCCTGAAATTCGTGGCTTCTGTGATCCCAACAATTGAATATGATTACACAATGGACTTTGATCTTGGCAGCTCCAGCAGTTGATCTCCTATTGCGGCGAGTACTCAGTTGGCATCAGCACCAACACTATCCTATCCTGCAATCTCTCCAGTCAGAATGGGGTTAAAGACTAAAGTGCTATCATTTCTGTGTGCATCTGTTTGTACATAAATACTCATCATCATTTCAAATCATCAGAAAATTGGTTAAAATTGTTTACTACAAAATCATGTGAAACTTTCTTCTCATCTGGTTGTGTCAATGAGGAAAGAGCTTCTCCCTAAGATAGAGTTTGTTTGGCATTGACCCATCTTTGTAAAGCTAAATCCTCGGACTCACTTGTTTAAGGAATTGATTGAATTCAATCAAAGCAACGCCTCAAGTCTCAAGAAAACTTCATATCAAAAACAAAAAAAATAAAGTCTTAAGAAGATTGCTATTACTAGTAAAATACAATTTTCTTGAGAAATTTTGTTTCTGAAAATGTCTTCTGTCTTTTTCCCCAACAATTCCTCAAAATGCCTCTATTAATAGTGATTTTCATTAGAATTAGAATTTCTTAAATTCAATGGGTGTTGAGAGCATCCCATCATGCTTTTTTGGAGCATAGAAAGTGAGCATGGGAGATGATCAAAAAAATCATGCACCCCACCATGATTTTTTTTATAATCAAAATGATCATTACATAGTTTTTTTTTAAATGAGCATCTCATGCTCTTTTTTGTGTGTTTTGAGCACGAGAATGAAGCAATCACAACACGACACGTGTCCTGTGTAAGAAACAGTACAGTTTTTATTTTGATCTTGCAACGAATATATCTTCTAAATTACAAATTAAAAAAAATCAAAATAAATACCAATATTCATAATTTTTTGAGCTCTATAAAACGAGATACAATTTGATATATTTTTATTAATCTTAACATTTATGAGCTATAATTTATGTAGTGATGAGAGAGATTAATGATAAACTTTTTTTTGATCATGAGTGGGGTGCATGTGATTGAAAAACTCATGAGGGATGATTAGATGAGAGAGAAAAAGGATGAGAGAGATGGATGGTATGATTTTTTTGATCATGGTGGAGGATGCTCTGAGATTAGGGGTCAACATTTGGCCCTAGGGCTTAAAAGCCCTAAATAAAGCCCTACGACCTATGAAACCTAAAGCCGACTCGACCTTGAGTTAAAGCCCTAGAGCCCTAAGCCCTAAAGGCTGAAAGTCGAACAAAGGTCGTGATTTCAAAGTCCTGTTCGGCCCTCGAGTTCGACCTAACTATGACCTAAAAAAGTCCGACCTAATACGACCTAACAATGCTCTACTCGGCCCGACTTAAAAAAGTCTGATCGGTAAGCCCTTTCATATTTTACCTTCTATAAATCAAATTATAATATACTTAGTAAATTTTTATGTATAAATTTCAAATAATGATAAATGATAGAAGTCAACATATGTTTTTGTAATTAATTGTAATAATGATGAGTCGAGTTTTCGACTCATTTATGGTCATTCTTCACTATAGTTTTGGGTCGTTTCCGATATTATTTTGATGTCATTTGACCTCTTTTCGTACGTTTCAGGTACATATCGTGTTTTCCCCATGGTCAAAGCTTAAATACGAAAACTCGGGGAAGAATCGGAGACTAGAGCAAATTTTGGACTGAAATGAGCTCCAGTCGGTCGACTGGGAAATTTCCCCTGCACCAGTCGACCGACTGGCTGAACATCAGGAGGGGAGCTTCAACTTGTCCATCGAGTCGGTCGATTGGACCAGCCAATCGACCGACTGACATGAAGCTTGGACAATTTAGAACACGAGTCGGTTGACTCGCCTCACCAGTCGGTCGAGTTGAGGAACATCTCAGGTGGCCTTCCAATCGTGCCAATCGAGTCGGTCGACTGGACCTTCAGTCGACCGACTGGGAAATCCCTTCATCAGTCAACTCACACAACACCAGTCGACCGACTGGGCAACACCAGCTTCCGCCAGTCGACCGACTAGAATGCTACAGGGCCGAATTTCAGCCGAGGCTATAAATAGAAAGCTATGGTTTTGACCTAAGAGTGGAGGTTTTTGGGGAGAAGAAGATCGGAAAAGAGGCTCATCCAAGGTCATCAATCATCATCCAACCAAGGAGAAGTGAAGATCAAAGGGAGATATCTTGGATTAATCATCCTACTCTATTCCCTCTTCTCTTCTACTTGTTGTTGCTATAAACCCTACTCACACCATGTTGTGTTACATGATGTGGGAGTAGTGGATCTTGTGTTTTGTGGGTCTTATGACTCTCCTTGGTACTCTTGATCACATATATACGTTGATATTCATATGGATGGTTGTTGATTTCATTTTCTCTTGTGTTATGAATGTTATGCACTCTAGGTGTTCGATAAAATGCCTAAGTGACAATTTGGACCTAAACTTGAACCTAGTACTTGACAACCCTTGGGAATAGTTCTAGGATGGAGAAAATGATCTACATCTTGAATCATGTAAATGAACCTTAGGATATGGATGCTTGACTAAGGATTGAATGTTTGATTTATTGGAGTTAGTCATTAAGCGAATCATCAATTTATCCCATCTAATGGTGTCAAATGCATGTTCACTATGCTCTTCAACATGCCATGCTACTAAGTGTTTGAGGAAATGGCTAAGTAACATGATGAACCTTAAAACTAGACTTAAGAATCGAAGACCTTAGGGATAGTTTGGATGTAGTGAGTATGATCATTTCTACGGGATTGAAGTGAACTAGGAGTCGAGTTCATGGTATTTGTTGCCATGGAATGAACCGAGAGGTTCGAGCTATGAGAGAGTTTGCTAGGAATAGATTCAAGTGACGTTGGTCTATCCTAGTCTAAACTAGGTTCAATACTATTTGATTACCATGAAATGTTCGAATGTTGTGTATGTGATCATTGAGAAAGTGCCAAGGAGGGGAGTAACTCCTCGAAACACCTCTTACTTGTCTTTCATCCTCAATTACTAACCACATAGGATTTAGATATATACTCCTTTATACATTTTGTTTAGAATACCCGAACGGAAACACAATCTTAAATAGTGCGTGTGCTTGGCTTGCTCCTTTGGGTTCGACCCGGTACCTGATGGACCATAATTGTATGAATCATAAACACAGTTAAACCCACCAAATTAGACTCTTTGTCTATTTAACTTTTGATTGTTAGTTCCGATATTTATCTATAGGGTATTTTGAAGTCTAGAGAGAATACAAGCTAAGGAGGAGTTTTAAAGCTGAAAATGGATTACAAGACACTCCAGGCCACAATCAGATTCTGACTGTACAACTTTCATGATCCTAACCTGGAATCACTCAAAACAAGTCCAACCGAAGGGCAGCCAGAGTCAGTCCGGAGCTGAAAGAGGGCCGATGGCTTTTGGGAAAAAGATCTCAACTCACACTCACCCACTCCCCTCCACCTAACCGGCGGCTTTGGCCATGGAGATGACACATGGGGGGGCTCCCCCTCCCCTCCACCTCACCCGGCGGCTCCTTGAGCTCCTCTCCCCTTGTGCCATGTGTTGGCTCCTCATTGCTCCTTCATGCCTATAAATAGAGCCCTCCCTTGCCCTTGTATCCTCATCCCACAATCCTCAAACCCCACAATCCACAAAGCTCCATAGTCTTTGGTAGAGAGAGAAGCTCTCTAGATTCACAATACCATCCTTGTAAACACTTTTCTTTGATATCGAAAGCTTTACAGTTGTTCTTGAGTACTCTTGTCGGTTCTTGTAGTACTCAAGCTTTTCTTTTACTGTTCTTGAGTTTACTCCTGTCGGTTCTTGAGTATTCTCCTTTTACTTTCCTTGTCTTTACTTTCCAAAACCTTTACTTTCTGTCTTTCAAAACCTTTACTTTTCCAAGTACTTAGCTATGGTATCCACCTCTATGGATATTCGTAGCTAAACCCTTCATTCGGTTGAAGGGGTGTGCTTGTATCATACAATGTTTTAGGCCCTACTCTTAGTGCCTCTATGTGTTCAAAACTTGTTCTATGTGCCACATATTAGGTTAGAACTTCCAAGGTTGAGTGAATGCTTGACAGAGCAAAACTCTTCCGTGGGGTTCGTGAACATACTCGGGTAAGTGGATGCTTGAAATGGCAAAGCTTATCTGAGGAGTTCAATCTCTTTAAAACACCATTTGGATTGATCGGAAATGATTGATCAAATGGATGCACATAGGCTAGTATACCTTGAAATGGGGTGCTAGTCTAAATAGAACAATTGCTCTATGACCTTGAAATGGGCTAGACAGTGTGGCAAGTCGAGTGCTTGAAATGGCCTTGATACACTTTTGAACATTTTGTATGATCATTAGCGGTCAATGATAAACAGACTATGATACAAGACCCTTAAAACCGAATACTTTCCTTTAATTGTAATACCACCTGTTACTTTACTTTCAGTACCATTATCAACTGCTTACTTTCAGCACTTTAATTTCCGCAAGTCTTGTCCTTCAAGCAATTACTTTCTGCACTTTACTTTCTGCAAAAGTCTTGTCCTTCAAGCAATTAGTTTCTGCACTTTACTTTCTGCAAAAGTCTTGTCCTTCAAGCAATTACTTTCTGCACTTTACTTTCTGCAAAAGCCTTGTCCTTCAAGCAATTACTTTCTGTACTTTACTTTTACTACAAACTTTATCAACATCAACCCGGCATAACCTTTAGTACGCAACACGCTTGAAACACAGTGTGCGGCTAGTATCAAACGTGTGTCTGCGGTTGATCTTGAAATCGACTGTTCCAGCACTTTACTTTTCAGCACTAAAATCAAAACCAACCCCCCAACTATTTTATTTATTTTTTCCTTTTCAGAAAGAACAACTGTCTACTAATTCCCTCGGGTCGACCCCTACTTACCCTTTACTACCCAATAGTGAAGTTGCGAGTAGCGGAGATATAAATTTAGTTTAGCAGAGAACATCACACCTTAACGACAGTGCGGTGGGCTCCGTCAGTACCCTACCGGTCATTATAAATGTTTTGACCACTACCTTCGATCCTCTCTTTATTGATACTATTTAGAGGTGAAAAAGAATAGTTCGTCAAATGGCGCCGTTGCCGGGGAGCAACTAGTTAGCACACCCCTAGACTAGATTGTGTGAAAGTTCCGCCTATTCTTGTGAATATTTTTCCTTTTTTTTATACTTGTATATTCTTCTTTGTCTCTCATATCACTTACTAGCTTTGTTTACCTTGGTTTGCGAGGATGGACCCCTACCACCAACAAGTCTACTCTAATGAGGGATGCTATGAAGAGGAGCAACCATATTCTTATTTTCAAGAGCTTGGCTATCAAACGAGTTACTACAATCCGAATTGGGATGATAGCCAATGCTATGAAGTTGAGGACTCCTACCCTCCATACCCTCAACCTCCTCAACCTTCAAGTGGGCCCTCCAAGTTGGATTCCCTAATTACTGTACTCCAAGAGCGTCATGAGCAAACGAAGCAAGAACTTCTCGCAAATCAAGAAAGGTTGAATAGAAACTTTGAAGCTCGAATGGGGGATCTCATGAAGTTCAATCAAGATATGCATGCTAGAGCCGAGATGCTTCAAGCTAAGATGGAGCAACAAGCAATTGGAATCGGGAACTTGAATAGGGAAGAGGAGGTATTTGATGAAGAAGTCCTAGAATCTAATGCCTCAAGGGAAGAATGGGGTCAAGAAAAGGAGGATGAATTTTGGAGAGCCGCCAACGAAGCTCATTACAACGAATGGGATCACGCCATCCCATTGACGCTCTCCGATGAGGAATTCTTCAATGATGATGCCTCATGCATAGAAGAGACATCCTTGGTCAATGAAGAAGAATTCCTCGCTCCCGCTCCAAACGAGCTTGAATGTGAATCCCAATTCCTTGATGAGGACAAGATTGAGGAAGAGCGTATAGAGATTGAAAGTCTGCAAGGGTATAGAGACTTCGTTGAGGTTTTCATGGAGCAAACCGAAGAGCATTCTCGCACGCAAGAAGACAAAGGTTGAGAAAGGGATATTGAGGATTGGGCACCCATGGACATCATTGAAAGATTAAAGGAAGGTGTTCCCATCAAGCTCGAGACAAATTTTGAAGACCCTTTCTTCACTACTTCGTCTCGAGACAAGTTTGGGAGCTTTGTGCCTTATTTTCCAAGATTAATCGGAAAAAGCTCCCATGACCCCTTATCTTTTAAGGGATCTTCATACTTGAAGGGGTCATGCTCCCAAAGGAAAGTCCATTGTAGACTTGATGGGAGGAAATTCAAATGGGACTTAAAGGTGGATTGACACGCCAAATCCAAGGCCCCGTAAGAAGGGATCCTAGCAAAGGACTTCTCAACGAGTGATTCTATGAGGCGCTTTGCTACGTCTTTTCCAAGACGGGAAAAACTAGGCCCTCGCGGGAGGTAACCCGGTTTGTAAGTGTTTCATTCTTGTTCTTTTGTATGTTTAAATGTTTGGCATGATTTTGAGTAGCTACGGCTCTAAAGTGTGGAGTGTGATATGTGTTATTAGTGGGTGAAATTTTAAGTGTGGAGTGAGTTCTACTCACTCCAATCCCACTTCACAACTCCACACCCTTCCAACTTTCCCTTGCTCTTTCTATGCTTAATGATGTTGCCCATAGTGCTCATATGCTTTATTGGTGTTTACTAGAGTGGAACTAATTTGTTATAACATACTATGACTCTAGTTTCACATTTGGGGCACTTAGGAAACCATGTGCATATTATGAAGGATGTAGATTACTTTCTTTGTTTGAAGTCTTTTAAATTATGACATGATGTTATCATGTGACTTGTGATGCTCTCTTGCTCATACTTGTGTTTTGCATGACCTTGTATGTCACTTGTTACTTTTAACCTCTCATGTTTTTCTTGTCATCAAGGAAAGTTATTTGCATCATATATTATCAAGCTTAGCACAACGACATCTTTTCTATTGATGGGAGACATCTACAAACGAGGGGAGTTCCTATGCGCCTTTATCTCATTTTCTTCATTGTTTGCGCTTAGGGACTAAGCTATGCTTTAAATGTGGAGTGGTTTAGTCGCATAGTTCACTCATTTCATGTCATGCATACCATGTTTGAATGAGCACTTGCATTCATGTATTCTATCCCTAACATGAGAGTGTTTTTAACCACATAGGCTTGTGACTATCGATTCTAAATATCTATAAATCACATCTAGCCTACTTTTCACATTTATTGGATCTTGAACTTAGAACCAACCTAGTCCTATGAATGTGCATTCTTGTGAACCAATATCATTGCTATCCCTTGCCTATCTATTTTCGTTGAAATACCTTGACAAGTTTTAGCAAGCACTTTTAAAATTTTCACGAAAAACTTAGACCCTTCGTTTGCTCCTTGGTGACTTGAGTTTTCCAATTTAGTGCCTTGCTCATGATTGTTTCCCGCGCATTCCATATATTCCTTGAGAATATTGTCAAGTTTTAAGTGTGGAGTCAAAAATAAAAGAGGGCAAAAAGAAAAAAAAGCCCCATTTTCATGGTCAAAAGTGGGCAAAGCCCCGACCAAAAACTTTCTCAAAGGCCACAAGAAGTTTTGAGCAAAAATATACAAATGCTGGGGGTTAGGGAGGTAAGTCCCCCCTCTAAAGCATTTGTAGGCCAAAGGCCATTTGAAAAGAAAATAAAAAGCACTTAAAACTTGACTCTATGTTTTCCTTCATTCTTCATTTGTGCGGGATTCATCATTTGCATTGTGTGCTTGTTTGAATGACTCTTGGACAATCCATGTGCTTGCACGGGAGTATTCATTTGGTCTATGCTCGTTTTTAAGAACTCTAGTGTCGAACTCCTCTTCCCTTATGGATTATGGCTTAAGCGCCTAAAATTTGGGAATGAGTTCCATGTCGCAAACCCATGGACTAGCCCTAGCTAGCATAGGTGAGCGATTGACAATTTTTGTGCAAACTATTAACTTTGCTTCATTGTATTACCTTGAAAATGAGTGGAACTTTGGATGAGACATTTGATAGCTCTAGTATTGATGATCTTGAATGCACAACCTCAAGGGTACTCAAATGGTTCAAAAGTTCTTTTGATGATATTGTGATGGTAGTCCTAGCGTGGGGTGAGGAATTTGTTTTGAGAAATCATCGCCTTGGTTGAACACTCTTGCATTCATTCTCATGGGATAGGTGCATTTGGGATTTGTGAGTATTCCCTTTTCTGAAAATTCTCACGAGACTATAACTCGTCCACTAGGGTAGCCTAGGGGTTTAAAGGCTTAATGCATATGCTAAATGCATTCGTAACGCCTACGAAAAGGAGCTAGTTAGATTGTACATATTTTTCATTTTCCTTTCAATTGCATGTTTTGGAATAATGATCGAGACCTTGTGAAATCTAGTGAGGCAAATACACGAAAAACATAGCACCACTAGCATTTTGGCATTTGCATGACCATGACATATTTTCATACTTTGTTCGGGACGAACAAAACTTAAGTGTGGAGTGTTCATGAGTCGAGTTTTCGACTCATTTATGGTCATTCTTCACTATAGTTTTGGGTCGTTTCCGATATTATTTTGATGTCATTTGACCTCTTTTCGTATGTTTCAGGTACATATCGTGTTTCCCCATGGTCAAAGCTTAAATACGAAAACTCGGGGAAGAATCGGAGACTAGAGTAAATTTTGGACTGAAATGAGCTCCAGTCGGTGGACTGGGAAATTTCCCCTGCGCCAGTCGACCGACTGGCTGAACATCAGGAGGGGAGCTTCAAATCGTCCATCGAGTCGGTCGACTGGACCAGCCAATCGACCGACTGACATGAAGCTTGGACAATTTAGAACACGAGTCGGTTGACTCGCCTCACCAGTCGGTCGAGTTGAGGAACATCTCAGGTGGCCTTCCAATCGTGCCAATCGAGTCGGTCGACTGGACCTTCAGTCGAGCGACTGGGAAATCCCTTCATCAGTCAGCTCACACAGCGCCAGTCGACCGACTGGGCAACACCAGCTTCCGCCAGTCGACCGATTGGAATGCTACAGTGCCAAATTTCAGCCGAGGCTATAAATAGAAAGCTATGGTTTTGACCTAAGAGTGGAGGTTTTTGGGGAGAAGAAGATCGGAAAAGAGGCTCATCCAAGGTCATCAATCATCATCCAACCAAGGAGAAGTGAAGATCAAAGGGAGATATCTTGGATTAATCATCCTACTTCTATTCCCTGTTCTCTTCTACTTGTTGTTGCTATAAACCCTACTCACACCATGTTGTCTTACATGATGTGGGAGTAGTGGGTCTTGTGTTTTGAGGGTCTTATGACTCTCCTTGGTACTCTTGATCACATATATACGTTGATATTCATATGGATGGTTGTTGATTTCATTTTCTCTTGTGTTATGAATGTTATGCACTCTAGGTGTTCGATAAAATGCCTAAGTGACAATTTGGACCTAAACTTGAACCTAGGACTTGACACCCCTTGGGAATAGTTCTAGGATGGAGAAATGATCTATATCTTGAATCATGTAAATGAACCTTAGGATATGGATGCTTCACTAAGGATTGAATGTTTGATTTATTGGAGTTAGTCATTAAGCGAATCATCAATTTATCCCATCTAATGGTGTCCAATGCATGTTCACTATGCTCTTCAACATGCCATGCTACTAAGTGTTTGAGGAAATGCCTAAGTAACATGATGAACCTTAAAACTAGACTTAAGAATCGAAAGACCTTAGGGATAGTTTGGATGTAGTGAATATGATCATTTCTACGGGATTGAAGTGAACTAGGAGTCGAGTTCATGGTATTTGTTGCCATGGAATGAACCGAGAGGTTCGAGCTATGGGAGAGTTTGCTAGGAATAGATTAAAGTGACGTTGGTCTATCCTAGTCTAAACTAGGTTCAATACTATTTGATTACCATGAAATGTTCGAATGTCGTGTATGTGATCATTGAGAAAGTGCCAAGGAGGGGAGTAACTCCTCGAAACACCTCTTACTTGTCTTTCATCCTCAATTACTAACCACATAGGATTTAGATATATACTCCTTTATACATTTTGTTTGGAATATCCGAACGGAAACACAATCTTAAATAGTGCATGTGCTTGGCTTGCTCCTTTGGGTTCGACCCGGTACCCTACCGGTCATTATAAATGTTTTGACCACTACCTTCGATCCTCTCTTTATTGATACTATTTAGAGGTGAAAAAGAATAGTTCTTCAAATAATCTATTTCCCTTATATTAATATTATTAAATATAGTATGTTTTTGTGACTTTGTAATTTTTTATTGATGTGCTTCATTAAAATATTATATTTTTATTGATATATTAAATAAATGATTCATTAAGCTCGGCCCTAAAAACCCATTTCACTACTCGGCCCTAAGGCCGATCCTAGGTTAGATATTTTGAGGCAAGTCCGGCTCTGCCCGACCCTACCCATTGTCGACCCCTAGTTGAGATGGTTGTCTCGTATAAATAGTGATTGTTGTCATTATGGTGACTAGGGGGCGTTCTTTTGAGGACATCAAAATTTGTAAGGACGTGAGGACAACTGACACGCGTCGTCTGACGTCTCAAATATATATTTATAATTTTCCCTGCGAGCAACTAGTAGAGCGGCAAGTAGGGGTCGAACCCTACAGAGCTGGTGTGGTTCAGTTGTCCTGTAAACAAATTAATTGGGGGTTTTTGTAAGCAAGTGTAAGAAAACACGAGAGAAACAAATAACGAGGATTTCAATCAGCGAGAAAATTCAGTCTAGGGTTTCTATTGTGACACGTTCATCATCGATATCTAATGACCAATTTTATATTTCAAAGTGTGGTTGTCCCGACAAAGGTAACAACCCCAAGTATCCCGACAAAGGTGATACGCCACAACCTAACCCGACAAAGGTGTTAGACTTCTAGTTCTTTCCTAAATTAAACAATCCGACAAAGGTATTATTTAACCTAGGTGTTACTATCTACCTTTACGACAAAGTATCCAGTAAATATTAACGGTAAGAATTAATTGTTCAACTAAGCTTTGCGACAAAGCTTCCACTTAGTCTAGCAATTTAATTCGTAAGAATGAGCACAATAACTAGTGAAATATAAAATAGCATTAAGAACGAAAATCTAAAAACGTGTTCACAACGTACGAAACCCTAAACCGAATTAAGGGTTTAGCTACACATAATCATGAAAAGACGCATAATTAAAAGTAGAAAAATCTTCTCTCTCGCCGTAAGCTTCGTCTTCTCTCCCAGAGCCATCTAGGTCTTTGTAGAATAATGAGATTATGAGATTACGGAAACCCTAACCCAAAGATCTTATTTATAGAAAAACACAGGGTTTCCAAGTCTGTTTTTGGGCTCAATTTCCAAGTTTCGGACTTGCTGACATCATCAAACGTGTTGCTGACATCAGCGGCCGTGTTTTCCTTTATCATTATCGGCGCTTTTTCCTTTGACATTAGCGTTGCTGCTAACGTTAAGGCAAAACGCGATCTGCACTGTATCCCGGCTTTGGCTCTTGATTTGACCATCTAAACGACCTCGGATGCTCTCAGGTGTGAACTAGAGAGTTGTATGGAATTGAGTTAGCTTCGCAACGGCGTATAACTCGTATTTTTCTGATCAGCGGTTCATTCCCAGCGCTCCGTCGAAGGTCTAAAGGTCTAATCTAAACTGTGATGTTTTTGCATGAAAAGTCATCTTTTATGCACGTTTCCTCCTAGAGCTTCCGAAACACCTGAAATGCAAAACCGTACTAAAAAGTAAATGTTCGCATATAAAAGTGTCGAAATAAACGGGATTAGTTGATTCGACGAGTCGTATAAATACGACTCATCAAACCACCCCACACTTAAACTTGTTCGTCCCGAACAAGAACTAAGTCATAGAAGGAAAATAAATGTAACACCACAATTTCTTCGACGTCCTAGATAATGCACATGAATATGAATCGCTAGTCTAGACTCGCTTTTCTATGCATAACTCAATCGCTACTAAAATCATCATGCTTAACATGGAATTAACTTGATACGTGTTACCTCAGAGCTGAAATCCAAATCAATTCGGATGAGTGGGAGATAGTCCTCTTTAGACCCATGATCTGCACTCTCTGTCCCGAATTATAGCTATATGGTTATACTTCATTGCTTTTTCTTGCACGTGATTCGTTCGAGCTTCAAGGTTTTCTTTTCTTTTCTTTTCTTTTTGTTGGACAGCTTTGTAGTGATTTTCTTGGCCTTTGGCTCTTTATGTAACAATGTTATACTTCACTTTTTGTTGAGTGTAGAACTTTCACAATTTGGCTGATTTTTTTCTTGAGCTTTGCTCCCTTATTGTGAACAGCTTGTCCTTCCTTCTTTTCTTTTGAAGGAGGTCCAATCATCGCCCGCAAGCATAAGGAAATACCTCCCCGCTCTTTCTCATCCTCGACCTTTTTGACGCGAGTCAAGATGGGGGCCCACCACCTATTTTCCCGGTTACTTCGGACTAGAGATAGGACGGTTTGTTACGTCTCCGTCCCGCCTTCCTATATAAACGCTGCAGTGGCGGAGCAACTCTGAACCATGTCGTCTCGAAGTGCTAGCCTCCACGAAATCCATACAACCATATAGTTCGAATCCGGTCCTTTGAATGCTTCGTCAAGTCTCTCTAGGACATTTCTATCAACTCCACATCCCTGTTTATCTCAACTCAGAAGGACACATACTGGGTTAAATTCACATGTAGTCACATAATTCAAATTTCGCAAGAGAAGCGCATCTAATCAGCTCATCTATTTCACATCATCAACATTCAATACTGCATATCCAGGAAATATAGAGAAATTTCATACTTTCAATTTTTTGAAGGGAAACGTGCAGACACTATGCAGGTGCAAAAAAAAAAATAAACGTGCTGACACAACAGACTGACTCTCTCACCCCACACTTTTGAATAAAGCCGTGTCCTCACGGTACGACTTAAATTCAAAGACAAACAAACAAATGCAGACACAACAAAAAGGGAAAGAAAAAAGAAATAAAGAACAGCAGGACTCCCCTAGTCTGAGTCTGCAGGAGTTAGGGTTCGAGTCAACGCATTCCGCGGGTCAAGACCATTTTAACTTCCGCGGCCAACCCATAATCTCTTCTTTGTCTGTGGATTTAATATTCAAATGGTCCGCGATCCTCTCTGGGAAAAAACTGATGTGCCGGTCAAACCTACGCCGCGGACGATGTGCACTTTATCGGCGCGGTCAACACTTAATATCTTCATCGTCCGCGGGATTAATGTCTTCGTAACCCGCGATCCCGTCTGAGGAAAACGCCTCTTCCCGCATAAAATAAATTTCTTTCCCACAAGACAATGTGTAAACACGACTAAAGACTCAAATAAACAGAACATGAAATAAAAATGAAAGAAAGAAAAAAAATAAAGAATAAAAAAATGAAAAATTTGTCGGGCTGCCTCCCTGCGAGTGCCTTTGTTTTACGTCGTTGGCTCGACGGTACCTCTTTAGGGATCACAAGTTAGGATCCCATGGACGTGTGAGGTCAAATTTCGCCTCAGCTGCTCCTTCATTCCGCCCCAGATACTCATATAATGGCTTGCTCGGATTTGCTCTCCATTGATCAGGCGGGTTCGCCTTTACATCCTTCCGAGCTGGCGAGGGCACCTTCATCATAGATAGTGGTCCATCGAGTCGTGCTCTAGTGTCTCTCCATCCGGGTTTCCATTCAAAGGTGCCATGTCTCGATCGCTTCCTCATGTAAGGACGGTCGGCATCCTCGTAACTATAGAAGTTCGGTCTTTTGCCAGCAAATGCCAGTGACATCGAGCATGTTCCCTCGTCAACCTTGGTCTTTGTGGAAAAGAGGAGCGATCGTCCCAAAATAGGGGCTGGAGGAACGTCGACTCTAGCATCTCCCATCTGCAAAATATAAGAATCAACATCGCGGGTGACTATGAAGGCACATGGGTCCTTACACTTTTCAGGCTGTGCTTGTTGACTCGTTGCAGCCGGGCGCTCCATCATTGGGTCGTTTCGCTCATGCCTCGCTTCCAACATGCTTCCTAGCCCGTCCTTGTCGATCATATGGTCATCCGGAGCTATCACTTGTTCTGCGTCCGCAATCTGGTCTGAGTCGGCCTCTATTTTGCTATTTTCTGCCTCGATGTGCCTACCAACCGCGAGCATCTTATTCACCCAATATGCAGACTCCTTTAGCGCCGCGTCCACTATTGCCCATGATTCCTCGGCTTCGGCCTGGTTTTGTTGTATCGTGTCAGCCAACTGTTGGAGGCTAGCTGCCACATCGTCTTCTAGCGGCTCGGCCTGATCTTGTCTTGGTCTTGACCTCTCGGCCAAATCATCTATCAAGTTCCAGAGATCATCCATGGTTAAATTATTCACCGAGCCTCCTGCCGCATCATTAAGCCTATTCCATTCATGTGGCATCATTCCACCGAGAAACCTTTGAAGAAGATAGAGGTTCGTGAATCCATGGTGCGGGCAGCTCGTCACAATGGAATTGAAGTACGACAAGTACTCGTCCAATGTTTCGTCCCGGGATTGCTTGAGGTTGATGATCTTCTCGCGGACTTCAAGTTGGAAGGATGGTGGGGAAAACTCCTCATAGTTCCAAGGCTCTGTACTATAATAAGAAGACATGGTGCACCATAAAGCAAAACTAAATAAAAAAGAACAGAAAAATAAATAAAGAAAAAGAACAACTTCACCGAAGCGCAGCTCCCCGGAAACGGCGCCAAAATTTGACACGCGTCGTCTGACGTCTCAAATATATATTTATAATTTTCCCTGCGAGCAACTAGTAGAGCGGCAAGTAGGGGTCAAACCCTAGAGAGCTGGTGTGGTTCAGTTGTCCTGTAAACAAATTAATTGGGGGTTTTTGTAAGCAAGTGTAAGAAAACACGAGAGAAACAAATAACGAGGATTTCAATCAGCGAGAAAATTCAGTCTAGGGTTTCTATTGTGACACGTTCATCATCGATATCTAATGATCAATTTTATATTTCAAAGTGTGGTTGTCCCGACAAAGGTAACAACCCAAGTATCCCGACAAAGGTGATACGCCACAACCTAACCCGACAAAGGTGTTAGACTTCTAGTTCTTTCCTAAATTAAACAATCCGACAAAGGTATTATTTAACCTAGGTGTTACTATCTACCTTTACGACAAAGTATCCAGTAAATATTAACGGTAAGAATTAATTGTTCAACTAAGCTTTGCGACAAAGCTTCCACTTAGTCTAGCAATTTAATTCGTAAGAATGAGCACAAGAACTAGTGAAATATAAAATAGCATTAAGAACAAAAATCTCAAAACGTGTTCACAACGTACGAAACCCTAAACCGAATTAAGGATTTAGCTACACATAATCATGAAAAGACGCATAATTAAAAGTAGAAAAATCTTCTCTCTCGTCGTAAGCTTCGTCTTCTCTCCCAGAGCCGTCTAGGTCTTCGTAGAATAATGAGATTATGAGATTATGGAAACCCTAACCCAAAGATCTTATTTATAGAAAAACACAGGGTTTCCAAGTCTGTTTTTTGGGCTCAATTTCCAAGTTTCGGACTTGCTGACATCATCAAACGCATTGCTGACATCAGCGGCCGCGTTTTCCTTTATCATTATCGGCGCTTTTTCCTTTGACATTAGCGTTGCTGCTAACGTTAAGGCAAAACGCGATCTGCAATGTATCCCGACTTTGGCTCTTGATTTGACCATCTAAACGACCTCGGATGCTCTCGGTGTGAACTAGAGAGTTGTAGGGAATTGAGTTAGCTTCGCAACGGCGTATGATTCGTATTTTTCTGATCAGCGGTTCATTCCCAGCGCTCCGTCTAAAGTCCAAAGGTCTAATCTGAAACTGTGATGTTTTTGCATGAAAAGTCATCTTTTATGCGCGTTTCCTCCTAGAGCTTCCGAAACACCTGAAATGCAAAACCATACTAAAAAGTAAATGTTCGCATATAAAAGTGTCGAAATAAACGGGATTAGTTAATTCGACGAGTCGTATAAATACGACTCATCAACAACCAATCACAACGTGCCACGTATGCAGAATATGGTAGTGAGTTTTACTGTTTGCTTTTTGAATAGTGCAGGATTTTGGTAGTGGGACACGTGGCGCACCCACAAAGCCCGGGGGTTAGATGGATGATGATCTCATTGATGAGATTTGTCCCTACGTCCTTACAAATTTTGGGTGTCCTCATTTGAACGCCTCTCATGGTGACTATATATTAATGTCTGGTACACTTTTTTATTTCATCATGTAAAGTAAAAGAAATCACTTGTAAAGAATTATACAACAACAACAACAAAACAAGTGGGATGGCCGTCCCCAGTTAAAAATATGGATGACTTTTGAAATGGTGGTGTCTTAACCCTTCAGAACACAAACAATAATCAATCAATCATTCTGAATGATAACAACAATTAATTGTAAAATTTTGTGTGTAATGATAACAAAAATAATTTGAGGATCACCATAACTAGTAAATTTGTCATTTTTGTTTTTGAAAATGACCGGCCGGTTTTCATTAAAATTTGAAATTCTTCGATCTAGTCAGTGTTGAGATGGGTTGTCTAGTACTGTCTGCCTATGTATTTGTCAATAGCGATATTCCTCTAAAATTGTTGTAAATATAGTGAATGAATTGGATGACTCTTAAATCATGTTTCACCTTTACTTTTAGTGTGGCAATTATTCATATCTCCATCGTTATTATGGTGTGACCAGTTAATGTCTCCATATTTATTAACTTTTTTAATTTCATCATGTAAGTATATAGCAAAAGCAATCAGTTGTAGATAATGTTTTTTTATTTAAGAGTTGTAGATAATGTTACAACTGTTGAATTGAAAGACGATTAACACTGGAAATCAACAAACGAGCTGATCGGAGACGATCGGAGCTCTGGAATTGAAGAACGAGATTGGGAATTTTACTAACCCTAACTTTCGAATTAAGAAAACTCAAATGGAGGCAAAGTCTGTTATAACAGACTTGCCAAGTGAAAACTTTCCCTGGTAGATGAGATGTTGTTCTGGTCGAGATCCAGAACAAATACTACAACAACTTATGCGCTAAAATAAGTAGTGCGGAAATAATGACGACACGCAAAGTTGTTACCCAGTTCGGCGTTAACGAGCCTACGTCTGGAATGCGTTGACGGACGCACAGTCGTCGTGTGCGAAAGTCAAGAATAAATTTATAAGTCCGCTACTCGCGACTTCACTACTGGGTAGCAAGTGGTAAGTAGGGGTCGAACCCAAGGGAATTAGGGGGATAGTTGTTCTTTGAGGAATGTACTGAAGGGAAGCGTGATTTTAGGTGGATTGAGGTTTTAGCGATGAAAACTGAGTGGTTGGTTGTTGGTTTTAGTTTTAGTACAGAAAAGTAAGTGGGTTGGTCGTGATTTTAGTGCAGAAAGTAACGTACTGAAAGTAAAATACTGAAAGTAATTGCTTAAAACAAAGAAGACTTACAGAGAGTGGGTTGCTTGAACGGCAAGTCTTGCGAGAAGTAAGCAGTTGATGTTTTAAGTTAAGGAAAGTATTCGGTTTTAGGGGCCTTGTATCATAGTGTGTTTATCATTGACCTCTAATGATCATACTAAGTGTTCAAAAGTGTATCAAGGCCATTCCAAGCACTTGATTTGCCACACTGTCTAGTCCATTCCAAGACATAGAGCACTTGTTCTATTTAGACTAATACCCCATTCCAAGGTATATTAGCCTTATGTGCATCCATTTGATCAATCATTCCCGATCAACCAAATGGTGTTTTAAAGAAGTCAAACTTCTCAGATAAGTTTTGCCATTCCAAGCATCCACTTATCCGAGCATGTTTACGAACCCCCACGGAAGAGTTTTGCCATTCCAAGCATCCACTCAACCTTGGAAGTTCTAACCTAATATGTGGCACATAAAACAAGTTTTGAACACATAGAGGCATTTAAGAGTAGGGCCTAAAACATTTTATGACACAAGTACACCCCTTCAACCGAATGAAGGGTTTAGCAACGAATATCCATAGAGGTGGATATCATAGTGACGGAATCGACACTGCACTGTCGTTAAGGTGCAGCGTGCTCTGTGCAAATAAATTTATAATATCCGCTACTAGCAACTACACTACTGGGTAGTAAGTGGTAAGTAGGGGTCGAACCCAAGGGAATTAGGTGGAATATGTTGTTCTTTAAGGATTTGTACAGCGAGGGAACGTGTTTTAGGTTGGTTGAGATTTTAGCGCGAGTAATTAAACTACTGTTTTTGGTTTTTTTGGGTTTTTTATGCGGAAAAGTAGATACAGAAAATAAATACTGAAATTAAATACTGAAAGTAAAGAGTTAAGGGAAAGAAGACTTACAGTGGGTGATGCGTGATTGCGATTCCTCTGGTAGATGAGCGGTTGATGGTTGAGCAGTTTATAAAAGTAAATACAGGGGGGTTTTTTGTAATTCAAGGAAAAGTATTCGGTTTCAGGTACTTTGTATTATAACATGTTATAATAACTGTTAGTAACCTTTCTAAATATTCAAACGTGCATCAAGGCTCTTTCGTAGCACTCAATTTGCATACACTGTCTAGCCCATTAAAAGGTCGTAGACACCTGTTCTATTTAGACTAGCCTGCGTACCCCTTTCAAGGTACGCTAGTCTTATGTGCATCCACCTGATCTCCCAGTGACGTTGCGACCAAGTGGTGTTTTAGATAAGTCGACCTCCTCGATAAGTTTTGCTTGTGACAGCTTCCACTTACCGAGTATGATCACGAATTCCCACGGAAGAGCTTTGCTTGTGACAGCTTCCACTCAACCTTGGAAACTCTGACTATATATGGCACATAGAACAAGTTTTGAATACAGAGAAATGAAACTAAAAGAAATTAAAACATTATATAATACAAGAATGTACCTTCGACCGAATGAAGAGTTTAGCTACGACTATCCATGGAAAAGGACATCGTAACTAAATACTCAGGGGTTTTTGAAAACAGTAAGAGGGAAAGGGGTGGAATACTCAAGAACCAACAGGAGTATTCCCAATTTCCTACTGAATACTCAAGAACCAACAGGAGTATTCTCTAAAGTATAATACTCAAGAACAAACAGGAGTATTATTTCCAAAGCGTATAATACTCAAGAACAAACAGGAGTATTATTTCAAAAGCGTATAATACTCAAGAACAAACAGGAGTATTATTTCCAAAACCAAACCAAACTTACAAGTAACCAAAACTTAGAGAGATAAGTGTTTTACAATTTGTGGGATGTTTAAATGAGGAGGAGGAGCTCCATATTTATAGGCATGGAGGAGGAGAATGGAGGGTGGAGATGGTGGCATGTGGAGGAGCATCCAAGGGTGGAGGAGGAGGGGAGGAGCATTTGGAGGAGAAGCCACCACATGGCTAGCTCTCCATGGAGCTTGGAAAGCCGCCGGTTGCCGGTTGGAGGAGGGGAGGAGCTTGTGGCATTGGCCACCTCTTGCCAAAGCCACCGGTCACAAGGAGGAGGAGGAGGAGGAGGAAGGCCACCCATGAGTCATCCTCTTCACAAAATCCGCCGGTCACCTTTGCACATGGATGATTTTTGACAGTTTTGTACTGTCTTTACAAAACTATCAATCCAAATTCGCTCCGTCTGACTTTGATTGTTCCTCGGTTGGATTTTGATTTGAGTAATTCAACGTCAGGATCTTGAGATTTCTTCGTTCAGCGTTTGATCTTGACCTTGGATTGACTCTTATCATCTTTTCAGCGTAAAATCCTCTCCTTAGCGTGTTTTCACTTTAATCTCTCAAATGCCCTGTGGAAATATATCGGGACTAACATGTCGAAGTTAGATAGACAAACAGTCTAATTTGGTGGGTTTTACTGTGTTTTTGATGCATACAATTATGGTCCATCAGATCACCCCACACTTTTAGTTGTTCATCCCGAACAATGCTATTAAAGGGCGGCACTCTAAGTTTGGTTTGTTAAAATATGAAAATTAGACTGTGGCACTTGATTTATCCTAATTCATGCATTACTTACTTATTACCAAATTGAACTGCGTAAATAAATAGAAGTAACTTGATACGTGTACCTTCGTGCCGAGATGCAAATTATTCTGTATGTTTCGGGAGATAGCCATTTTTAGGCTCCTGGACTGCAACCTCGGGATCGTCTCTTACTATATGGTTTCCTTGTAGCTTTCTCTAGCACGTGATTCGGTTCGGGTTTCACTGGTTTGAGTACTTTGATTTCTTTTGGCGAGGGACTGCTTTTTTGTAGTGAATCGGCCTTTGGCCTTTGATTTGACTCTTTGAGTACTTCACTTTTTGTTCGGTTAAAACCTTCACAATTTTGGGCCTTTGGCCTCTTGATTTGCTTCTTCGAGCTTTTTGCGTCTTTGTGACTTGCTAGTCCATTTTCTCAAGCCTTTTTGGGAGGTCCAATCATCTCCCGCAAGCCTATGGAAATACCACCCCGCTCTTCTCGTTTTTTCCGTTTTCGCGCGGGTCAAGGTGAGGGTCGCTCATCTATTTTCTCGACTACTTTGACTGTCGTTTCGCGCGGGTCAAGGTGAGGGTCGCTCATCTATTTTCTCGGCTACTTTGACCGAAGATAGGACGGTCTGATTCCCGTCCTCGCCTTTTGCATAAACACTGCATGGCGGAGATGACTTCAATCTTCACTGAAACCCGAAGTGCAGCCTCCACTGACTTCGAAAACCATATAGTTTGATCTGATCCTTCGATTGCTTGCCAAGCCTCTCTAGGGCATTTCTATCAACTCCACATCCCTAGTTTATCTCAACACAAAGGGACAAATGAGAAGTTACGTTCTAAGTTTTTAGACAGTTGAATTTTCACAAGGTAAATGCATGAATTTCGGTCTATCTTTTTCACATTCTTAAGTTCATACTTTCAAAAAGATACACTAAAAAATAAAAACATGTTGTTTATTTATGTACACATGCGGTTCTCACCCCACACTTTCGAACGAAGTCGTGCCTTTCAGCACTACTTAGTTCGAAAGCCATGCAAGCAGATGTTATACGAGAAGGAAATGACTTAAGGAAAGGTAATATCAGAACTCCCTTATTGTGTCGAATGGCATGAGGCTGGATAATCAAGGGAGTTCGGCTGGGGCCTTGAACTCTCAGCGCAGGCCCGGTTAGTTCACGGAAGCTGCCTGGCTGATCCGATCGTGCTCCAAAAACCAATTCCTAAATAGTCAAATCATTCTATGCACCAAGTCGGTGAGAGCGACTTATTGGAAAAGTAAAATACAGAAAATAAAAAGACAGAAAATTAAAGTGCGGAAAGTAAGATAGTGTCGGGTTACCTCCCGACCAGTGCACTTGTTTAACGTCGTTGGCTCGACAGTACCTTATTCCTGGATCACCAGTTGGGGTCCCATGGGTGGCTTAGGTCGAATTTCGCCACTGTTCATGTGCTGACTTTTGCTTTGCCTTTTCCCGATTTCTTGCGAGATGATGGGCTTGAGTCCAGTTCCCGTTGTTCTGGTGATTTCTCCTTCCAACGTCTCTGAGAAGGTGAGGGAATTTTGACCATAGCTGCTGGCCTTGTTACTTTTTTGGTCTTTTTTGGCAAGTTGGAAATTTGCGTACCGCGATCTGAGATAGGTATTATATCTGGCGGTTTCTTTGTATCCGTGCGGCTATTGTCAATGTAGAAATGTGCAATTTTGCCGCCGAACTTAAGTGATAATGAGCCCTTGCCCACATCGATCCTTGCTTTAGTAGCGTAGAGAAATGGTCGTCCCAAGATTATAGTTGGAGGATCGTCTTTGCTGGTCTCTCCCGTTTGTATCACATAGAAGTCTGCAGCAATTACGAGCTCTCCCACATGGAGTATTACGTCTTCCAGCACTCCAATCGGACGGATTCACGATTTATCTCCTAGCTCGATATTTGACCTGGGTGGTTTTAATGGACCCAGTCCTAACAACTAATATAAGGAGGAGGGCATGGCGTTGATAGCAGCACCAAGATCGACTAAGCACTTCTGAATCTGTGTTTCACCAATACCGCAGGTGACTGAAAAGGCCCCTGTGTCTTTATCTCTTTCCGGTTGTGACTCATAATCTGAAGTGAGGGCTTTTTCTATTGTCGGGCCATTCTGCTCATTCCTTGGCTTAGGATCTGTATTATTGGGCCCTTTAATATTTTGCTTTGAAGCATAAATATTAGTTGGAGAGTCCCACTTCAAATTTTTATCGTCATCCCATCCAGACGTTGGTATGTCAGAGTGTATGATCGGTGGTGGTGTTATGCACACAGTGAATGCGTACCGTCCATTGTCAGCATGCGTAGCCCATGTTCTGCCATCATTGGGTCAGTCTTCCTCTTGATTCCAGTCAGGACGACGCCTACGGCTGAAGTGCTTGTTTGTAAGTTGGTAAGTTGGGGATCGTGCTACTTCTCCAAGCGTCGTTCTTACCTTTGACCTTTTCATCATGCTAAGATTCGCCTTTGGATTCTGGATGGTCTGTGAAGGAAGTCTGCCAGGTTTGTTAGTGAGCGTTGACATCGCAGTGGCGAGATGGAACATTTGTTTGGTTAATTCTGAAATTGCCCCGTCAGTTTTTGCCTGGTATTGGTGTAGCGAAGTACCCAATTGATTTATGCTTCCTGTGAGCTCCTTCATAGTTTCATCCAGCGACTTGGTTTGTTCTTGCTGATTTTGCGTCCCGGTTTGGAACTGATTTGGTCCTTTTTGCTTATATTGGCCTGCTGATGGAGCGTTCTGGTTATACTGCCGGTGTGGGGGTTGGTAGAATGACTGAGCAGCTGGTTGAGCGTTCTTCTGAGGATAGTTGTTGTAATGCCAGCTCGGGTTAGTTGCTTGACCATTCTGTCTGTTTTGTCCGGCTCTGTCATTGCTGTTGTTGTATCCTTGGTATCCTCCAGCTGCATTCACTTCTGCTGGTTCCTCTTCTACTAATGTCGGGCATGCGTCAGTTTTGTGGTCCGTAGAGCCACAAAATGCGCAAGGCTTAACCGGAACTGGCTGCCTTCGTAGGATCTGAATCATCATCTCTTTCAACTGTTTCATCTCCTCAGACATAGAGTTCATTGGTGTTTCGGCCTTTACCACGCTTTTTGTACGGGAGAATTCTTCCTGCCGAGTCGTCTCCTCTCGGAATCGAGCATTTTCAGCAACGTCATTTATCAGTTGCCTAACACCGCTCAATGATAGATTCATTATGGATCCTCCAGCTGAGGCATCCAGAAGCATTTTGTCTAAAGGTCTTAATCCATCAATGAGGTACTCGATTATGAGTTTCTCGGGCAGTCCCACGGTACAGCAGCTTCTCTCCAAGTGGTTGAACTTTTCCAGGTAATCGTACATGGCTTCGTTAGGTCCTTGCCTGATGTCCTGCAGTTGCCTTCTTACTTGCATTGCTCTTCCTGCTGGGTAGTATTTGTCTAAGAACTTCTTCTGCATCTGAGCCCAAGTTCTGATGCTTCCGGAAGGCAATGAAAGGAACCAATCGTTTGCCGCGTCAACGAGGGAAAAATAGAATGCCTTTAACTTAAAGTCGTCTACGTTTGTGCCATTCGGTTTGAGGTTTTGGCAAATCCCATGTAAGCGCTGGAGATGAGTCATTGCTGATTCTCCACAAGATCCTGAGAATTTTGGCAAGTTGTGGGCCACTGAAGTGTTGATGACGATATTTTCTAGCTCCGGGCCTTCATAGATACACCACGGCTGAACTCTGAAATCTGATGCTGAGAGCTCTCCTAATGTAGGTTAGCGGTAGTTGTTGTTATCTCTGTAGTAGTCATCGAAAGCTGGTTCTTGTCTCGGCACTTGTCTAGGTTGTGGGGGCGGTGGATATCTTGGGGGTTGTCGTACTGGACCAGCTGCATTTCGGTCCTCGGGTGGTTCTTGGTTTCTTCTGATGGCTTCCCTATCACGAGCTCGTCTGCTTCGGATGAGTTGCTCCGGATCATCCATAAATGGAAGTGGCACCTCATTGTTTCGATCGTACAGGTTCATCTCGTCATCATCTTGGTAGTCATGGTGACTTCCTTCGCGAGACATGGTTGTTTCGAGCGCGTATTGATTTGAACAACTTATTCGATGGCTAATTCCCCGGCAACGGCGCCCATTTGACGGAGTCGACACTGCACCGTCGTTAAGGTGCAGCGTGCTCTGTGCAAATAAATTTATAATATCCGCTACTCGCGACTACACTACTGGGTAGTAAGTGGTAAGTAGGGGTCGAACCTAAGGGAATTAGGTAGAATATGTTGTTCTTTAAGGATTTGTACAGCGAGGGAACGTGTTTTAGGTTGGTTGAGATTTTAGCGCGAGTAATTAAACTACTGTTTTTGGTTTTTTTGGGTTTTTTATGCGGAAAAGTAGATACAGAAAATAAATACTGAAATTAAATACTGAAAGTAAAGAGTTAAGGGAAAGAAGACTTACAGTGGGTGATGCGTGATTGCGATTCCTCCGGTAGATGAGCGGTTGATGGTTGAGCAGTTTATAAAAGTAAATACAGGGGGGGTTTTTTGTAATTCAAGGAAAAGTATTCGGTTTCAGGTACTTTGTATTATAACATGTTATAATAATTGTTAGTAACCTTTCTAAATATTCAAACGTGCATCAAGGCCCTTTCGTAGCACTCAATTTGCATACACTGTCTAGCCCATTAAAAGGTCGTAGACACCTAATCTATTTAGACTAGCCTGAGTACCCCTTTCAAGGTACGCTAGTCTTATGTGCATCCACCTGATCTCCCAGTGACGTTGCGACCAAGTGGTGTTTTAGATAAGTCGACCTCCTCGATAAGTTTTGCTTGTGACAGCTTCCACTTACCGAGTATGATCACGAATTCCCACGGAAGAGCTTTGCTTGTGACAGCTTCCACTCAACCTTGGAAACTCTGACTATATATGGCACATAGAACAAGTTTTGAATACAGAGAAATGAAACTAAAAGAAATTATAACATTATATAATACAAGAATGTACCTTCGACCGAATGAAGAGTTTAGCTACGACTATCCATGGAAAAGGACATCGTAACTAAATACTCAGGGTTTTTTGAAAACAGTAAGAGGGAAAGGGGTGGAATACTCAAGAACCAACATGAGTATTCCCAATTTCCTACTGAATACTCAAGAACCAACAGGAGTATTCTCTAAAGTATAATACTCAAGAACAAATAGGAGTATTATTTCCAAAGCGTATAATACTCAAGAACAAACAGGAGTATTATTTCCAAAGCATATAATACTCAAGAACAAATAGGAGTATTATTTCCAAAACCAAACCAAACTTACAAGTAACCAAAACTTAGCGAGATAAGTGTTTTACAATTTGTGGGATGTTTAAATGAGGAGGAGGAGCTCCATATTTATAGGCATGGAGGAGGAGAATGGAGGGTGGAGATGGTGGCATGTGGAGGAGCATCCAAGGGTGGAGGAGGAGGGGAGGAGCATGTGGAGGAGAAGCCACCACATGGCAAGCTCTCCATGGAGCTTGGAAAGCCGCCGGTTGCCGGTTGGAGGAGGGGAGGAGCTTGTGGCTTTGGCCACCTCTTGCCAAAGCCACCGGTCACAAGGAGGAGGAGGAGGAGGAAGGCCACCCATGAGTCATCCTCTTCACAAAAGCCGCAGGTCATTTTTGCACATGGATGATTTTTGACAGTTTTGTACTGTCTTTACAAAACTATCAATCCAATTTCGCTCCGTCTGACTTTGATTGTTCCTTGGTTGGATTTTGATTTGAGTAATTCAACGTCAGGATCTTGAGATTTCTTCGTTCAGCGTCTGATCTTGACCTTGGATTGACTCTTATCATCTTTTCAGCGTAAAATCCTCTCCTTAGCGTGTTTTCACTTTAATCTCTCAAATGCCCTGTGGAAATATATCGGGACTAACACGTCGAAGTTAGATAGACAAACAGTCTACTTTGGTGGGTTTTACTGTGTTTTTGATGCATACAATTATGGTCCATCACATAGCTAAAACAGTAAAGTAAAGGGAGAATACTCAAGAACCAACAGGAGTAAACTCAAGAATAACTAGAATACTCAAGAACCAACAGGAGTATTATAGATTAAAAACAAGTGTTTACAAGAGTGGTGCCTAAAATCTAGAGAGATAAGTGACTTGTGCTTCTTGCACACAAAATTGGTTGATTTACAAATGAGAATGGCTTGGTATTTATAGGCATGGGGGAGTGAGAGATGTGGAGGAGAGGCCAACACTTGGCATGAGATGGGAGGGGGAGGCTTTAGCCGCCACCCCATGTGGCTTCATCCTCCAAAAGCCGCCGGTGGTGAGTCATCAAGGGAGGAGCCGCCGGCCATGTGGCATGAGGGGAGAGGATGAGTGAGTTTGAGATCTTTTCCCCAAAAGCCATCGGTCCATTTCAGCTCCGGACTGACTCTGGTTGCTCTTTGGTTGGACTTGTTTTTGAGTGATTCCACGTCAGGATCATGAAAGTTGTACACTCGGAATCTGGTCGTGACTTGCAATGACTCGTACTTCATTTTCAGCTTAAAAACTCCTCCTTAGCCTGTATTCTCTCTAGACTTCAGAATACCCTGTGGATAAATATCGGAACTAACAAGCAAAATTTAAATAGACAAAGAGTCTAATTTGGTGGGTTTAACTGTATTTATGATTCATACAATTATGGTCCATCAGATCACCCCACACTTTTAGTTGTTCGTCCCGAACAATGCTTTTTAAGGGCGGAACACAATCTAAGTAAAAACTTTAAAATAGGAAAGTGATATCGTGGGACTCGATTTATCCTAATTCATGCAATACTTACTTATTACCGTGTAAATACTTAGAAGAAACTTGATACGTGTACCTTTGCGCCGAGATGCAAATTAATTCGGATGTTTTGGGAGATAGCCCTTTTCAGGCTCCTAGACTACATTCTCGGGATCGACTCGCACTATATGGTTTCCTTGTAGCTTTCTCTAGCACGTGATTCGGTTTTGGTTTCACTGAGTTGAGCACTTTGATTTCTTTTTGGCGAGGGACAACTTCTGTAGTGAATCGGCCTTTGGCCTTTGATATTGAGTTGGAGTTTCTTCACTTTTGTTTCGGTTAAAACCTTCACAATTTTGGCCTTTGGCCTTTGATTAGCTTCTTTGAGCTTTTACTTCTTTGTGACTTGCTAGTCCATTTTCTCAGCCTTTTTGGGAGGTCCAATCGTCGCCCGCAAGCATATGGAAATACCTCCCCGCTCTTTCTCATCCTCGCCGTTTCGCGCGGGTCAAAATGAGGGTCGCTCATTTATTTTCCCGGCTACTCTGACTAGAGATAGGACGGTTTGATTCCCGTCCCGCCTCTTGCATAAACACTGCATGGCGGAGATGACTTCAATCTTCACTGAAACCCGAAGTGCAGCCTCCACTGACTTCGTAACCCATATAGTTAGATTCAATCCTTTGAGTGCTTGCCAAGCCTCTCTAGGGCAGTTTATGTCAACTCCACATCCCCTGTATATCTCAGCACAAAGGGACAAATGAGAAGTTACATTCTAAGTTTTTAAATAGTTGAATTTTTACCAGGTAAATGCATGAATTTAGGTATATCTTTTTCACATTCTCAAGTTCATATTTTCAAAAAGATAATATTAAGGGAAAAGGAAAAAGAAAAAGAAAACATGCTTATGTACAAAGGCGGTTCTCACCCCACACTTTTGAACGAAGGCGTGCCTTTCAGCACGACTTAGTTCAAAAGTCATACAAATATATACAAGAGAAGGAAATGACATTAAGGAAAAGAGAAGAACTAAACTCCCTTTTACTGTGTCGTGTCGTGGAACGACATGCCTCGGAACTGGATAATCGAGGGAGTTCGGCTGGGGCCTTGAACTCTCAGCGCAGGCCCGGTAATTTCTCAGAAGCTGCCTGGTTGATCTGATCTTGCTCCAAAAATTGATTCCTACATGTTATTCCTTATACAAAAAGTGGGTGAGAGCAACTTACGGTAAAAACTAAATGACAGAAAAAATAAATGATTGAAAGTAAGATAGGTGTCGGGTTACCTCCCGACCAGTGCCTTTGTTTAACGTCGTTGGCTCGACGCTACCTCAATCATGGATCATAAGGTTGGGTCCCATGGGCGGCTCAAGTTGTAGTGTTGCGGAGTGTCTACTTTCATCTTTGCCTTGCCTTTCCTTGATTTCTTGTGAGATGATGTGCTTGGGTCGGAACTCCATGGTTTTGGTGATTTTTCTTTCCATTGTTTCTGAGAAGGCGAGGGACTTTTGACCATAGTAGCTGGTCTTGTCACTTTCTTGGTCTCTCTTGGCAGGTCAGAAATCTGTGTACTGTGATCTGAGATAGGCACAATGTCTGGTGGTTTCCTTGTCCTTGGGTGGCCATCATAATTATTAATGTAGAAATCTGAAATTTTGCCGCCAAATGCAAGTGATAATAAGCCCTTTCCCATGTCGATCCATGCTTTGGTGGCGTAGAGAAAAGGTCGTCCCAAAATAAGTGTTGGAGGGTCGTCTTTGCTGGTCTCTCCTATTTGTATTACATAAAAGTCTGCAGCAACGACGAGCTCTCCCACCTGGAGTATTAGATCTTCAAGCACTCCAACCAGTCGGATACATGATTTATCTCCCAACTCGATATTTGACCTTGGTGTTTTCAATGGGCCAAGCCCCAATAAGTAATATAAGGAGTACGGCATGGCATTGACGGCAGCCCCAAGATTGATTAAGCACTTATGAATTTGGGCTTCACCACCACAGGTGACTGTGAAGGCCCCTGGGTCCTTATCACTTTCCGGTTGTGACTCCTGATCTGAAGTGAGGGATCTTTCCATTATCAGGTCATTCTGCTCATCCTTTGGATCTAGATTTGCATGATCGGGCCCTTTTAACTCCTGATCTTCTAGGTAAATGTTTTGCTCTGATGCATAGATGTTAGTTGGGGAGTCCCACTTTAAATCGTCATTGTTATCCCATCCAGATGCTGGTATGTCAGAGTGCGTGATTGGTGGTGGTGTTATGCTAACGGTGAATGCATAGCGTCCATTGTCAGCATGCGTGACCCATGTTCTGCCATCATTGGGTCGGTCTTCCTCTTGATTCCAATCAGGACGGCGTCTACGGTTGAAGTGTTTGTTAGTAAGCTTGTAAGTTGTGGATCGTGCTACTTCTTCCCGTGTCGCCTTTATGTTTGACCTCCTTATCATGCTATTATTTGCCTTTGGGTTTTGGATGGTTTGTGAAGGAAGTCTGCCAGGTTCATTAGTGAGTGTTGACATTGCGGTGGCGAGCTGGGACATTTGCTTCTTCAAGTCCGATAATTCTCCCTTTGTTTCGGCTTGGTTTTGATGTATAGTAGTATTCAACTGCTGCACAGTACCTGACAATTGCATCATCATGTCCTCAAGTGACTTGTTTGGTCCTTGATGATTGCTCGAGCTTTCTTGGTACTGGTTTGGCTCCTCTTGTTGGTATTGGCCTGCTGGTGGGGCGTTTTAGTTGTACTGTTGGTGGAGCGGTTGGTAGAATGACTGAGCTAGTTGAGGGACAGCTGGTTGTGCTTCCTTTTGAGGATAGCTGTTGTTACGCCAGCTCGGGTTGGTTGTTTGACCATAGTGTCTATTTTGTCCGGCTCTGTCGTTGCTGTTGTTGTTGTATCCTTGGTATCCTCCCACTGCATTTATTTCTCCCGGTTCCTCTTCTATTAATGTCGGGAATGCGTCAATTTTGTGGTCCGTAGAACCACAAAATTCGCAAGGTTTTACTGGAACTGGATGTCTTCGTAGGATCTGAATCATCATCTCCTTTATTTGTCTCATCTCTTCTGGCATGGAGTTTTATGATGTCTCGGCTTGTGCTACGTTTTTTGTTCGGGAGAATTCATCTTGGCAAGTAGTCTCCTCTCTAAACCGGGCATTTTCAGCAACGTTGGCGATGAGATCCCTTATGCCACTTAATGATAGATTCATCATGGATCCTCCAGCTGAGGCATCCAGGAGCATTTTGTCTAAGGGTCTTAATCCATCAATGAGGTACTCGATGATGAGTTTCTCGGGCAGTCCAAGGGTACAGCAGCTTCTCTCCAGGAGGTTGAATTTTTCCAGGTAATCGTACATGGTTTCATTGGGCCCTTGCTTGATGTCTTGTAGTTGCCTCCTTACTTGCATTGCTCTTGTCATTGGGTAGTATTTGTCCAGGAATTTCTTTTGCATCTGAGCCCATGTTCTGATGCTACCGGAAGGCAATGAAAGGAACCAATCGTTTGCCGCGTCAATGAGGGAGAAGTAGAACGCCTTTAACTTGAAGTCATCTATACTCACTCGATTGGGTTTTAGATTTTGGCAAATGTCGTGTAAGCGTTGGATATGAGTTGTTGCCGATTCTCCATGAGCTCCTGAGAACTTGGGCAAGCTATGGGCCACTGATGCGTTGATGGTAATATACTCCAGTTCAGAGCCCTCGTGAATGCACCATGGTTGCGTTTCGAAATCTGGGGCATTGAGTTCTCCCATAGTAGGTGCACGGTAGTTGTTATTACCATAGTAGTCATCGTAGGCAGGTTCTTACCTTGGCACGTGTCGAGGTTGAGGGCGTGGGGGATGAATAGGAGGTTGTACTGGACCTGCTGCATTTCGGTCCTCAGGTGGTCCTTGGTTTCTTCGGATGGCCTCCCTATCTCGAGCTCTTTGGTCACGGAGGATTTGTTCCGGATCGTCGACAAATGGAAGTGGCACCTCATCATTTCGATCATACAGGTTTATCTCGTCGTCATCCTGATAGTCATGGTGGCTTCCTTCGCGAGACATGGTTGTATTGAAACGAGTACCGATTCAAAGAACACTTATCCGATTGTTAATTTCTAACTCTAATTCCCCGGCAACGGCGCCAATTTTTGACGGACCCACAGTCGTCGTGTGCGAAAGTCAAGAATAAATTTATAAGTCCGCTACTCGCGACTTCACTACTGGGTAGCAAGTGGTAAGTAGGGGTCGAACCCAAGGGAATTAGGGGGATAGTTGTTCTTTGAGGAATGTACTGAAGGGGAGCGTGATTTTAGGTGGATTGAGGTTTTAGCGATGAAAAGTGAGTGGTTGGTTGTTGGTTTTAGTTTTAGTACAGAAAAGTAAGTGGGTTGGTCGTGATTTTAGTGCAGAAAGTAACGTACTGAAAGTAAAATACTGAAAGTAATTGCTTAAAACAAAGAAGACTTATAGAGAGTGGGTTGCTTGAACGGCAAGTCTTGCGAGAAGTAAGCAGTTGATGTTTTAAGTTAAGGAAAGTATTCGGTTTTAGGGGCCTTGTATCATAGTGTGTTTATCATTGACCTCTAATGATCATACTAAGTGTTCAAAAGTGTATCAAGGCCATTCCAAGTACTTGATTTGCCACACTGTCTAGTCCATTCCAAGACATAGAGCACTTGTTCTATTCAGACTAATACCCCATTCTAAGGTATATTAGCCTTATGTGCATCCATTTGATCAATCATTCCCGATCAACCAAATGGTGTTTTAAAGAGGTCAAACTTCTCAGATAAGCTTTGCCATTCCAAGCATCCACTTATCCGAGCATGTTTACGAACCCCCACGTAATAGTTTTGCCATTCCAAGCATCCACTCAACCTTGGAAGTTCTAACCTAATATGTGGCACATAGAACAAGTTTTGAACACATAGAGGCATTTAAGAGTAGGGCCTAAAACATTTTATGACACAAGTACACCCCTTCAACCGAATGAAGGGTTTAGCTACGAATATCCATAGAGGTGGATATCATAGCTAAAACAGTAAAGTAAAGGGAGAATACTCAAGAACCAACAGGAGTAAACTCAAGAATAACTAGAATACTCAAGAACCAACAGGAGTATTATAGATTAAAAACAAGTGTTTACAAGAGTGGTGCCTAAAATCTAGAGAGATAAGTGACTTGTGCTTCTTGCACACAAAATGGGATGATTTACAAATGAGAATGGCTTGGTATTTATAGGCATGGGGGAGTGAGAGATGTGGAGGAGAGGCCAACACTTGGCATGAGATGGGAGGGGGAGGCTTTAGCCGCCACCCCATGTGGCTTCATCCTCCAAAAGCCGCCGGTGGTGAGTCATCAAGGGAGGAGCCGCCGGCCATGTGGCATGAGGGGAGAGGATGAGTGAGTTTGAGATCTTTTCCCCAAAAGCCATCGGTCCATTTCAGCTCCAGACTGACTCTGGTTGCTCTTCGGTTGGACTTGTTTTTGAGTGATTCCACGTTAGGATCATGAAAGTTGTACATTCGGAATCTGGTCGTGACTTGGAATGACTCGTACTTCATTTTCAACTTAAAAACTCCTCCTTAGCCTGTATTCTCTCTAGACTTCAAAATACCCTGTGGATAAATATCGGAACTAACAAGCAAAAGTTAAATAGACAAAGAGTCTAATTTGGTGGGTTTAACTGTGTTTATGATTCATACAATTATGGTCCATCAGGCGTTCTCTAGCCCGGTGGATAACAATTCACTATTAGTTGAGTATTGCGAGTACAGGATTTACCGTTTACAGAATCCCTCTTAAACTACCAGAGCCTCGGACACTTTAGCAATTGCACTCTAAATCTCCCCCTAGATCTTTGCTCCCGCTCCGTATCCACCAATATGATTCTCCGTGAGAACCAGCGCCTTCTCTCGAATGCGCAGATTAGAACTTCAGTGCGTGAACCTTCAGTGTTGTCCTTCGATCAATCTGTTGAGCACCATCACAGATTGAATCCGAGCGCCTTTGAGTAACCAGTGACGATTAACTCTCCGGCCGATTACGAGCTTAGTGAATAACCAGTTACGATTAGTTCACCGTCGTTTGCCTCCTCCTCCATTCAGTGAGTATGAGCGTGATTAATTTCTCCTTAAGTGCTGACTAATACCTTCGTATTAGTCTTACTTATATAGGCGGTAGAAACCCTAATTCCAATCGGATTCCTAATCTAAACCGCCTACATCATTAGGCAATCTTTCCTAATCTTTTGCGCATATCTTTTGTAGATAATCCTCCAAAGAATATCTTCAATCTTGATTAGGCAATCTTCGATTATCTTCATAGCTAAGATAGCTTCATGCGCAAGCAAACTCCTAACCGACTTCTTGATATCTTCGATATGCATATGCACCGACTTGCCAAAACTGATCTCGAAAATATCCTCAAGCGAAGTTGTGCTACGTCGGTTGAAACAAGTTTCCAAATATGAATTTAGAAACTTCTATTTTCTGTCCATTGATGTGCGACCGACTTGCTCTTCCAACGGTCGGCTGGGTTTCCTAATCTGAATTAGGAAACACTTCATCTGCTTCAACTTGTTTCAGGACAGTTGTCTCATCTAGTCTAGAACAACAGCTTGAACAACTATACTAAGTTTTGCCAAACTACATGCCATAAAACTAACGATCTCCCCCTTGACATTTTTGGTAAAACTACCTAATTTAAGCTACCTGTACTACTGATACAGTTGAATCTTTGAGGAGATTTCAAACTCCCAAGCTGTGCTACGAACTAACTACAAACTGAATCTTTGAGGAGATTTCAAACTCCGAACAAAATAAAAGCTCAAACGAATCTTTTAAGGAGATTTCAAACTCCAAACATGTCTAACAAAAACAGCACAACTGAATCTTTTAAGGAGCTTTCAAACTCCAAATTTACTCCCCCTTTTTTCCACAAATTGACAAGGGAGTACCAAAATAGCAATAGTTCGAAAAAAATATTCAGCAACAGAAAAACATAGAATTGTTTGCAACAAAGAGAAGAGAGATTTCACCAGGAGCTAGTAGTCAGACTCATCACTGACTTCATCATCGTCCGAGCCTCCTTCATCTTCTTCCTCAAGATAGCGCAGGCTCACCAAAAGTTTTGTGATCTTTTTTCTTTCTTGCCACGAGCAGCACTATTCTCTCATTCGCATCCGCCAGCTCCTCTTCAAGATGAATGATCAATTGTTTCCGTGTGGCACGAGAGACAGGAGTACTCAAATCATCATGAGATCGCACAGACTCCTTCTTCTTTGGGTTGACAGGAGCATCCAGGTTCAGATCCAAAATATGCTTCCCAGAGAAGTGCTTGTGATCTACAAGAAAAATCTTCGGAGTGCCGGTCAACACATATTGACTTGTTAGGATATTTGGATGTTGTGCCACAACAAGTTGATGAATCAGGGACGGGAACCCAATAGGATGATTGACTCTGTTGGAGCTAGCATGCCCGGCAATCTGATCAAATATGAGGCGACCCAGGTCAATCTTCTTTCCAGCTCCTATGGTCTTCAGAAAGGCACCCATTGATCGGCCAAGTGTTGTGTGGTGGTTGTTTGGCATCCAGTTGTGAACTGCAATGCTGTGGAGCAAGGAGTGCTTTGAAGACAGGTCCTTGACCGGAAAGGTCATGGTGAACCACCTTGAACGAACACCACCAGTGAGAGCATCTGCAACTTTGTGCCAATTGGGATTCTCTCCAATATTCAGAGCTCCAGCTTCAATGCCAAAGAAGTCATTAATCCCATCTGGAGTGATGACCACTATCTTGCCTCTCACACTTGCCATACCAAACGAGGCATTCTCAATGTCAGCAAAGCCTTCTAGAAGATTCACAATAACCTCCCTCACCAGATTGGCAGGAAAAGGTTTAGCCATTGATACTGACGGCCATAAATCAAGCTCTTTGATCAGGCCTACAATCTCCTTGGCTGCATCTGTCAGCCTCCAGCACCCTTTCAGCAACAATCTTTCTCTTTTGAACAAACTCCCACTTCTGAGCATGATTGTCAGACATAAACCACATACCATTCACCACAACTCCAGACTCAAAATGGACTTTCTTCCCCTTTGCTTTTATCTTTCTAGACGGAGAATTTGTCTTAGCTTTCTTTGCAGCAGGTGTATCTACCTTCTCTTAAGCAGAGGCTTCACCCTCAACTGGAATCTCTACAGGGGTAGGAGCAGACACCTTCCTTTTCTTTGGTGCTTTCTTCTCTATAACTGTGGGAACTCCCACCTCAGCACCTTGATTCAGAGCTCCCTTCTTTGTCCTAGCTGCTGGCTTTGAATTGGTGACATGATTCACACTTACTGGAACATCTTTCTGAAAATCTTTGACCAAGTCGGATAACTTGATGGATTCATCAGCTGAGTCTTCAGTCAGGGCCTCCTTCTCCACATCAACGGCTTTAGAAGCAAACTCTTCTTCAACATAGTCCTCAACAGCATCAAATAACTCTCGCAAGGACTCATCCACTTTATCTGATTCATGCTCCGACTGTGCTTCATCCTCAGCAACTTGTTCCTCAACAGCATCTTTTGCAGACACATCATCATTCTGCTCCTCTGCATCAGGGCCATTACCATCTTCTTCAGGAATCTCAACAGAGGCTTCACTTAGCTTTTCTTCCTCCTCTTCACCTTTACTGGTCTCTTCCATAGGCACATTAGTGTTTACTTTCTCAAAGGCATCACCTACAACCTCTCTTTCCTCAGATTCTTCATTATCTGACTCAGAAACGACTACCTTACGTTTCACAATTCTAAACTTTTCTTTCACAGGGGTTTTCTTATGAGCAACCATCTTAACCCTCACACCTTTCACCACCGGAGAATCCTCCCCCTAAATATGTTGTCTGATATGAAGTATTACGATATTTGCCCTACTGTTGTCACTTATAATATGATCATTCATGGCTTTTGTCGGGTTGGTCAGGTTGAGGAGGCGCTATGTATGGTTCATGAGATGAGGAACAGTGCGCTGTCTCCGAATGTTATAACTTATAATTGTTTAATTAATGGCTTTTGTCGCGCTTGTCAGTTTGAGAAGGCTTGCCATATGTTTACTGAAATGAAGACTCGTGGACCTGACCCGGATGTTGTAACTTATACTTGTTTAATTCATGGCTTCTGTCGTGCCGGTGAACTTGAGGAGGCTTGGCATATGTTTACTCATATGAAGGTTCGTGGACCTAATCCGAATGTTGTAACTTATACTTGTTTAATTCACGGCTTGTGTCGGGCTTGTGAACTGGAGGAGGCTTGGCATATGTTTATTGAAATGAAGACTCGTGGACCTGACCCGGATGTTGTAACTTATAATTGTTTAATTCATGGCTTGTGTCGGGCTAGTAAACTTAAGGAGGCTTGGCATATGTTTATTGAAATGAAGACTCGTGGACCTGACCCGGATGTTGTAACTTATACTTGTTTAATTCATGGCATGTGTCGGACTGGTGAACTGAAGAAGGCTTGGCATATGTTTACTGAAATGAAGACTCGTGGACCTGACCCGAATGTTGTAACTTATAATTGTTTAATTCATGGCTTGTGTCGTGTTGGTCAGTTTAAGGAGGCTTGGCATATGTTTACTGAAATGAAGACTCGTGGACCTGACCCGGATGTTGTAACTTATACTTGTTTGATTCATGGCTTGTGTCGTGTTGGTCAGTTTGAGGAGGCTTGGCATATGTTTACTGAAATGAAGGCTCTAGGACCTGGCCCGAATGTTGTTACATATACCTCAATAATAAATGGGTTTTGTCGTGCTGGAAGGGTAGGATGGGCCCAACGTCTATTTCATGAAATGAAGGCGGACGGGGTTTCCCCCGATGAGTACACTTATACGTCGATTATTGGAGGTTTATGCAAAGTAAGTGACTGGAAGGCAACCAACCAGATTTTTACCCAGATGCTGGAGCAGGGAGTTAAACCAGATTACATTACACTTGATGTAGTAAGAAATGCACGATTTAAGGAAAGTAATCGAAATGATGAAACTCAGACCCTATACTTGGAGTCTGCTATTGAAGACCAGATTGTGACTGCTGCAGAACGTTCCTGGAGAAGCTCCACAACCACAAGAGACAAAATTGTGTGTAATTCATAAATCCGTGATACTTTTTTTCCGATATATTAATGTGATCTTAATTCTCAAAGGATCATTGGGCCTCAGCCCAAAATACAGTTTTTTTTCTCTACGTGGCCCTATTACACCAAAAAGCCTCTTGAAAAGATGACTCTCTACTCCCAAACTCTTAGCCACCAGAAAGGTTAGCTCTGCTTCCCTCCTCTTAGCTTTTCTTATTTCGTCATTTAATTCTACTCCTTCATTTGAGATCTGATGTTGAGAGGCATTCCTTTCTCTATATTTGTCCACTGCTGTTTTTGCTTTATGTACACACATCTTTCTCTTTCCCCTTCCGCCTCTGGTACTTAATCTCCTCATTTTCCTTTGACTCTTTCCTCTTCATAATTTTCAATGTATTGATTTCCTTTCCAAAAGAATCCTCTGACTCCAATAAAATTTCATCTATCCATTTTGAATCTGTCCTCCAAGTGTGCCCTTTGTATCCTTTCCTTTATCAATTATCCTTTTCACCTGTTGTTTTTTTTGTCCCTCATATTTTGTTGTTCTGTTTCTTTGTAATTCTCTATGAATTGATGCAATAAGGAGCAATGTGCATACCTTTATATCAGACGTACATAAATTTTTACTGAAATAATATCCCACATAACATATACAGTTGTTTTCAGTTATCTTATCACACTAGTGTTATTACTGTTATATAAGGTTGGCGTAGATAACATGTGCATACTAGTGCATGCCCTTAAGAGACAGCCTCATGGTCTACCGTTAGAAGTACGAGTAAGTAATTCTCTTGTAGAAGTGGGACCATCAATAACGTTGGCAAGTCTTTCAGAAGTTCTAGCATTTGTTGTTGGAAGTTTTATTCCTATGCCAGCATGCCGTGTGTTCTCCATGTTTGCAGGTGAGATTCCTATGCCGTACCCAATCGCAGGAGGTAATGGAAGACCCACATGTTGCTGCAGACGGATACTCATATGACCGCAAAGCCATAATGAAACGGCTCGAGGAGACTGATAAGTCTTTCATAACTGGTCTACCTTTGCCACATAAACAGCTTGTTCCCAATTACACTCTCCTTACTGCCATTCTGGAATGGAAATCAGCAAGACAGTCTTGAAACCCTTCAGCATCATACTAGTGAGTGATCCTTTCTTAGATGTTTGATCCAGTGTCATTTTTCAACCCGTCAATGTGTGATACTTTATTTTTCAATTCTACCCCTTACCTCACTGAAGCCTTGATTTTGTTCCCATCAGGAATGGAATCTGGATGATCTCGAGCATTTGGTTTTTATGACCTTTCATCTTGTCACCAGGTCTGTGATTTTGAACCTGCCATTAGCTAGATTGAGTGCACATTTACAGAACATTGTATGTGAAAAGCTAGTTGAGTGAATATATAGGTCTCAGTACTCAGTTACCGATTATTGTACTTTATCTCGGCTATGTCAGTCTATGAATAAATCCGCAAACATTACTAGTGATACTATCTTCAATAAGATTCAAAACTGCGTAATTTCTACGCGTGATCACCAAACAAAGTGCGTTTACTGATAACCAATAGATGCGGTGCAGGCTGCAGTCTCTAATTGAGACATGTTGAAATAATGAGGGGTTAGAGTTGGCTACTGATTTCTTCAAGTTTTATCGGGCAATGAGATAAGCATATCGACTTTAAGAAGATTCCAGACCTAGCTATTCTAGCAGAATGATCATTGTCTGACAATAAAAATAGCTTATGCAAATGTTAATCTGGTTTGGACATTTACTTTATTTTATGGGATCTTCAATAGAGATTTACATAGTAGTAGAAACAATAAAAGAATGTGGTTACGGGGTAAGTTTAGACTTATATTTGTTCTGAAATTCCTGGGAAGTGAATTTAGCATTTGTTTGTATGTGCTACCCCGAATGCATTTCTTTGCAAGCTTCCTCCTGTCTGCTGAAAGTTCCGTTACAGTTTTCCTTCCGGTTATGGTGTTAAAAGCTGTATCAGAAAATATGTTTCGGACTAATATTTGACGGCAATGGCTCCCACATTATGAATTGTCATTGTTTTTCATGCTTTTTTTCTGTGTTATGGTAACAATCATTTTTGGGTGGTAATATTACACAGGTGACAATTGAAGATCATCCCCATCTGCCTGGTAAGCATGCATCTGTCCATCCATGTCGACACGGAGCAGTGATGAAGAAAATTATTGATGTTCTAATGTCACGAGGCGTGGAGCCAGAGGTGGACATGTAAGTACAGCATCACTAAATATGAATTCTCATCCACTATCATGACGCTCCATTAATAGTTTTGAAAATGTTGTCGAACTTATAACGGAAATGGAAGCAGGTACCTGTTCCTGTTCCTGAAATTCGTGGCTTCTGTGATCCCAACAATTGAATATGATTACACAATGGACTTTGATCTTGGCAGCTCCAGCAGTTTATCTTTTATTGCGGCGAGTACTCAGTTGGCATCAGCACCAACACTATCCTATCCTGCAATCTCTCCAGTCAGTATGGGGTTGAAGACTAAAGTGCTATCATTTCTGTGTGCAGCAGTTGCAGGGCCTGAGGGCCAGATGTGGAACCTCAACGCTGGGTCTGAGCTTGAGTTATCTCATTAGTAGTTTTCTTAAGGTTAACCTCTCGTCTTGCATTTTACCGGAAAGACCAGTTTATTATACCACCAAAACTATACAGTTGAAGTTGACTTGTTTTATAGTTATATAAATCTGTTACTAGCTAAGCTTCAAATATGCGTATTTTGCTTGTAATGAGAGAAATGATCAAGAAGTGTAAAATTATCACCTGAAGCATGCAGTCTCTGCTCATTTTTGACAACACAGCTTCAGGTGAGCAACAACAATGACCACTTAAGAGTTGGACTTGGTAAGGCAATAATAACTTTAGGCCGAGACGTAAAAAGTCTATCCCATGATTCATGATTGACAGTGAACAAGCTGAGAGCTCATCTAATGCCACCCAACCTGCTGAGGGAATCGATGTGGGATGGTGAGGACTGACGGAGCCCACTGCACTGTCGTTAAGATACAATGTTCTCTATACAAATAAATTTATATTATCCGCTACTCGCGACTACACTACTGGGTAGTAAGTGGTAAGTAGGGGTCGAACCCAAGGGAATTAGGGGAATATGTTGTTCTTTAAGGGATTTGTACAGCGAGGGAGCGTGATTTAGTTGATTGAGATTTTAGCGCGATTGACTAAACTACTGTTTTTGGTTTTTTCTGTTTTGAGTGCAGGAAAGTAAATTACAGAAATTAAAATACTGAAAGTAAAAGAGTTAAGGGAAGAAGACTTACAGTGGGTGATGCGTGATTGGTGAGTCCTCCGGTAGATGAGCGGTTGATGGTTGCAGTTGATCGAGCAGTTAACAAAAGTAAATACAGGGGGTTTTTTGTAATTCAAGGAAAAGTATTCGATTTCAGGTACCTTGTATTATAACATGTTATTAATAACCGTTAGTAACCTTTCTAAGTATTCAAAGATGAATCGAGGCCCTTTCGTAGCGCAAGACTTGCAACATCGTTTAAAGCAACACTTGTTCTACTTCAGACTAATTCCTCCTTTCGAAGTATCTTAGCCTTTTGTGCATCCACCTGATCTCTCAGTTACGATCGACCAAGTGGTGTTTTAGATAAGTCGAACTCCTCGATAAGTTTTGCTTGTTACAGCTTCCACTTACCGAGTATGATCACGAATTCCCACGGAAGAGCTTTGCTTGTTACAGCTTCCACTCAACCTTGGAAACTCTGACTATATATGGCACATAGAACAAGTTTTGAATACAGAGAAATGAAACTAAAAGAAATTAAAACATTATATAATACAAGAAAATACATTTGACCGAATGAAGAGTTTAGCTACGAATATCCATGGAAGAGGACATCATAAATAAATACTCGGGGGTTTTTGAAAATAGTAAGAGGGAAAGGGGTGGAATACTCAAGAACCAACAGGAGTATTCCCAATTTCCTACTGAATACTCAAGAACCAACAGGAGTATTCTCTAAAGTATAATACTCAAGAACAAACAGGAGTATTATTTCCAAAGCGTATAATACTCAAGAACAAACAGGAGTATTATTTCCAAAACCAAACCAAACTTACAAAGTAACCAAAACTTAGAGAGATAAGTGTTTTTACAATTTGTGGATGATGAAATGAGGAGGAGGAGGGTTGTATTTATAGCCACAAGGGGAGGAGATGGGTGGTGGAGATGGGTGGCATGTGGTTTTGATCCAAGGGAGGAGAAGGGAGGAGCAAGGAGGAGATGACACATGGGGGAGCCAAAAGCCGCCGGTTGGGGAGGGCTTGAGCCACCGGTTGCCGGTTGTCCAAGGAGGAGAAGGGTGGCTTTGGCCACCTCCAAGCAAGGTGGCCGGTCATCTTGGTCCATGGGTACATTTTGACAGTTTTGTGCAGTCTTTTCACAAAACTATCAATCCAATTTTGCTCCGTCTGACTTTGATTGTTCCTCGATTGGATTTGATTTGAGTAATTCAACGTCAGGATCTTGATATTTCTTCGTTCAGCGTCTGATCTTGACCTTGGATTGACTCTTATCATCTTTTCAGCGTAAAATCCTCTCCTTAGCGTGTTTTCTCTCTAAGTGCCAAAATACCCTGTAGAAATAAATCGGGACTAACAAGCAGAAGTTAAATAGACCAACAGTCTAATTTGGTGGGTTTTACTGTGTTTTTGATTCGTATAATTTTGGTCCATCAGATCACCCCACACTTTTAGTTGTTCGTCCCGAACAATGCTATTAAAGGGCGGCACTCTAAGTTTGGTTTTAAAATATGAAAATTAGACTGTGGGACTCGATTTATCCTAATTCATGCATTGCTTACTTATTACCAAATTGAACTGCGTAAATAAATATAAGAAACTTGATACGTGTACCTCCGTGCCGAGATGCAAATTATTCTGGATGTTTCGGGAGATAGCCCTTTTTAGGCTCCTGGACTTCAACCTCGGGATCGTCTCTCACTATATGGTTTCCTTGTAGCTTTCTCTAGCACGTGATTCGGTTCGGGTTTCAATGGTTTGAGTACTTTGATTTTTTTTTTGCGAGGGACTGCTTTTGTAGTGAATCGGCCTTTGGCCTTTGATTTGACTCTTTGAGTACTTCACTTTTTGTTCGGTTAAAACCTTCACAATTTTGGGCCTTTGGCCTCTTGATTTGCTTCTTCGAGCTTTTTGCGTCTTTGTGACTTGCTAGTCCATTTTCTCAAGCCTTTTTGGGAGGTCCAATCATCGCCCGCAAGCCTATGGAAATACCTCCCCGCTCCTCTCATCCTTGCCGTTTCGCGCGAGTCAAAATGAGGGTCGCTCATTTATTTTACCGGCTACTTTGACTAGAGAGAGGACGGTCTGATTCCTATCCTCGCCTTTTTTCTTTTTTTGCATAAACACTGCATGGCGGAGATGACTTCAATCTTCACTGAAACCCGAAGTGCAGCCTCCACTGACTTCGAAAACCACATAGTTTGATTCGATCCTTCGATTGCTTGCCAAGCCTCTCTAGGGCATTTCTATCAACTCCACATCCCTAGTTTATCTCAGCACAAAGGGACAAATTAGAAGTTACGTTCTAAGTTTTTAGACAGTTGAATTTTCACAAAGTAAATGCATGAATTTCGGTCTATCTTTTTCACATTCTTAAGTTCATACTTTCAAAAAGATACACTAAAAAAGAAAAAACATGTTATTTATTTATGTACACATGCGGTTCTCACCCCACACTTTTGAACGAAGTCGTGCCTTTCAGCACAACTTAGTTCAAAAGTCATGCAAGAAGATGTTATACGAGAAGGAAATGACTTAAGGAAAGGTAAGATCAGAACTCCCTTATTGTGTCGAATGGCATGACGCTGGATAATCGAGGGAGTTCGGGTGGGGCCTTGAACTCTCAGCGCAAGCCCGGTAAATTCACGGAAGCTGTCTGGCTGATCCGATCGTGCTCCAAAAACCAATTCCTAAATAGTCAAATCATTCTATGCACCAAGTGGGTGAGAGCGACTTATTGGAAAAGTAAAACACAGAAAATAAAAGACAGAAAAAGTGCGAAAAGTAAGATAGTGTCGGGTTACCTCCCGACCAGTGCACTTGTTTAACGTCGTTGGCTCGACAGTACCTTATTCCTGGATCACTAGTTGGGATCCCATGGGTGGCTTAGGTCGAATTTTGTCACTGTTCCTGTGTTGACTTTTGCCTTGCCTTTTCCCGATTTCTTGCGAGACGATGGGCTTGGGTCCAGTTCCCGTTGTTCTGGTGATGTCTCCTTCCAACGTCTTTGAGAAGGTGAGGGACCTTTGACCACTATCCTCTTGAACTGGGTTTTCTGGTGTTCAGGGCTGCCTTGTCCAGTTATGGCGAAAGCATGCTCCATCGAGGAGTCGTTTTGCTCAGGCCCTTTTCCCATCCTCCTTTCAGCCTCTTCATTGATCACATAGTTTTCAGCGATTTGTCTATTGATCGAGGGGAAAAGTCGGGAAGCTTGCATCTTAAGGCTCGGTTCTGCCTTGTCGTGTCTGTTTGTGAGGAACTGGTCATAGATGGTTTCGGCTACTTGGTTGATGATAACTGGGTATGGTATTGGCAGCATGTCAGTGGTATTCTGGACTTCTTCCATTGCTGGCAATTCCTCATTGCTCCCGACACTTTCTATATCCCAGTCTTCTGATGGCTCCGGAGTTTCTTCTGATGGCTCGGGAGTCTCTTCTCTTTCTGTCTGCATTTCTCCGTCAGCCTCGGGTAATTCGTCTTGTGGCTGCGGCCAGGTCATTTATGAGGTACCTCATGTCTGCTATGGAATAGTTCCTAGCTGATCTCCTCATTGTCTCGTTAATCCTTGCTAGATCAGCGGCCTTCATCCCACGAAGAAATTTTTGAAGCAGAATTTTCTTCGTGAATCCATGGTGCGGGCAGTTTGAGACGATGGTGTCAAAGCTAGTGTAGTATTCGTCCAAAGTCTCATCCCGGGATTATTGCAGGCACATGATCTTCTCACGGATTTATTGTTGTAAGGATGGAGGGGAGAATTCTTTCAGAAATGGAACGCAAAGGTCCACAAAATGTGCTGCACTGCTAGCGGTTGACGTGTAATACCAGATCGTTGCGATATTAGTTAGAGAGAATTTGAAGCATTTAAGCTTAAATTCCTCTAACATTTCATTTGCAGGTTTAATGAGGTGGCAGACGTGGTGAAAGTTTCGGCAGTGTTGTACTGGGTCTTCTCCATCCGTACCTCCGAATAGTGGCAGATGTCGTGTTGTCCATGCATATGAAAGGGGTTGCGTCATGAGGACATGGGAGGGAAAGAACAACTAATCCTATGGCTAATTCCCCGGCAACGGCGCCAATTTGACGAAGCCCACTGCACTGTCGTTAAGGTGCAATGTTCTCTGTACAAATAAATTTATATTTTCCGCTACTCGCGACTACACTACTGGGTAGTAAGTGGTAAGTAGGGGTCGAACCCAAGGGAATTAGGGGAATATGTTGTTCTTTAAGGGATTTGTACAGCGAGGGAGCGTGTTTTAGTTGATTGAGATTTTAGCGCGATTGACTAAACTACTGTTTTTGGTTTTTTGGTTTTGAGTGCAGGAAAGTAAATTACAGAAATTAAAATACTGAAAGTAAAAGAGTTAAGGGAAGAAGACTTACAGTGGGTGATGCGTGATTGGTGAGTCGTCCGGTAGATGAGCGGTTGATGGTTGCAGTTGATCGAGCAGTTAACAAAAGTAAATACAGGGGGGTTTTTTGTAATTCAAGGAAAAGTATTCGGTTTCAGGTACCTTGTATTATAACATGTTATTAATAACCGTTAGTAACCTTTCTAAGTATTCAAAGATGAATCGAGGCCCTTTCGTAGCGCAAGACTTGCAACATCGTTTAAAGCAACACTTGTTCTACTTCAGACTAATTCCTCCTTTCGAAGTATCTTAGCCTTTTGTGCATCCACTTGATCTCTCAGTTACGATCGACCAAGTGGTGTTTTAGATAAGTCGAACTCCTCGATAAGTTTTGCTTGTTACAGCTTCCACTTACCGAGTATGATCACGAATTCCCACGGAAGAGCTTTGCTTGTTACAGCTTCCACTCAACCTTGGAAACTCTGACTATATATGGCACATAGAACAAGTTTTGAATACAGAGAAATGAAACTAAAAGAAATTAAAACATTATATAATACAAGAAAATACCTTCGACCGAATGAAGAGTTTAGCTACGAATATCCATGGAAGAGGACATCATAACTAAATACTCGAGGGTTTTTGAAAACAGTAAGAGGGAAAGGGGTGGAATACTCAAGAACCAACAGGAGTATTCCCAATTTCCTACTGAATACTCAAGAACCAACAGGAGTATTCTCTAAAGTATAATACTCAAGAACAAACAGGAGTATTATTTCCAAAGCGTATAATACTCAAGAACAAACAGGAGTATTATTTCCAAAACCAAACCAAACTTACAAAGTAACCAAAACTTAGAGAGATAAGTGTTTTTACAATTTGTGGATGATGAAATGAGGAGGAGGGTTGTATTTATAGCCACAAGGGGAGGAGATGGGTGGTTGAGATGGGTGGCATGTGGTTTTGATCCAAGGGAGGAGAAGGGAGGAGCAAGGAGGAGATGACACATGGGGGAGCCAAAAGCCGCCAGTTGGGGAGGGCTTGAGCCGCCGGTTGCCGGTTGTCCAAGGAGGAGAAGGGTGGCTTTGGCCACCTCCAAGCAAGGTGGCCGGTCATCTTGGTCCATGGGTGCATTTTGACAGTTTTGTGCAGTGTTTTCACAAAACTATCAATCCAATTTTGCTCCGTCTGACTTTGATTGTTCCTCGGTTGGATTTGATTTGAGTAATTCAACGTCAGGATCTTGATATTTCTTCGTTCAGCGTCTGATCTTGACCTTGGATTGACTCTTATCATCTTTTCAGCGTAAAATCCTCTCCTTAGCGTGTTTTCTCTCTAAGTGCCAAAATACCCTGTAGAAATAAATCGGGACTAACAAGCAGAAGTTAAATAGACCAACAGTCTAATTTGGTGGGTTTTACTGTGTTTTTGATTCGTATAATTTTGGTCCATCAAGGACTCAACTCTTGCAATCTTGATAACTTACAGTAAACATGTACTCTACTTAAGGCACCCGGCCACTAACTTTCAGTGTCGATGTCTATCCCACCTAAACACCAAGCTTGAAGTTTTACTGCATGCACTGATACGTCTGGAAAGCTGGTTAATTACATAAGAAAGCCAAAGCTTGCAAAGGCATTAACTTTTTAAATTTCATCATGTAAGTATATAGCAAAAGAAATATGTTTTTTTATATAAGAGTTGTAGATAATGTTACAACAACAAACAAGCAATATAATTCTTAACTAAATAAATTAAAAAAATATGACTTAGCATGATAAAAAAAGTACGATACACCTAGATTATTAGATACAAATCGATTAGTGATTGTATCAGTCAGATTAGTGATCACGGACGACTATACTTTTCTGACGACGGCCCCTGCATTTGAAGGCTCTCTCAGCCCATTCTGATCTTTAAGTGAGATGGCCACCCTCAATTAGGAAGATAGATGACCTTTGAAATGCTACTAGTATCTAAACCTTCACATATGCCCGGAACACAAACAATAATCAATCACTCGTTCTGAATGATAAAAAAATTTAGTTGTAAAGTTTTATGTGTACGTATGGTAGCCTGCCACTATTGTGGCAAGATTGAAGTGTTTCATTTTTACTCGGGGGTCGAACTTGAGCTTGGTGGAGTATGAGGAGATGGTAGACTATTACTAAGCTTCAATTATTCAAATTATTAGACATATCACTAAGTGTGTTACCTGAAGCAGTCTGGTAATTGTTGTTGTGAGCTAAAGTCACATGGGGATCAGTTGAAGCAGTCTGATGAAATGTGTTGTGCTCTAAGAGGTTACACCTGTTGTGAACTGAGGTCGGACTGATGACATGTTACGTGTCAAACAAGATATGTTTTAGACTAGTTATGAAGTAGTGTTGTAGTGGCGTCATGTAGTGGTAGTTTTACTATAATAGTGGTCACTTGCTTAGATCAGTGGATGTTAACCGTAGGTCATCAAGTGTTATAAGTACACGTGTTGTTCATTAGAATAGAAAAACAATGAAGAAGTAAAATCATCTATCTCTTGTCTCAGTTTCTCCTCGTCTTAAATTATTCGTCTCATTTCTCACCCAAGTTCGTCTCATCCCAAATCTCATTTTGCCTCAATCTCATATTCTATCTTGTCATAACTTTTGGTTTGCATCATTTGGTGCTTTCGTTGAGAGTGAATCAAATGACATTCTATCACTACAACCCAATTTCTCAACCGATGCAAACCGAAATTGTAGAGAAATTGGATTCCATCCATGCCGAAATTCATGCTGCGGCGAAACCTATTTTTGATGCCATAAGTCGAGGAAAGAAGATTTTTTAATGACCTTTGAAATGCTACTACTGTCTAAACCTTCACATATGCCCGGAACACAAACAATAATCAATCACTTCGTTCTGAATGATAAAAAAATTTAGTTGTAAAGTTTTATGCGTAAGGTACCCTGCCACTATTGTGGCAAGACGAAGTGTTTCATTTTTACTCGGGGGTCGAACTTGAACTTGGTGGAGTATGAAGAGAAGGTAGACTATTACTAAGCTTCAAATATTCGAATTATTAGACATCACCAAGTGTGTTACCTGAAGCAGTCTGGTAATTGTTGTTGTGAGCTAAAGTCACATGGGGATTAGTTGAAGCAGTCTGATGAAATAATGTGTTGTGCTCTAAAAGGTTACACCTTTGTTGTGAACTGAGGTCGGACTGATGACCTCCTAGCCCACAACAACATTCACCAAAATTGCTTGAACATAACAAATTGGATTAAACACTGGCCAAGTACTTTGATGTACTTTGAAGGATGCACTCTTACACTAGAATTGTATTTGACATGATTGAACCACAATACAAAAATATCGCTTCTGATATTTAGCTCTAGGGCCAAATATAGGATGTGACTACTTATGTTTGCGCTAGTGTTGCTGATGGAGATCATGTACCTCCAGATGATGAATTGGAGGTAGTAAGACAAAAATATACAAATACAAATCCACAAGATTAACTGAGGTTTCTGTATTCCTCAGCGTTGCATCAACAACAAAAAGTTATTGTACAAGTAATATAAGCTCTTCTTACATTTGGGTTCAAGTTGTTTTCATCTCAATAAATAAAAGAAGTTTAAAAAAACATTTGGGTTCAAATGATAGACTTTTTAATTCTGTATTGATAATAAATTATATACTATACACACTGACCACAACTTTGTCGATGCTACTTTTCGACAAAGCATTCGTCGAAAGTGATATGGCATATCTCACTACGAAGAGTAGCTTGAGCCAGATACACTAGTGCAAATTCAAGATTCTACACAGAACAAGCCGCAAGTCTTGGATTGTTAATTTGTATCAATATGAAACAAAAATTAGACAAAAACAGAATACATCCGCAAAGAGCAAAGAAACTGGCTCGAGTGACATTACTTTGACATATAGCTCCATCGATTACAAAGGAAACATTATCTTTAGTTATTGAACTCTGATTGGGGATACGAATAGCCTTCTGTTGGAGACACGCCACATGTGCTATCCTTTCTATAACAGGGATTAAAAAACAAATACCAGCATGTAGCGTTTTGAAGTACGCTCCAAATCTCTTAACTATGAAAGCTCTAGTTTCAAGAATGATTTGAATCCCGAAGCTTATGGGAGGGACATAATTAAAGCTTCAAACAAATGTCAAACGTCAAACAAACTCAATCGAACCCCTCAAACTCGAAAATCATTCAAGGGCCATATTGAACTCTCGGCTTGTGCAGAAGTGGTTAACAGAGGCAAATCCAAGTGGAGAGAGTCCGCATCTCGATAAATGATGTGCATATGTTGCTCCGAGAAAGAGCGAGATTCATCTTTGATACTGGCGAGTTTGGATTCGAAGGGAAGAGGAGAAGAGAGAGTGATATTCATCTTTAATGCTGGACAATTTGGATTCGCGAAGGGAAGAAGTGGAGTAAAAGAGTAGCCCTAAATATGGATTTTTGGAGGTAATAACTCCAAAACCCAGTTATCCTATTATAGCAGTTTTTTTTGTTAAAGAATGTTCATCCACTACACCATTTGGCCTCTTACATAATTGATCCAAATGAGTCGCATAAGGACGTTTTCTGTCGCTCCAGGGTTTATGCGACTATGGTCATCGCATAAGGACCAGTCACATAAGTTGTGTGGCATGAGGTCTGGGGTGACTGAACCTAAATGACATCTGTCGCCTAAGCTGTAGTGCGACAGTAAAAAGAAGAGTCGCATAAGGATACTGGTATGTCCAATAAGTGCTACAAAAGATTGGTAGAAATTAGTCAACTCGCACTGTAGTGTGTCACATAAGTAGTAGTCAACAATCCTTTTGTCATGTAAGATGCATTACAGTATCTCTGTAAGTCAGTCGCGTAAGTAGAATAAATAACTATCTCTGTTATATAAGATGCTTTACGTATCTGGTACCTCAGTCGCATAAGTACATATAACAGTCGCATAAGTGACATATCACAGTCGTATCTGGTACCTCAGTCGCATAAGTACATATAACAGTCGCATAAGTACATATAACAGTCGCATAAGTGACATGAGAACAAAACAATATGTCACGTAAGTTGAGTTTTGTATTTTGAGTCCTGGTTTTTTGTCACATAAGAGTAATACAAAATATCCCTGTTTCATAAATTTAGCTAATATAATAAGAAATCATGCTTGACATACACAAAAGTACCTGTAACATTTCAAAAAGAGTACAAAATGTTTACAGGATTTCAGATGACACAAAAGTAGCAAAACATGTCCCCAACATAAACACGAAACTTCTGAAATTGTCACTGATCAACCAATATGATGTTCCCATGAATGGCATGGCTTTGGCAAAACGGCTTTAGACAGTTCGAGCTAGAGTTCAACCACGGACTGGAACAGAAGTACAGCGTACAGCAGACGCAAGGATTTGCATATCCAAAAGATCGACGAGATTATCTGATTGGGATCAACTGACGAGTCATCATTAAAGATTAGATATTCAAATGAATATCTTTAGCTTGGATTCGAGAATATTGGATGACTTGGCACGGAAGTAATCTCCAAAGATCGGATATGGAAGAGATTGAATATCTATCAAATATTTAGGAGTATCTCCGAAATATTTGACAAGAATATTCTGATTGAAGTCGGCCAACAAAGGTTTCGAGACTCTGATATTCAAAAGAATATCTTCGCATCATATTGAAGATCGAAGCGCCAACTTGCAGAGGAAGTTATCAAGTTATCTTCCTAAAGATTGGATAAAGATACACATTGAATATTTAGGAATATTTCCTAAATATTTGATGAGATATCTAGAGCAGATTTGGATGGCGTCCACGCATATAAATACATAGCTAGGGCGTCCACAATCTGTATCGCTTCCTGAGAGAAAAGAAAACACGAGAGCATTCGTGAGATTGGAGGAGGAGCAATCGGCCGGCTGAGTATTCCACATCGGAATATCAACGGTGAAGAAGCAGTCTGTTCAGTATGATGTTCAGACTGCTCTTGGAGAACTATCAAGCGCACACACACAGCTATCAAGCTACGTCTTTGAGAGAAGGCGACTGGACTTCCGAGAAGTCCAAGACTAGGCCGAGAGGGAAGTCTCGTCCTACCCACAGGGGATCAAGGGGAGTTGCGACGAACCGAGATTGCAAATCCGAGAGACGGAGATATAGAGGCTAGGCGATTACAAACAAGGTGTTGTGTAAGAGTAAGACCACTTGTATCTCTAAATCTCGTAATACGATTTGTGTCCCTTTTAGGGTGTGGGAAACCCCCCAGAGTAGGCGAGGCTGAACTGGGTAACATATCGTGTGTGCTCCTGTTTGTTCTGTTTACGTTCTGCCTGCTAAGGTGTTTCAGTCTCTGTTAGAACACAACCTGAAACTGTCCAACAAGTGTTCGAGACGCAGTTCGAACACCATCTGAAACTCGTCTTGACTAAGACAAGTAGATTTCAATTGGTATCAGAGGAGACACTCGACATACAGAGTGTGATCCGGCGACTGTTCAAGATGAGTTTGAAGGAAGGACAGAGCACTAACCGACCATCGTTGCTTGAAGGGCCGAATTATGCCTATTGGAAATCCATGATGAAAACCTTTCTGAAATCCCTCGATGAAAGGGCTTGGAGAGCTGTATTGGTAGGATGGACAGAACCCATGATGGCCAACCCTGAAGGAGCTGTTATGCCAAAACCTGAAGCTCTGTGGTCTGACGCAGATGATGTAGCGGCTGTTGGGAATTCAAAGGCCCTGAATGCAATATTCTATGGAGTGGACGAGAATGTGTTCAAACTGATTGCTGAATGTGAGGTGGCCAAGGAAGCGTGGGATATTCTCAGAATAGCCTATGAGGGTCCAGATAGTGAATCTAACGATGAGGAAGACGAGCATGAGAATATCATGGGACTTGCAGTCACTTTTGAAGACTGCGGTGAGACAAGTGAAAATTCATACTCTAGTGCACTGTCTGAACAGCCTGTTGACGATGCATCGAGCAGTGATGACGAAGGACTTGCTCATGAGACCTCGGCCGAGATGTACAAGGAACTGTATGAGAAATGGCTGCTAGTGATCAACCTCAACAAGAAGCTTACCGATTCTGTAGCCAGTATGACCGCTGAAAAAGACAAGATGTGGCAAGAGGTTGAGATTCTGGTTACACAGAAGGTGGAACTCCAAGGTAAGGGGGATTTGCTGAATACTCAACTGACTGAAATGAAGCAGGAAAGGTCATGTCTACTTGCATAGAAAACAGAGCTCCTGGGTACTATCTCTTCTCTGAAAGTTGACATGGAGAAAGATCGTGAAACTCATCCAGTAGGGATAGCGGGTCTGAGGAAAACGATTACAGATCTGAAGCGCAAGGAGGTGTACCTCCTAAGACAAGTTGAGTCGCTGGAACTCCAGGTTGAATCGGAAAAGATGGATCATTCGGCTACCATGAAGGAGCTCAACCAGCTCAAACAGTCGGTGAAAATGCTGAACTCCGGGTCAAAGAATTTAAACGAGATTCTCAGGTCTCAAACGATGGATTCTGGTCACCGAGGGCTGGGATACACGAAAGAAGGCAGCTCAAAAGGTACAACCTTTGTTAAAGCAAAAAAGGTGGCTGAACAACAATCTGATCAGTCTGAACAGAAGCTGAATCAGAACCAAGGAAAACCTCCAGCAAGACAAAGGAAGAGTCACAATGACCACGTCAATCAGTTCCAAGGAAAATCTTCAGCTGGTCAAAGAAGGACTCGCAATAGCAACATCAGCTCATACTCGAAGAGAGATTCCCGCACATGCTAGTACTGCTACCAGATTGGACACATCAGACCGAGGTGTCGTTTGTTTCTTGCTGAACGAAGAGCCATGAGGGACAAGAATAAACCTAGAATACAACAGGTCTGGGTACCCAAGACAAGCAAGACCATGTGTATGGTTGCCTTTGGCTCATCGAGTCACGTAGAGAAAGATCATTGGTTCTTCGACAGTGGATGCTCCACCCATATGACAGGTAACCCTAAGTTTCTTACACATATTCGACCTGTTATAAAGAAGCAGTTTGTCACGTTCGGAGATGGAGGAAAGGGTCAGGTGATCGGCTGTGGGACATTAAAGGTTCCGGATCTCCCTGCACTCGAAAATATCCTCCTAGTGGATGGGTTAAAGGTGAACCTGATCAGTATCAGTAGATTGTGTGATGAAGGACAGTCTGTTACATTCACTCGTGATTCCTGTCAAGTACTGGATAGGAATGGAGACACACTGATGGAAGGAAGTAGGTCATCAAACAAAAGCTACTTCCTAGGCACAGTTGAAACAAGAGCTGCCACTGTCTGTCCGATAAACATGATACATGAGATGGAATTGCAAGGGACAGGTATGGTGTCCTCTTCTGGAAAGGTGAAAGACGATGTTGCCCCCAACTCAGTTCTAGAAGATAAAATTCCAAAGGGAGGTCCAGCTGATGAAGCCACACCTACTCCAGATGGGACACTTGACGTTGCACCTGCGCTGCAACCCTCATGGAGAATTAAGAGTCGAGTAAATGAGATCAAGTGCCGAGAGCTGGCTGCCTGTTCATCTAGTCCGAAGAACGTCATCAAAGCATTTATTGATGAGATTTGGGTGGTGGCCATTTACGTGGAACTGGAAGAGTTCACCAGATCTGAAGCATGGAAGTTATATCATCTTGTGCACAGTCACAAACTGAAGGAGACTATATACGGACTCACACAAGCACCCAGAGCATGGTACGAGACGTTCCTCATCAACCATGGCTATGAGCGAGGGGGAGAAGAGAAGCATATGTTCGTCACGAGTACACAGAAGCTGGTTGGCCAGTTCGTGAGACAGATGCAAAAGGAGCTCCAGCTGACCTTGGTGGGAGAGATGAAACGCCTTCCTGGAACACATGTTGACCAGATGTTGGAAGGGCAAGAGAGCATCGCTGCAGGAGAGCAAGAGAGCACCGCTGCAGGGAGCTGCTGCACTCAGTTCCTATGTATGAAGCAGACTCTGTCTGAACACGGAATGGAACGGGTGATGAAGGTTCTGCCCAAGAACCCAGTAAAACACTCTATGAGCAGATATCACTTCATCCGAGAGCTAGTGAAGAAGAAGGTCATCACATCGAAGTACATGACAACCACAACTGCCGTGCTCACCATGCCATTAGACGCCGCTCAGTTTGAAACGCTTAGATCCTCTCTGGGTCTGCGTGTTATCGCCAACTAAGTGTTCCAGACGGATGTCAGCCAAGAGCAGAGCCCCAGCAAATCAGATGGGCTGACCTACCAAAGAAGAGGGCTGGAACAGATGGTACGTGGTTGGAACTGATTACTACATTCAACCTATTTATAGTTTTATGAGGCGTTGGAACATATCAAGGAGGAGAGAGGTGATTGGACAAATATCTCAAGAGATATACACATGACAATTTTTGGCAAGTTGAGGAGTCCAAATATTTGAAAATCAAAAGGCAGTCGAATCGAAGGTCGGATGAGGATACAATCTCAGCAAACCCTAAGATCAGACAAGAGAAAAAAAAGGGGGGGAGAAGAAGCGGCTGTGTCAGAACTGAAAATAAAGCTTCTTCAAAGGCGTCAAAGGCTGATCCTAATCCAACTAAAGGGAGTGTGCAGACTACGAAGGAAAATCAGGCGATAGCTGAACCACCCCTCAATGAGGTTATCCCTTATTCTCACTCCTAAGGTACTGCACTCAATTCTATTGATGAGGAAGTACGGGCGATTGGTAAAGATTCAGTGAGTTATGAGGGTGACAAAGAGGTTAATGAGAAGCCGAAGGGATTGAACCCTGCAGTAGATTCTGTGGCCGATGCTGCAGAAGAAGGTGAAGCCAGTAGGGCCAAGATTGGGGTTTCTGATAAGAAGAAACTATTGAATGAAAAAGTGCAGGCCACCGGTTTCGTGCTAAAGAAGACGAGGTTTCGCAGGAAGGTCGTGCCTCAAAGGAATGACACTCCCATGGAATACGTTGCACGGATTTGTGCTCTAAGGGGGAGGAGACTTGTAATGTCAGAATCAGAGGCTGAACAGTTTGTTGAATCATCCTGCAAGAGGAGTCTGGTTCTTGAGGAAGACTCGGTGGAAGGAGAAAAGAAGTTAGATGATAAAGATGTGTCAATGCTAGCTGAGAAACAGAAGCAACACCAGCTAGAAGATGATGGATTAGAAGATTCAGACCCCTCTGAGAAAGATGACGAGCTGAGTGAAATATACAAGGACTTTGATGAGGTTGTCCAAGATTTGCAGAAGGAATGGACTATTACTCGAGAAAGAGGTGAGCCTATTAAGTCTACAGAGAAGTCAGAGACCGACAAGGCTGCTGAAAAAGTGTCTGTTGAAGCTGATGGTCCGAGGGAGCTAGAACAGCCAGCTAACCCAGATGTGGAGATGCATGAAGCTGATCTAGAGAAACCAGATAATAGAGATTGTGAAGACAATCGGGACTCAGTTTCATTGGCTGAGCTCAAGAAGTCTGAAAACGAGAAACCAAAAAAGCAAGTGACCATCCAAGCATGCTCGACTGAAGTAACTACCAAGAAGGATGGTAAGAGAACAGATGCAGGGGGAGCAAGTGCATCCAAGAAAAAGAAGAGGAGTGTTCCAGGTTCTGTTCCACCTAGTGTACCAACTGAAGTGTCTAAGCATAAAGTGTGGTTTGCCAGTACAGTCGCAGCAGCCAAGTGGAAAGCAGTGCAGAAAAGAAAGATCTTCCCTGAGAGGATGCTTGATGAGAAGAAGTACAAAGGAGAGTAGATTATTCAGCTCTTGAAGGAGACTGATCTGATTTTGGACCGTCCAAAGATGCAAACCGTTTAATGAACAGTTGGTGAGAGTAGCTATTGCAGATGATAAAGACTACGGCTTAGTCTTTGTCAGAGGAAAGAAGGTCAAGATTGATCCTGAGATCATCAATGTGTACTTCGCAATGGATGATTCTTACGAGGTGGTGGAAGAGGAGAGCTATGACAAGATTGCAAGCTGTTTAATGGCTGGAGCATACCCTCGGTGGGAAGACACCTCCATCCCAGTTGCAGATTTGACCACATTCTACTCGATGTTGTTCTTTATCGCCATAGTCAACTGGAAGCCTACATCTCATAGAACCATGGACATCAAGGAGATGGGACTACTGCTCTATCAGATTGGAAACAGGATTCTCATTGACATGGGAAGGATTATGTTCGACCAGATTGCAGAACACGCCATATCTACAAAGTCTCTGCACCAGATAATCTTCCCATCGCTTCTATAAGCTGAACATCAACCATCATCCAGATTTGAAGACAGACCAGGACAGACTGTCAAGTGCTTCGTTGAAGTTGGTAGTTGATCACAAGCTGTTCAAGGGTCGACATAAGAATGATCTGAAGGACCCCGAGTTGAACAGGAAAGACGCACCTGAGTCTTCCATAAGGAGAGCTGCTGGTGAGAAGTTGTCCCGAGCTGATCACGGACAGCTACTAGAGGAGGTGAGGACTATACTGAAGGTCGAATAAGCGTAGAGGACAAGAATCAATAAATTGGCGTGCGCTCTACTATATCCCAGTGATGATGAAGAAGACAGAGAGAGTTGAGGTCCTGATTAAAGAAAAGGCAGAACTCCTTGATGTTATCTCGTCGTTAAAGATGCAAATGGAGAAGGACTACCATGCAGCAGCACTGGACGAGCTGAATCAGTTCAAGAAACCAGATCATCAAACACCTATCATCTGCTGACCCATGGTTGAACAGCTGCTGAGACACCATGGTCCGACAGACTCACAGTATGTGTCACTGTCCCAGGCTATGTTCGAGGGGGAGTTGATAAGATTCCAGATGTCGAGGAGACCAAGTTGGTTGATTTGAACCCTTGCCAGTTTGTGGCAAAAAGGGGGAGTATTTTGAGGTAACTGTTGTGTCTAAAGCGTAGATTTGGTTTTGGTTTTGCCAAGGGGGAGTTTGATGTTCCCATGAATGGCATGGCTTTGGCAAAACGGCATTAGGCAGTTCGAGCTAGAGTTCAACCACGGACTGGAACAGAATATCTTCATTAAAGATTAGATATTCAAATGAATATCTTCAGCTTGGATTCGAGAATATTGGATGACTTGGCACGGAAGTAATCTCCAAAGATCGGATATGGAAGAGATTGAATATCTATCAAATATTTAAGAGTATCTCCAAAATATTTGACAAGAATATTCTGATTGAAGTCGGCCAACAAAGGTTTCGAGACTCTGATATTCAAAAGAATATCTTCGCATCATATTGAAGATCGAAGCGCCGACTTGCAGAGGAAGTTATCAAGTTATCTTCCTAAAGATTGGATAAAGATACACATTGAATATTTAGGAATATTTCCTAAATATTTGATGAGATATCTAGAGCAGATTTGGATGGCATCCACGCATATAAATACATAGCTAGGGCGTCCACAATCTGTATTGCTTCCTGAGAGAAAAGAAAACACGAGAGCATTTGTGAGATTGGAGGAGGAGCGATCGGCCGGCTAAGTATTCCACATCGGAATATCAACGGTGAAGAAGCAGTCTGTTCAGTGTGCTGTTCAGACTGCTCTTGGAGAACTATCAAGCGCACACACACAGCTATCAAGCTACGTCTTTGAGAGAAGGCGACTGGACTTCCGAGAAGTCCAAGACTAGGCCGAGAGGGAAGTCTCGTCCTACCCACAGGGGATCGAGGGGAGTTGCGACGAACCGAGATTGCAAATCCGAGAGATGGAGATATAGAGGCTAGGCGATTACAAACAAGGTGTTGTGTAAGAGTAAGACCACTTGTAGCTCTAAATCTCGTAATACGATTTGTGTCCCTTTTAGGGTGTGGGAAACCCCCCAGAGTAGGCGAGGCCGAACTGGGTAACATATCGTGTGTGCTCCTGTTTGTTCGGTTTACGTTCTGTCTGCAAAGGTGTTTCAGTCTCTGTTAGAACACAACCTGAAACTGTCCAACAAGTGTTCGAGACGCAGTTCGAACACCATCTGAAACTCGTCTTGACTAAGACAAGTAGATTTCACAATATTCAAAGAGTAGGCAAACCGAAACTTGCGCCATCAGAAATGTTACACCCTTGTCCCGTGCCACCTCCACCTCCACCTCCGCCCCCTTGCATCATTTCTTCGATCAACCTCAGCCTCTCTTCGAACTCGGCCTCCTTTCTAGCAGCCTCCTCTTTTGCCCTAAGGAGCTCTTCCCTCAGGGCATGGTTGAAGGCCCACCTCTATGGCGAGGAGGCCTCCTTATATTTCCCCCAACTCCAGATACTTGAGTTCCTTTCTTTTGTCCCACAGCTCTAGAAATTATGTCTAACTGAGTGCTCATCGGTAGAGGGTCAGCAATGCTGCTTGGGTCATCGGACTGTTGCTCATCAAGAAGTTTCTGCACCTCGGCATTCATTTGGTCCTATGCACAAGTCCAATATAAATTCATACATTAAATTGAGTTGCACATATTCGGAAAACCCAACATTTAATCGTAAATGAAGTTTTAATCCACAATCATATTCATTGCACAACAAACATGAACAGAATTCATGTTACAAAATAACTACAACTATGAAAGATCATTTCAATTGTAACACTATAATCAGAAAACACAATATATTCATGAAGACATAAAAAAACATGTAATAGTTTACCACTATATCAGCACATTCGGGTTCTTGTGAATAGGCGTCAGCATATGTTGCAACATACTGAGCTTTGTGTCCCTTTTGGAGGTGGGTGACTGCTTGGATGGCGAATGGAGTCTTTCCTCCATGGTGATTCTTCTTCTTATCTCGCGCTGATTTCATTCTTTTTGATATTGCCTTCACAAGAAAGTAAAATTCCATGAAAACACAATAGTAATACAAAACAGTAACTAAAGTTCAATTTGAGAAACAAACTTCACCTGCTGTGCAGGCTCCTCAAAGTGCTTAACCAACCAAGTCCTTTCTTCCTTGCGGTGGACAAATTCCTTTGAAAACTTCGGCCCGTGCTTCAATTACTGTTTGTGACAAGCTGACTTCTAGTCCTTATAACGGTTATTTACAATTCTTGTAATGTACTCCCAGAGTAGAGTGTCATCTTTTGGCAAAAAAAATGCGGCTGCCAAAAAAGCAATGTCACATTTTATTCACTATACTACTTTTAAGAACAAATTTCAGAAACCAATTAACTTCAATTTCACAAATACAACTTACAGTGAGATAGTTCACCACAATGTCCCAGTTCCTCGGATCTAGCTGGCTGTAAGTCGGCGCTAACATCGGCACCTTCTGCCTCACACATGCCCCGATTTGGTGGCAAACCATACTCCTTATTTCCCTTATCACCGGCCCATTTGCCTCTACAGAACAGTCAACCTTAATCCTCGTCCCCAATGTGTGCACCAAATTAGCTATTTTGGTGCCACAAACGATACCTCGGCGCTTTCTCTTCTTCGACGGTTCAGTTTCACTTATAGGGGCATCCTCCTCTGCTTGCATTAAGAGATAAAATATATATTATTTTCACAAGATATAATCGAGAAACAAAAGTATTTGATAAACAGTTAAAATGGTTTACCAGGAGAGGAAGAAGTCGACTTCTTACTGCAGCGGATGCTCAGAGGTTCTTCTTGCACCTCATCTTGGTCATTTGGTTGGCTGTTCTCATCAGTAAAACCCTCAGCATGTGGATCTTCATCAGTGGTCTTGTCATGTGGGTTTTCAGCAGCAATGTTAAGAGTTGGAGGGTCTTCAGTCACCAGGGAGTGTTCATCTTCACTTGCTTCAGAATCACTTGGTTCAACAACTTCACTTGGATTCTCAGATACCACAGGGGAGGGTGTAAGTGAGGGCATTCGACTGTATGTTTGCAAGGAGGAGGAGACACTTCTTGTTGGGTATTTAGAAGGGGGATCAACTACCATGGGAACTAACATAGGGCATTCTTCACTTGCAGACTCATTGACAAGGGATAGTATGGTTTTTTGAGGAGTAGTAGTGTTTGAAGGTTTGTCTAGTCTAAGTTTAGAAGAACATCTCGGTCAACGACGTAAAATTGTTTGAACTGACCTTGTTTTCTTAGGAGTAGTCATAAGCGGTGGAATAACAACATCAGTGGGTTGAATAGCGGCGGCCGAACCATTACCTTCAACAGGGGCAGTAACAGCTCTCGCAGGCGGCTTCTTCGCCTGTTTCGCCAAGACTTCCTTCTTCTTCACCGCCGGCTCTGGAGTGTGGATTTTTGCTGGCCGACGACGGCTTGGAGAGCGTAGCTTCATGTTTAGGCCAACGCTGGTAGCGGCGGCCACGTCGTACAAGCTTGTCTTCTTCGGCGGCATTAATTTGGAAGATCGATTCGGCGGCGGTGGCTAGCGAAATGGAGAGGAGCGAGATCGATGGAGAGAGTAACTGAGAACTGAAGTTCGAATGAGGAAGAAACCCTAAGGCATGAAAGGATATGAGATTAGGTGACGGGCAGTCGGTCACGAAACACACACGTGTTCATTTTTAGGACACGTGTTCGGTTATGATATCTTTTAACTTAGGTGACTGATAATACTAATAAGTCGCATAAGATAACAATTTCGAAATGTCACATAAAAATTTCCCAACACATTTTTGTTTTCCCGCACAGGCATTTAGAAATTTCCCGCTCAATAAACATTGTTCTTATGCAGCAGATAAACATATGTGATGTCGTATAAGTACACTGTGAAAGTAACAGATTGCAATTCAGATTACATATATTAATCCTCAGGTTTGCACAATATGGAACAACATGAATCTGAACATGAACAATAGTACTCATACAATTTTGAATTGTAGACAACATGGATCATGATCTCACATCTTCAATCCTCCTCTTCATTAAACTCATCCTCATCCTCATTAAACTCATCCTCATTTTCATCTTGTTCATAATCATCATCTTCATCTTCATCTTCACTTACATATTGGAGTTCATCATCTTCATCATCTTCATCATCCTCGTCTTCATCATCATGTTCTTCGAATTCCTGGTCATCTTCTGCAGGTTGTGTATCAAATCGTAGAGTCTCTAATCCATCTTCAAAATCATCTTCAAAATCATCCTCTTCTTCATGTAAATTGCAGTTGCTAGGGGGAATATTGACTGTGCTATCTTCTTGATATGCTTCTTGCACAACCAGCGAGTTTTCATTTGTAGCTAGACACGAGTCACTATAAGTGCCTCTTTGAGCGACAACATTAACAACTTTCCAACTGTCCCCAAACTTCAGATCTTCTAAGTAGAACACTTGTTGTGCGTGTTTTGCAAGACAATAAGGAGCATCTTCATACCAAGTGTTAGATGTGTCAATCGAAAGAATTCCATGCTCCATTTTTATGTTTCCACCATCAGATGAATCAGTATTAAACCACTTGCATTGGAAGATAACTACCGGCATTCCCTCGGCATACTTGAGTTCGATAACATTGTGTAGAACACCATAATAGTTGGTATCTCCTGGAGAAAACAAATTAAACAACAAGTTTAGTTATAAGGTAATGAATTATATATGCGAAGCAAATGATTACGTGTATTGGATTAAAACATGTAAGCACTAACCTGCGTGTACCATTACTCCACTATTTTGTGTCTTCAGATGTTGGTCCTTATCCCAAACAACAAACTTCAAGCCATTTACAACACAATGACTATAACACGCGTGAAACTGTGGCTTCCATGCTAATATGTGAAGGTCGACGGAGTAGGCATTAGATCCTTCATTGCGTAATGCAACCATCTACACATAAATTTAATTAATCAATAACATTTTGTCAAACAACATGCATATTACAAATGAATATTTATTGAACTGAAAGTTAATAAAGTTATACCTTATTTAGTAAATGTGAATGGAATTGTTCAATACGTGAATCATTGGTACCGTATGGATTTTCATTATAAAAGTCATCCATATGTTCCTTAATATACTCCTTCGCCTCCTCACAATTTTCAAGGACACACCAATGTATCACGTCTATATCATTATCGTTGAGCCTGAACCTTCTATCGTAGCCCGTTGGCTTGATGACATTGGAGAACACTGATATGTGAAACACATCTGCCTCGACGGAATCTTCATTATGAGATGTATCTTCAATCTCCCCCATGTATAACTTACAGTACATGACACACTCTTGCGCAATGTATTGCTCTGTAATGCAACCTTCTGGGTACCTAATGTTTCTCACAAACTTCTTGTATTGTCCAAGTTGCCTACATATAACATGAAACATTATAATAAACTATATGAACAACAAATATGTATTGATTGATGGGATACATCCAACTGCAGTGTGCATACCTTTCCATGGGGTACATCCAACTATAGTGTACTGGGTCCTTCAACAAAATTTGATCAGGGAGATGAACCATGAGATGTACCATTATAGTGAAGAATGCCGGTGGGAAAATCCGCTCTAACTGACACAAAATTTTAACTATGTCTACCTTCATTCGACGCAGCTCATCCTTTTCGAACTCTTTACAACAAAGTCTCCGAAACCAATGGGATAGTGATATGAGAGGGTCAACCACATTGAAGGGAAAGTAAGGTCTAATGAATACCAGCAGCAGTCTCTGTAACATAACATGACCAATCATGTGTCTTCAGTCCAATAAACTTTTTGTCTTCAAGATTAATTTTATTCCTTAAGCTTCCAGCGTATCCAGATGGATACTTAGCATATTTTATGAACTCAAGTATCTCTATCTTCTCATTTGGAGTTGCTGTATAGGGTGCTTTAGTCACCTTCTCTTTCTTTCTTGAGGTTGATCCGGATGGTTTGAACCATAATTTTCTCCGTACCCCTTGCTCTTCCAAACCCTTTCTAGCCTTAATGTCATCCTTAGTCTTACCTGCATATTTAACAATGCATAATTACCTCTATGCAATTATTTATATATGTTTCCGTAATAACGTATTAAAACTTTTTTCATACCTTCAATCCCAAGTATGGTCCCGATTATATTATCGAAAACATTCTTCTCAATATGCATAACATCAAGTGAATATGGATGAGAATATGACTCCCAATATGGTAGCTCATAAAATATAGATACGTGTGTCCAACAAAACCTCTCCCTATTGCCTCTCGCCTTGAATCGAGGATGCAGACTAAGAGTGGGATACTCGTGGGACATAATCTGCCTGAATATGTCAGGACCAACCAGAGGCGGTGGGGGGTCTCTACACTCAATCTTCCCATTAAATCTATTGGCTACAAACCTCCAGTCATGATCTCTTGGGAGCCATCTTCGGTGCCCTTTATATGACATTCTTCCACCCAAAAACGTAGCATCTATGTCATCTAGACATAACAGACACGCTTTATACCCTTTTGTCTTAAGGCCTCCTAACATGCCTAGACCTGGAAAGTCACTAATTGTCGAATTCACCACTACTTTCATGATGAACGATGACCGATCGTGTCTATCAAAGGTACAAACTCCCTCATCCCATAATATCTTCAATTCGTCGATAAGAGGTCTCATAAAAACATTAAGGCATTTTCTAGGAGATTTGGGTCCGGATATCAGCATACATAGTATGTTAAACTCTTTTTTCATACACATATGGGGTGGCAGATTATAAGGTATAAGAACGATAGGCCATGTACTGTGTGAGAAACCTGATGCCCCAAATGGATTAAAACAATCAGTTGCCAAGCATAGTCGGACATTCCTGATCTCACTTGCAAACTCTGGAAATTCTTTGTCAAATAATTGCCATGACTCGCCATCAGCCGGATGTCTAATGTATTCCGGATCATCAACCTCTCTTCTAGCGTGCCACCGCATTTGGCCTGCAATATGTGGTGACATATAGAGGCGCTGCAGTCTTGGAGTCAAAGGGAAGTACTTAAGTGTCTTCTTCGGAATCTTGCTTTTACTTTCATTTTCTATGTATCTTCCCACACCACATACGGGGCAAATAACACGATCTTTATGCTCCTTGTAGTACAATATACATCCTTGCTCGCAAGCGTGTATGGTCTCATAACCCAACCCCAAATTCTTCAAAACCTTTTTCACATCTTTATAACAACTTGGGTAGTTGTTATCCGGTGGTAAAATTTGTTTAGTGATCTGTAGATGTTTATTGAAACTCTTGTCCGACAGTCGGCTCTCTACTTTCATTTGCATTTCCCTCGGAATAGTTTCTAGAATGGTGCTCTTACAGCCAGTGTATAAAGGGGTCTGAGCTTCACATACGAGACTTGTATACTTTTCAAAAGTATCCCTACTCATGATATCTAAATCAGAACTCTCTGTATTCATGTCCATTTGATGATCCGAATTTTGCATATGTGGTAAGGGAAATGCATCTCGAATAATATCTTCAGTTGGGTTCGATTGATGATGATGCATCATACCACTGCTTGATTCTCCATACCTCTCCGCAATCCATTGTTTTCTCATCATGAACGGTGAAGGTTCAATACTATCTTCACCGTGTGATGTCCATGTGTTGTAGCCTTTCATCATACCATTGTTGATCAAATGGACAAACATTTCCTTCGTTGTAATTCTTCCTCTAATCATTAAACACCTTCTACAAGGACATATATGTGAATTTCCTCCATTTTGCTTTGCAAATTTAACAAAATCATCAATGCCTTGAATGTACCGTGTGTCACTTCTTTCCAACCCCATCCAACTTTTATCCATCTTGAATCTTCACCTTTAAAATGTAACAAGGGACACAAATTAGCAAATATATTATAGCTAAAGTGTGTGGAGATCGATAGGCAGAACATAAACTAGAGCAAAAATGTGTGTGTGGATGAGATAAACAATAAAATCAACAAGAAATTATTGAAAGGAGATAAACAACAAAAATTATTGTAATTAAGGAGATAAACAACGACAGCAAAATGTCCTAAAAACTATGCTACGTACATGGCCGGTATATAGGAAACTCAGATTAGGAACGGGGCTTCAAACGGCCATAAGTGTTCAAGGCAATGACAAACTAAAAATGCATATGTGAATGGTGGTAATGGTGGTACCTGGTGTGTTCTTCACGGAGGAGAGATGCTGGCCGAAATGGTGTCTTCAGCCGCGGGATGGATAGAAGAGAAGATAGAGGGGAGGGTAAAGGTGGGTGAAGTTTAATCTGTTTTTTAATTAATGCTAACGTCTATCGCGACTTACTTTTAACATATCAGTCGCATAAGTAACTTTAACGTACACCTGCCACATTCAATCCAACCAAAAGTTGGTAACCCATAAATAAAGTCAACATTTTCAAATATCGCAAGCTGACGTGGCGTTTACATTAATCACTTATGCGACTAACTTTGAGGAGACATTCACCTACAGTCACATAAGGACACTTAGATCACTGACGTTGAGCATGTCATATAAGATTCAGTCACATAGGATCACTTAAACCACTGACTTATGTCAGCCACATAAGATCCAGTCACATAAGAGCACTTGTATGACTGACTTAGGTAAGTCATATAAGTACATGTCACAAAAGTGTGCTTACACGACTAACCGTCTTCTCTCTGTCATTTAAGGTCACTAATGCGACATACCCTTATATGACTGGGACAAACTCTGTCATCTAAGAGGCCACCTGGTGTAGTGATCCTGAGATGAGAAGACATCCGAAATGTGCCTATTGGTAAGTATCTAATTCAGTTTCTAATGAAGCTTGTTCAATACTTGCGCAGATGATTTGGCTTTGTGATAGTAGTAATAGTATCAAATGTATGATTTTGATTATGTTAATATTCATATAACAAAACGGTAAATAGAACTAAAAAACCATCGACTTTTAAATAGTATGTACACTTTTTATACACTACAAATTTTGCAAATATTTCCGTCGTAATATTCCGTCGCAACACAGTCACCAAACAAAATGACGAAAAAAAAACGTTACATTTCCATTTTAATTCCGTCACCAGCAAAAAATCGTTGATATTCCAGCATAATACCGTCAATACCATATCGTCGCACTTCCGTCATTAATTCGGCAACAACAATTTTCAATATTTCCGTCTGTTGACCGTCCGTTATCCGTTAATATTATCCCGTCAATCGTCAGTTAATATTTAGTCGAAGACACATTTTCAATGATTCCGTCATGTTTACGTCCATTGGCCGACAATATCACTGCGTCCAAATTCCGTCAGTTGTCCGTGGGCAAAAAATATGCAATATCTCAGTCAATTGTCCGTCATTGTTCCGTGTTTGACAACAACGCTTATTATAAAGGCGCTGTCGTCTCTATTAAACTACTATTCCTTCTATGTGAGGGAAATGCCATGAAAAATGACGGAAACTCAGATTTCGCTTTTGTTATATATAAAAGAACTCTTTACATCATTGAACACACAGTGTTCATGCCTACGATGCGTTTCTTTACATTTTCAAATAATTTTCATTTTGAAGCACACCAATTTTGCAACGTATACTTGAAATGGGGTTCAAGATGATTCTGAAGAATTTCATGGTTCATGCCTGAGATGTGTTTCTTGTATGAAACTCATCTCATTCCATATCCATGGAATTCTTTAGAATCATCTTCATCCCATTTCAAGTATATGTTTCATTATTCCGTCATATTCCCGTCATTATTCCGTTTCAATGTTCCCGTTAATTAATGACCGTTGCTGAATTTCCGTCAATATAACATGTTATTTCCGTCAACAATTGACGGAATTAGGATGGAATAATTTATGCAACCATATTTCAATGTTAAGCTACATATATATGAGCACTCTTGAAATAATTCATCCCATCCCATCCATTACCAACATACTTCCTTCCAATCGTCAACATGTCTCCTTCATTTGACTGATTGAGTTCCCCTGACAATCCACGTGGATTTGCTCGTAGAGATCACGTTATACCTATTGGCAGGCACGCATAAGAACTTATTATTGTTCTCTTCACATTGACTATTTTCATAAATCGAATCGTTATGGGAGTTCATCCCTACTTTTGTAACAGTTTCTTCCCATTCAATGTTCATCGAAGGATTGCTCAAGAATGCATCCCAAAATGTTGGGACGCAACGTGGGCATCATGGACCATGATCCCAGACAGCGGCAAGGAAATTTGGTTCGAGGAGTTTCAGGTACAAAGCAGTAAATCAGTAAACTTTTTCATTTGATTTGGATGACAAAGGTTAACGGGTCTTACAAATGATTTGCTTGTCGCGTATAGCTACCTGGGATGCACAACATGAAAGTTGCATTCGGGGTAATTTTATGAGGAGATGCAAACTTATCGTCGATGATAATCGTACGATGCGAAGGACGGGAAGGAATTCACTTTTGTCATTGTCAACTAACCCGTAGATTGTAGAATGTTGGACTGCTCAAGATGTTATCAATAAATGAGTGACAACTTTGTATTTCATCAATTAAATAAATAATAGTGCTTTCCAAATGAATTTGTAACGCAAATTGACAATGAAACCCCTGAAAAATAATGTTTTTTATATAATAAAGTATATTTGAAATCATTTGTGACGCAAATTGATTATACGTTAAAATAAATTTATATTACACGACATTTTAATATAAAAAGTCGTCGAAAAAAATGCTGAGTTAGGACAGCGCTTGTTAAATAAAGAGCTGTTGAACGTATTCAATAAGACAGCGCTTCACCCATTCAGCGCTGTCATATAGTTTAATTCAACAGCGCTTCACCTAGTAAGCGCTGTCGTATATTTTGATTCAACAGCGCTTTATGTGATAAGCGTTGTATATTTATAGTTCAATAGCGCTTTTTTCGTTAAGCGCTGTCTATAGTCTGCATATAAATTGGTTACATTTACGTGTAAATATTTATACAATTTATTAGCTTCATTTACATTTATTTGGTCGACACGTCTATGTCACATAAATCCTCATAATAAGTGTTGTAATATTCTAATAAAACACAATTTATACAAAAAAACAACAACACGTTTCAATTCATAAATGTAGACCAATAATGTACATTTTATAATCATTCAAGTTTATACATTATGATACGCTTGTCGTATGTATTTAATCAAACCATCGGCAAAGTGCTCCCTCATATCATCGAGTACTGCGTCATCATATGGCGCTAGCCCTGTAGGGAAACACTATAAAAAAACATAAATACAGAGAATATTAATTACCCCAATTAATTGTTATTGCCTAATTAAATGTCGCTATACACCTACTTGTCTGATGTCGTCCTCAAACGTTCCATTTGTGTCTTGGACGAACTTGATTATGTCCTTAATATATTGCAGGACATAGAAGGCACACAGTTCAGTGTCCGGGGGCTGATGCGGGCACTGACATAAGAATGAATTTATAATGCACGAAAATTATTAATTAATGAAATATTCAGTTGTATAAAAATTCGTTATATGTTAAGCAACTACCGTCACAATCTTCCATTCTACTTCGTCACCTGACGGGATGTTGAAGCACAGACTCATGCTCCTGCAGCAATTAAGGCAATGTTTACATACGAAATTTGTCCCTGGTCATGTAATAAATGTAACTAAATTGCACTACAATAGTACTTACGTGTTAACAAAATTCACTGCATCAGCCTTCGGTAACTTGTCCAGCGGATCGAGCCAAAGGGCCACTCGCTTCTTTGGGAATAGGACAACCAACATCCAATGATACCTAACATAGATTTAACATTGTGAATTGTAGATTAGTGAAATAGCCACCACATTAAAAATAGGCCAACAAATTTGTTTAATATCAACTCACTCTTTGACATCTATGTAGGGAAGGAAGTAGCAAAAATTATGCTCATAGTCGGGCATTCTCAATCTGTTCTGGAAGAACCCCACCCTGACCTTGAATTCCTCGGATGGAGTCATATAACTCGGTCTGAAGAATCCAAACCGTATGCCCGGTTGTATCGTATCGTGGATGAATCTGCTTGCATTTCATCTTATTAGTACAATTCTTATAAACTTGAGAACTCATTGTACAATCGCCTTTCAATACTTACTTAATGTAAACTTCTGCTGATGCGGCACCCAAAGCTTGTAAGAGTGTGAACTCAGTAATGCAATTATCATTCAAATTGGCGAAGCAATCATCACCAAACACTTTGCTACTAATGTACACCAAATATGTGGTTGACTTGCCCATCGTGGTAGCGTGTTCGTGTAGAAAGCGGCATTGCATTTTCATTCTGCTAATCAATTCGTTGTCGAAACTGGAGCTTAGCATTTTGAAATATCTGAACTCATCATATTCCTGTTGAAAATGAATAATGTCGTTCGATTGACTGTCAATATGCCAAAGTGATATCATGTGTATATTGTGGAAGACATGAATATACGTAGTTACCTTTTCATCAATGCGTACTAGATATTTCGGCCATCCCACGAAACCACCCACTGCATCCGATACTTTTGTCATATCCCCAAACTTCTTCGGCAGCTCCCTCCATCCTTCAAGCGCCTCGTCTACAAACACCTTCACCATATCATCATCCAACTCCTGGTATTGCACGATTCGTCCTTCCATCACTTTGCCAAGTGCCACGATTACGAAACCCCTATCCGAACCGTCGTCCATGTGTATTAAGCATTTCTTCCCAACTTAATGGGGCCAAAAACCATCAACCGTATTGACATTCTGAAGGAACACCATACACCTTAATTTGTTTATTGTTAACCTACTTCATAATACCTCAGGTATATCTCCGAATGGGTCTGGATTGGTACCACCGTCAAGGGTCTGAATCGTCGGCGCGTGCGATGTAACTGTGGATCGTGTTGATGAATATGAAGACGACTGCTTCCCGAATACATCCTTCCAACCTACGAAACTACCGACGCCACGTGTGCGTCCAGGGTACTCATCCTTCCCTGTGGCCTCCGTCAGAATATCTTGGCGACCCTGGGACGTAAATAATCCTTCCCGCACCTCCTCTTCTAATTTTGTCTGTTATCAATCATTTTACGTCCATCATAAAGACAAATGAGTCATGAAGTTTTGAACGATTTTGCTATGTACAAGTAACTTACTATTTTTTCCGCCACCTCCCTCATTGACTCGTTCACGTACTCTTTATTCTTTCGGATATGACCCTTCAGCCATACCTCATGCCTCTCAACGTGGATTACAGGTTCATCCCCAGACGATGTTAACCCTTGAGCCTCCATCGCCGCTTTCTTCACTGCGACGATATCTGCCTTTGCCTTACTGTACCCGACTCGAGACAATGTATGCTGGAACTTGTTTGATTTTGCTCGAGAGATGTTCTTCTCCCTAGTTTGCAGTGCCTCGGGAGTCGTCCGATGTTCCACAAAACTCCTCCATTGGTCCAGACTAATATAAGAATACTTCTCTCTTGGGTCATGTCCTTCATTGGACCCAAATATGTACCGATTTGCGAGTTCGCTCTTGAAGTTTCTCCACATAGTCGAGGCCGCTCGCATCTCCTTCTTCTTCAACTTAATAGTCCTGTCATTTTGGGGCACATCAAAGTATCTCTACAAATGTAAACAAAAATTTGTTAATAGTTTTTTACATGCAGAAAGTATGGTTTGTTTTTTATTTTAAAACAAACCAGTGTTTCGTCCCACACAGACTCCCTAATCTCTTTAGGCACCAATTTCCAAGTTTCGTATGTAATTGGCACTCAAGATTTAGCAATTGTTCCTGCATATACATGATATATCAATTATTATTCCAACGCAGTAACACTTGTTATTCATTATGTAAACAAATACATAACATATCAATGTGATTACCAATAAATGTTCTGAATGATGTCCTTATTTTACCGGCAGGAATTGTTCCATCTGCCTCAATCGTCACCTGCTCTTTATTCCCATCCTTATGCTGATCTTTAGATTTAGTCATAGAGGTTGGCCCCCTGTTCTTACGGTTTGATGATGAGCCTCCCTCCGTGCCACTATTGCTAACCATATTCCTAGGAAAAGTAACAAATAACAAAACCTACATTACATTGCACTACTAATTCCTAATGAATATTTGTGCACGGCTGTACAATGTAAAAAACAAATTCCCAACATACCGGCACAAACATGAAGATACATTGATAACACAAATAATTTAACATTTTCTTCGCACAAGTTGGGTGAACAGGGTGAAACAAGCAGGAATCGGTTTATTCAAATACGGACATTCAAATCGCAACAACTTGCTATCGCAACAAAATGAAACCACATATAAGGTTAAATCCGAACGGTGGGCGGAAACCTATACATTTAATTGAACGGGGAGATTGATAGAAGTGTAAACGGGAAATGAAATCGACATACCCTAGCGACAGCTAAATCGTTTTGTATGCTTCGGCGGGCTACGTCAGCAGTAACAATTTGAAGGCAAAGTGAAACAGATTATCCGAGCGAGTGAAAATGTGGAGTCATTCTGTTGTTGAGTTAGTAAACCTATCCCATTTTTTGACAGTGTTTATTTTATAGGCGCTCTTGTATTGGAAATATAACAGCGTTTTTATGGAAAGCGCTTTTGTACGTATCTTACAACAGCGCTTTAAATAAAAACGCTGTCTCGGTTCATATTTGAAATTTTTTATAGTGCATTTCGTAATTTAGAATTATACAGTTACACGGATACCCATTTTTTGCCAGCGTTTATTTTATATGCGCTCTTGTATTGGCAATATAACGGCATTTTTTTGGAAAGCGCTGTTGTACGTCTCTTACAACAGCGCTTTTAAATGAAAACGCTTTCTCGGTGCATATTTGAATTTTTTTTATAGTGCATTTCGTAATTTAAATTATACGGTTACATGGATACCCATTTTTTGACAGCGTTTATTTTATATGCGCTCTTGTATTGGCAATATAACGGCGTTTTTATGGAAGGCGCTGTTGTACGTCTCTTACAACAGCGCTCTAAATAAAAATGCTGTCTCGGTGCATATTTGAAATTTTTTAATAGTGCATTTCGTAATTTAGAATTATACATTTACACGGATAATGGACTAATAGCTGAAATAAGACGGAATTAGACATCGACCACTATATAAGTAAGAGTACTAGCAAGCCTTTAACATTTCATCCCTACAATTTCATATAATGAGTTCGAATTCCGCAGTTGAACGTTTTTTCGCTGAGATGTCTGAAGACGAATTAAGCGGTTGTGAAGGATATGTTTGTTCCGCTCAAGATCCAATAAACCCGTGTGATAATGGGTCAAAATGTTTAGGCGAGCATAGCTTCAGTCGGGAAAAATATAGACATGACGAAGTCAATAGTATACAAAGTATTTCTTCCAAGCCAAGCCAATGTGAAGGCGACCAAGAAGTTGACCAGCCACCCCCCCCCCCCCCCCCCCCCCCCGTGGGTCACCCGGAAATGAAGGATCGCAACCGCGTTGAGTTTATGAAATTAGCGTTGCGAATCACATGAAATAATCACTTGTCTTTTGTTGTTGATGTTGAACGTATGTAGTGAAGCTAACTCACCCGTTTAGTTGCTTAATTTTTTTTTAATACAATTACAATAACGAACATTTTGTGCACCAAAGTTGTAATGTGATATAATTTTATATATCAAGAATTGGAGATAATTCTAAATACTGTCGCATGTGTAGTTTGTATGGTTTTTTAATAGTAAACGTTTTTCAGCAAATGTTTTAATACATTTTCAAACCATTTATTACGTTTTTCAGCCATTAATTAATAGATTAATTACTACATTATGTGCGGATTCGATGTCGCGGACATTTTTTAATTAACTGCAACCATTTCGTCTGCGTTACTTTACAAATCCGTCACGGTTGACGGATTTGTAACGATAAAAACTGACTGAGATTTGTTTTCAATAGACATACACTATTGAATTAATCAAGCCGACATATATTCCCTATATATTCCGTTTCACTACCACACTTGTGTCGGAAATATAACGTATTCTTGACGCTTGTCATGCCACCGACACGAGATTCACATTTATTATAAAGGTTCATGAAATATGCGTCGCTAATTCGTTATATTTCCACACTAGCTGCTGTGTTGACGGTATAAGGTCGTGTAGACCTGCATAAACATACAGTCTACTCTTATAAATATGGACATTTGCAAAACACAAATGTATTCCTACTATATTTTGTATATTCACACTTACAATCCGCTGTTTCAATTTTACCAACTGTTTGGATTTGTTATATTGCTCCGACTTTTTCCTTTTAAAGATCTCTTTGGATTTCTTGTGTAGGTCAGTCAACGACCAAAAATTTGGTTATGTTCCATGATCAGGTTCAATCTGTTCTCTTCCGTCTTTTGCAGAATTAGTCGCTCATCGTGAGAGACAAATTCTGCAAAAGGCGGATGAGAACAGACATTAGCTTGTCATGAAACATAATAATATCGTTGACGGATCTGCACAAGAAATCCAAAGAGATCTTAAAAAGATAAATCACAAGTACGTCTTCATTCCGTCAACTTACCGTCTTTGACCTATTGACTACAACAGCGCTTATAATCGTAAGCGCTGTTGTGTACTTGTCTTACAACAGCGATTATGTACTAAAGCGCTGTTGTTGGTACAGTACAACGGCGCTTATGAATTAAACGCTGCTAAGCGCTGGATTTTATTAAATAAGTGTACCGATAATATTTACCTGTTGTTATGAACCGTCGAGATTTCGTTGTTTAATCGTCACTATGTGACGGACTGGTCCCGCATTTTTGAAGGAAAATATACCATCAAAATTCCTTCAGTATTCCGTCACTTAGTTGTAATTCCACCCAAAAAAATATATGATAAGACAATTGACTGACGTATTCCACCCAAAATTCGATTTCTATATGCACCCAACCTAACGTGGCCAAGAAAAATTTGAAATTCTTTACAAGATGGCTTGTTTGGAATGTCCAAGTTGTTAAGGCATCGGAAAATTCTACCAACCACCCTTGCTGATTGTTGGTTCAACCCAGTCACGACGTGAGGTACTCTATTCCAGTTTCCATTAAAAGCATACTGACTATAAGTATAAATGGCATGTTTATATCACGAAAGGAGGTGGATGTACGAAGCAAGTGCTCATGGAGAGTCATACACCAAGGACTATTTCATCGTTGGAGTCAATAATTTTATTGAGGCAGCTGTGGCAAAGGGTTTTCTGGCCAGCGATAACACAGTCCGTTGTCCATGTACAAAATGCAAAAACCGTCGATTCATCAATATAAGGATGATGGAGGCGCATTTGTACAAATACGGTTTCACACCAAACTACTTCAATTGGATCCTACACGGAGAAGATCTTGTTGAAATGGAGTACGTGAATTCGTCCCAAAACATGCCTCAACCGATCACAGTTGACCCAGTACTTGAATCTGAAGACGAATATTCCAATCATGATCATGCGGCTTTCCCAGATAACGTTCATGAATTTGCAAGTATTGCAGATATTCCTGAGTCGGCCGACGTTTGTGAACATCAAACACAGAATTTTGAAGCAAATAGATCCAGCTTACGAAGGATGCACGACAGATACGGAGCTTTCGATCAACATGAAAATGCTGGCAACAAAAGCTAACTATGGACTATCTGAAGGCGCATTTAACGCCGTATGTGGCACCATGAAAAATAATTGGGGGGGGAGAACAATATCCCTTCGTCTTTCAAACAAGCAAAGAAACTCGTATCTGATCTCAGAATGGGGTACCAACGGATTGACGTTTGTGTAGGAGGGTGTATGATTTACTATGGATGTGATGAAAGTACGACCGTTTGTCGTTTCTACTCGAAACCAAGATATCATCGTCCAAGATGCGCAGAAAGTTCGTCATCCTACCAACGGAAGGCGATATGCCAAATGTTTTATTTGCCGATTACACCGCGTCTATAAAGACTTTATTTATCGCAAACTCTCGCTGCAGAAATGTGCTGGCACGCTACTCCCAGAGCAGACGTCCATCGCATGGTTCACCCTTCGGACGGGGAATCATGGAAGCATTTCGATCGATGCCATCCGGACTTTGCAGCGGATGCACGTATTGTAAGATTGGGATTATGCACAAATGGATTTAATCCATGGGGTATGTCAAGTAAACAGTACTCCGTCTGGCCTGTCATGGTAACACCCTACAACTTACCACCGTGGCTGTGCATGAACACGCGATTCATTTGGTTAACTATACTGATCCCTGGGCCATCTAATCCAAAGAAGCGTTTGGACATATATCTAAGGCCTCTTATTGATGACTTGGTACATCTTTGGAGTGTTGGGGTCGACACGTACGATGCTAATCGGAAACAGAGTTTTACATTGAGGGCAGCTCTCATGTGGACTGTATCCGATTACCCTGCATATGCAATGTTATCGGGGTGGTCAACTCAAGGTAAACTCGGCTGCCCATATTGTATGGAAGACACAAAGACATTCGTGTTGAAGAACGGAAGAAAAGTTTCATATTTTGGCTGTCACGGACGTTTTTTACCAACGAATCACCCATATCGGGTTAATGCAAGGAATTTCTACAGAGATCGAATCGACCTTGACGGTCTAGTCCAATTTCGATCAGCAGTCGAAGTTTATGGCCGGGTAGAAAATTTGAAGTATATATGGGAACAACGTAACAATGAGGTTTTGGACGGTTTCGGGGTCGACCACAACTGGACAAAGAAATCAATATTTTGGCAACTACCTTACTGGGTGGACGTGAAGCTTAGACATAATCTGGACGTCATGCACGTTGAGAAGAATGTTTTTGAGAATTTATTCAACACCATCATGGATGTGAAGGGGAAAACAAAGGATGATGGTGTGAAGTGCAGAAAAGATATCGGTTTGTATTGTCGAAGACCAGAATTGGAACTGAAAACGTACCGTGGGCGTTTGGTAGCGAAAAAGGGTAAATTCCAGCTTACAAGAGAATAACAGAATCAAGTGCTTATGTGGGTGAAGTCTCTTAAGTTTGCGGATGGATTTTCATCGAATTTGGGAAACAAAGTAGATTTGACTGCACTAAAACTAGTAGGTTACAAGTCACACGACGCACATGTCTTCCTCGAGCGACTCATGCCGATTGCGTTCAAGGGTTTTTTACCAAACAAGATCTGGGAAGCTGTATCCGAGCTATGTACTTTTTTCGAGATATATGTGCATCTGCACTTCACACTGAGCGAATGGAACATTGGCAGAGCAACATAGTGGTCACACTGTGTAAGCTGGAGACAATATTCCCCCCTTCATTTTTCGACTCTATGGAACACCTACCAATTCATTTGGCTGATGAGATCCTACTTGGCGGACCAGTACACTACCGTTGGATGTATCCGTTTGAGCGTTTCATATACCGCCTTAAACAATTGGGACAAAAGGGGAACAGAGCTGAGGTGGAAGCCAGTATTGTTAACGCATACATACAGCTGGAGACTTCGTATTTGGGATCCGACTACCTAGATCCGGCCTTAACAACGACCGGGGTACGCTTGCAACGAAATGAAGTAGCGACATCAGATGTCGAAGATCCCCAGATTTCCATTTACAATTACCCGAGAGTCGGTGGTAGAATAATTAAACGGAGGGTATTAGACAGCCGAGAATTTAAAAAAGCAACTCATTACACGTTTAGCAACACGCCTGAGCTGGAACAATATTTGGCATTATTTGAGACAAACTTAAGACAAAGACACCCGCGATTCATGGATCAACAAATATACAATGGTATATTAACGGGATTTCCAGAATGGTTGTGTTCCCATGTAAGTGTAATTAATCAACTTAAATTCGTTTCAATATATGTACCAACTTAAAATGGACTTGTCTTACATGTTCATCACACATATTATGTATAGGTTTGGGAGCTTGGCGAAACATTAGCACTACCACAGTGGATTCACTACTTGTCCGCTGGCTTTCAATCCGACGTTGCATGTTCGGCTACATACAAAGTGAACAATTACAAATTTCATATTGAAAGTCATGGTGAAGGGAGGAACACGGTGAACAGCCATGTTTACGTGAAAGGAACAGAGGGTACACACTACTACGGGGTGATTGAAGAAATAATTCATATGAGATGTAGAACCAACCATCGCCTAAAGGTTGTCTTGTTCAAGTGCCGTTGGTACGACCCTGAGTTTGTCAGGTCATACCCATCTAACGGGGTTGTCATCGTGAACACTCATAGACCCTACCCCAATTACACCATTACATTCTTGCCCAGCAAGCGGTGCAAGTTTACTATGTGACGTTTCCGGGATTAGCTGGACAAAATAATCAGGGTTGAGTTGCAATTTGTCCGGTGAAACCAACAAACGCAATCGACATGGAGGTAGCAAATGTACCGTTCCAAGATGAGGGCGAAATGGGAACTGAAATGCCTGTATTGGTCAACGTAGATGGATCTTTAGCGGACCTCGCTGATGATGAGGTTTATGAGTACGACATCGAAGAAGACGTCAACGAAGAGGACGCTGCTGATAATCCAGATACCGAAGAAGAGTCTGACGAATCGGCGTGATTGAATCAAGATATTCCAAATCCCGGACATATGTTCTACATATATATTAAGTAAATTGCAAATGCAAATTTGTTACTATTTGTGATCAGTAATTTTATTCATTAGTAATGCAAATGTATCCCAAAAAAAAAAAGCATAAGCAAAAAAATTAAATACAACTGGCTGGAACGTTGCGTGTACTATAATTTTCTGAAAAAATTAATAAGTAAATTAACAGCGCTTAATATATAAGTGCTGTTGTAGTTCACAACTATGACAGCGTTTAATATATAAAGCGCTATCATATTTTAATAAAAACAGCGCTTATTTGTAAAAGCGATGTCATATTCCTATCCCCAAAAAAAGCAAAAGAAAAAAAATTAAATACAACTGGCTGGAACGTTGCGTGTACTGTAATTTTCTGAAAAAATTAATAAGTAAATTAACAGCGCTTAATGTATAAGTGTTGTTGTAGTTCACAACTATGACAGTGTTTAATATATAAAGCGCTATCATATTTTAATAAAAACAGCGCTTATTTGTAAAAGCGCTGTCATATTCCTATCCCAAAAAAAAAGCATAAGCAAAAAAATTAAATACAACTGGCTGGAACGTTGCGTGTACTGTAATTTTTTGAAAAAATTAATAAGTAAATTAACAGCGCTTAATGTATAAGTGTTGTTGTAGTTCAAAACTATGACAGCGTTTAATATATAAAGCGCTATCATATTTTAATAAAAACAGCGCATATTTGTAAAAGCGCTGTCATAATCCTATCCCAAAAAAACCCCGCCGGATTCGCCCGCTTAGACACGTAATAAAATTTTGACTACATTAGACTAATTGAATTTCATTTGCACGAATTGAAATTACATGCGTAGTGGAAAACCCTCATTATCCTTCGTCGAACACAATCATCCGTTGTACGCAGCCGACTTCTGCATCTCATTTTTGCCGATTCCATAAGCAAGGTTCGTTGCTCAGGTATGGTAAAGTCACCGGCTTTCTCCTGTCAGCTTCATTTTGGTACTCCGGATACTCGGAGTTGGTTTGTTTGGCGTATAAAGTGTGTGTCTTTCTCCTCTTCGGTATTGTTTGTTTGTTTGTTCGAACCCAGATTGTGTCAATTTGTTTGGAAAATGATATGCGCGTGTGAAGTGATATCTCGCAAATTTGTTTGTTCGGCGGGTGGTCTATTTGTGTTTGTCTGTCTGAGTTCTGAAATCCAATGTTCCAAAATGTGTTTACGGTCTATGTGATAGCTGTACTTGGTTAGGTATGAATGATTTTTAACTCAATTTCGATCTGTTTGTGGTACAAATAGTGGTTCTTGTCATATTCTGATAATGAAATGCATGTAGATCAACGTACTTAGGTACAATGTTTCAATTCAATGTCACACTTTTGTTACAATTTGGTTCATATTGAAATGTTGATACAATTACAATTTTGTGGCAGGGTAAATGAGACCATTAAAGCGCGATGTACACGGTAAAAAGAAAACTGTGGCTGGTAGAGGTACTGAGAGTTCATCACAAACGCGGCTAACTGACGTACGCTAACCAAGACAGTTCATCACCAGTGAACATCACAATGCGTCCAGCCATTCTGTTCCGGTACAGGATCATACCCCTGCGAGACAAGGGGGTGAGTACAGGGAACGTACATCGGCGTCAACCGAGGACAGACGTCCAAGTCCAGACCGAGGACTGTCAACCGAGGAAATACGTCCTAGTCCAGAGGATTACAGGCCTTCTATGAATGTACCGGACCCTACCGTGGAACATATGGATGAAGACAGACACTTACCAATAGTGGATGATTACAACTTCGAGGAAATCATGGATATGATTGGGGTGAACAGGGAGGTTGGCCAAGATGCCGAAGATGTGGCCTCACCTTCGGCATATGATGATGATTATGATAATGCAATTCGGCCTGAGTTCGTTAGAGGAGGGACTTCGGCCGGTGGTGGACCAAGTGAGGAGACACCGTTGGATTCGATGCCACATGATACTCGGCCTTGGATCACTCCAGCTGGGGACGACAAGTGAGTAAATTTTATAGGCCCTAACTTTGTGTTGTTTGTTTATATTGACCATATTATAAATGGTATACCTTGTATTTTTTCCAGCTTTGACCCACCTTGCGCTGTCAACAAAATCGGTCTTCAATGTATGGGACCTGGATTTAAGGTTGGTTGGACGACTATGGGTACGTGTGATCCACAAGCTCCGGTGAAGTGGTTTCGACACTTCAAGGTAAAATGTAGTTAAATTATAATAGTTGCATAATTTCAGGATAAATTGTTTTCAATTGCACAGTTTTATGTTTATATAAATCTATTCGTAACACAACTATGTAATGTATATGTAGAGCTTGTACCGGTGGGATCCGATTCACACCGACCAAATTGAGGCCAACTTCAGGAAGAAGGCGGCTAAGATTCTACAAGATACCTGGAGAGGTTTAAGTACCGGTAAAACAAAAGGGCCGAAATGGTTGACCAAAGATCACATAGATGCGGGGAGAGCTCGATTTAACACGGACCCAGCATTCATAGCCCGCAGTGAAAAGAACAAGCAAACTTATTCTACCCAGCATGCCAGAAACGGCCCAGCATTGCACGCATTTGGGTCTAGACCAGCACACTTTCACGTTGCAAAGCTGGTAATACATACTATTTTAGATTAATTCAAGCTGGTAATATATGTTATAACACATTTTATCATTAAATTTGCAGGAAAAGGATAATAAAAGACAAGTGTTGCCAACTGATATATTTGACAAGAAATATAAGCGGAAAGATGGGACGTATATGATACCCGACGCGGAGTACAAAAGGGTATACACTTACCGAATTATATTTGTTTATTACATTTGTTGTTTTTATTGTATTATGTAATCAGTGTCGACAACTAATAAGTTTAGCGTTGTAAAACTTGATTACATTTCTTTGGGACTTTCACTACAATTTTTTTGTTTAATTTGTACAAATGTGCAGAAACAGCTTGCTGATGCTCAGGCTCTGGTCCTGAAGGATCGCGGTGCCGATGAAAGGGTACCGAATGAAAAGCTGGTAGAGGCCGCTGCAACTGTCATGGGAGTTCATCCGAGGTCGGGGATACCATATTTGTATGGTCCTGCAGCCACATTAGTGTCGGACAAGTTCTCTTCGACGGGCAGCCAGTCGTGTGCCAGCTCGCACAGAGCAAGGGGCCAATCATCAGACGATTCCACTCAAGAGCTGACGTCGCGTTTAGAGCGCATGGAATCCCGACAGGAGGCTGATTTGAGGCGCATGGAATCCCGACAGGAGGCTGATTTGAGGCGCATGGAATCCCGACAGGATGACCTGAAGGCCAGCATGGAACGGATGATGGAAATGCAGGCTGCTATGATGAGGATGCTCACTACTCCCGGATACCAGCCGCCCTCCAGTCGAAGCCCGGATGAAAACGACCCTACTACGGGTAATCAGGGATCAAATGAAGAAAACCGCAATTAGACATTTTAATTTTGTTTTACCGGACTTCTTTGATATATTTATTTGAATCGACATTTTAATATTTAATTTTTTATGATTTTAATGTTTTTTTAATTGAAGATGACGGAATTCAAATTAAAATAGGAAACTTAAAATTGTGCCGGAAAAGGAACGGTATGTAAACGGGGTATAGCGATTACGGAATGGGGATGGAATGTCGATGGTGGTGCAATAGACGCCATTTCGATGGAAAGCCGACGGACTTCTGAGTGGCGTAATAATGACGGAAATGTCACGCCAAGATGAGTACCGTAATGAAGACGAAATATCGACGGCAATCTTATTGATGGAAGTAAAACGGAATATAGACGGAATTAGGAAGGAAAATAAAGTAGACGGAATGTAGACGCGAAATTGGTGCGACGGAAATGTGTTGGAATATAGACGGCAGAGACTATTACCGAAATTTCGACGGTTTTGTAACGGCTGGTTTCAACGGATAAATGACGGATTGATGACGGAAATATGTTTAACGGAACTATGCCGGATTGTCGACGGTACAATGACGCAATTGAACAACGAAATGTCGACGGAAAAGTTTTACCATCGGGAAAATTTCCGTCACCAACTTCATTGACGAAAAGTGGACGGAATTTAAAATTTTACCGTCAACTTTCCGTCATGTTTCCGGCTTTTCCTTGATGTCGGAAAATTAAGCAAAATTAGTAGTGATACAATTAGTTATGATAATATTCATATTATAAAAAAACTAAAAAATATTTTGAAGAAAACTAAAATAAACTAAAAACTTTAAAATATCTTTAAAAAATAAGCTCGAATGATATATTTTTAAATTCTATTAATGTAATAAATTCTATACTACACTAACCACAACTTGCTTATTGATGATACTCCTTTCGCACTACAAATTTTGACCAAAAATGCGACAACAATACACCACGGAATATGGGTCGTCGCATAATGTTGTCACTGTTCTGCGACGCAAATGTGACGACAAATTTAAACTGTGGCATTATGCGACGCAAATGCGACGGTTTTTTGTGACGCAAATAACCATCGCAAAACGGTCGTAAAATGCGACGGTATTGCCACAATTTTGCGACGAATGTTTTTGCGACGACGCTTAGTTGTTGCAAAACCGTAGCATTTTGCGACGGTTTTGCCACAAATTTGTGACGAATTGTTTTGCGACGAAACTTAGTTGCGGCAAAACCGTGGCATTTTGCGACGGTATTGCCACAATTTTGCGACGAATGTTTTTGCGACGAAGCTTAGTTGCGGCAAAACCGTGGCATTTTGCGACGGTTTTGCCACAAATTTGCGACGAATATTTTTTTCCATTATACGACTCAAATAAGTGCGAGAAAACCGTGACATTTAGCGACGAATTGCCACAATTTTGTGACAAAATATTTCTCTTTTACAAATTTTCATTTTCCCCCTGAACTTTCCCTCTTAACAATTTTCACACGCCACTATCAACTATCAAAAAAACAAATCTAATAAAAACTCACTCGGTAAAATCCCTAAATTCACTCTTCACTTCTCCAAATCGAGCCTCACCGCAACCAACCCTTTCCGTGCTTCGTCCACTCAACCGCCGCCGCGCTACTCTCCTTCCTCCCTCCGGACAAGCCAAACCGATCAAAGCCTTCACTCGCATGTGGTCGGGATCAGCATCTTCTTCCACCGACAGCTACCTCCGCGATTCGATACACATCTACTCTAATCGATCTGATTCTGAAATCGCCGGTAGGTACATGGCGTACTCTCCGTCTCCGTCCAACGCACCTCAGTCGCCACACCTCTCTGCTCGCCGCTCAGCCGCCGCTTCTGCTATCGTCGAGCAGGAGAAGTATGGTGTTTATACTCTTTTTTGCCATGATTATTGTGGCTGTGGCTTTATGAGATCTGTAATTCTGTATATGTTGATCTGTTTGATTGGATCTGAAGGAGTGAAGGTTTGGTCGAAAATTTAGTTGTTGGATGTTGAAAATTTTGACTTGGACATGCGTTCTGAGGTCTTCTTGCTGATCTGTGTGAATTGGAGCATGTTAACCTTAACCCTATGTTGATTAGTGTTTGATTTTTTTGTTTGGTTGTTTGAAATACTTGTCCTTGTTTTTAGTGCCTTTAGTTGCTACAAACTGAAACTGGTGAGTTCCTAGTCTGCATATCTAACTTAATCTGCAAGACAGAATAAGCCTAAGATTGAGAAATCTGTCTTCAGTCAATACTCAATTTCTCCAGAATAATGTCTTGGTGTTTGCTAGCTTTTCCGGGACTTCTATTTCAATGAGAACTTGATTTCACTCCAGAAATCTGTCTTCAGTGTTTGAAAGAAATTACAATGAGAACTTGATGTTCATTGAACTTATTACTTAGGTTACATTTTTGTTCAGTTTGCAGTTTGTTTTGCTTGTTTTCTTTTTGTACTTGGATCAACACTCAACAGCCTGCAATTTTATAGTCTTCAATAGTCGTATATTTGCTTGCTGCTCTGGTCTCAAAACCAATACCATTTTCCTGCCCTTGCTTTTTTTGTGTTGAAGGAAGAGAAGCGTGTGCTTTTGCTTTCAGTTTCTGATGTTGTCATTGAACAATGTATATTACTATATTGTGCCCTCATTTGTCTTCTTCACGTGAACATGTTGTTTAGCCTTGATTCATTTGATGGTATGGGCATATTAGAAGCTAAGGGTGGTGATGAATAAGTTATTTTGATGAAGCTGAAAGCCAAAGCTCATTTGATGGTAATAGAAGTCCTATGTTGTATGTTCCTTGTTGATTTTATATTCAGTTTATGAACTGTTTCATCTCTATTGTTGTTCTCACTTAAAGGAATGATGTCGATTGTTGTTCTCATGGGATTAGCTATCTGCGGATGTTATTGGTGGGTGAATACTTTTGTTCCTCTTCCACTTCGTAGCAGCAGCAAGAGGAAGGTATACAAATTTAGCTGCACACAAGTTTTTTGAATGGAATTCTTCTGTGCAGGTGACGTGCTAAGTATGGGACATGATGGAACGGCATTGGCCATGTCACTGATGATAGAAGGTTGCAAGAAGAATTTGAATGCAAATTGTAACTTCCCGCTGAGAAGTAGAGCAATGTAGAGCAACCGATGAAGGAAGCAGCATTATCGATCATCAGATACATTTTGGCTGTTGTAATATTTTTATTATTGTAATTTGAATTACAATTAAAAGAAATTATTTTGGTATGCTTGTTTGTAATATTCTTTTGAATTATTAATTTCGAAATATTTTTTATTGTATTAATTTCGAAATTTAATTTATAAATTATAATTTCTTATATTCAATTTCAGAAATATTATTAATTTTATAAAGGGACACATTTTTACCGTCATAAAACAGTGGTATTACTGCGGGCAACTATTTATATTGCTGTGGTAAATTCGTTATAAAATTGTGGCAAAACTGTGGTAACATTTATACCACTGTTATGCGACGGTTTTTTGACTATTTTTTTCGCGTGGTATAATCGTCGCATATCTGTGGCATATATCGTCGCAAATCCGTCGCAAAAACCGTGGTAAAAGTTATGCGACGATTTTGCCACTCGTTTCTCACACAAAATTAATATCGTCGTAAATTGGTAATAAATCAGTAAGATAACTGTGGTATCATTAATACCACACTTTTGTGACGGTTTTGCGACAATTTTAATTGCGACGGTAAATGCGTGGTAAAACCGTGGTATTAGTCGTAGCATAACGGTCGCAAAAGCGTGGTAAAAATTATGCGACGTAACATTCTGCGACCAATCAGTAATGGTCGCAAAAACCGTCGCAAAACCTCCATTTGCGACGGATTTGCCACTCTTTACCCACGAAAAACGTCTGTGGCATTTTAAATCAAAATTTGTAGTGTCGACAAAGCATCCGTCGAAAGTTATGTAAGCTGTAAAATATATGGAATTCTCAAAATATATGGAATGTTGCAATGTAATCAAAGTTGATCTAACCTTGCACCCTCTGGTCCTAAAATTACTTTAAAAAAAATCATAATACTTGCCCCTTGACGGAGGCGACACTGCACTGTCGTTAAGGTGCAGCGTGCTCTGTGCAAATAAATTTATAATATCCGCTACTCGCGACTACACTACTGGGTAGTAAGTGGTAAGTAGGGGTCGAACCCAAGGGAATTAGGTGGAATATGTTGTTCTTTAAGGATTTGTACAGCGAGGGAACGTGTTTTAGGTTGGTTGAGATTTTAGCGCGAGTAATTAAACTACTGTTTTTGGTTTTTTGGGTTTTTTATGCGGAAAAGTAAATACTGAAAATAAATACTGAAATTAAATACTGAAAGTAAAGAGTTAAGGGAAAGAAGACTTACAGTGGGTGATGCGTGATTGCGATTCCTCCGGTAGATCAGCGGTTGATGGTTGCGATTGATTGAGCGATAAAAGTAAATACAGGGGGGGTTTTTGATCGAAAGAAAACATTCGGTCTTAGGGGGCCTTTTATTATATCATGTTTATTCCTTTAGTAACCCTTCTAAGTATTCAAAAGTGTATCGAGGCCCTTTCGTAGCGCTCAATTTGCCACACTGTTTAAAGCAACACCTGTTCTATTTCAGTCTAGCGCCAATACCCGAGGGTATGCTAGCCTGTGTGCATCCACCTGATCTCACAGTGACGCTCGACCAGATGAGGTTTAAGATGAGTCGAACTCCTCGATAAGTTTTGCTTGTGACAGCTTCCACTTACCGAGTATGATCACGAATTCCCATGGAAGAGCTTTGCTTGTGACAGCTTCCACTCAACCTTGGAAACTCTGACTATAAATGGCACATAGAACAAGTTTTGAATACAGAGAAATTAAACTAAAAGAAATTAAACATTTTATAAAAGAAGAACACCCTTTTAACCGAATAAAGAGTTTAGTTACGACTATCCATGGAAAAGGACATCGTAACTAAATACTCAGGGGTTTTTGAAAACAGTAAGAGGGAAAGGGGTGGAATACTCAAGAACCAACAGGAGTATTCCCAATTTCCTAATGAATACTCAAGAACCAACAGGAGTATTCTCTAAAGTATAATACTCAAGAACAAACAGGAGTATTATTTCCAAAGCGTATAATACTCAAGAACAAACAGGAGTATTATTTCCAAAGCGTATAATACTCAAGAACAAACAGGAGTATTATTTCCAAAACCAAACCAAACTTACAAAGTAACCAAAACTTAGAGAGATAAGTGTTTTACAAATTTTGGGATGATTTTTTGATGATTTAAATGAGGAGGAGGAGCTCCATATTTATAGGCTAGGGGGAGGAGGATGGAGGGTGGAGATGGTGGCATGTGGAGGAGCATCCAAGGATGGAGGAGGAGGCTTTGAAGATGTGGAGGAGGAGCCTCCACTTGTCATCTTCTCATGGTGGCACAAGAAGCCGCCGGCGGCTTTGGGAGGAGATGGAGGAGGAGCCGCCAAGTGGAGGGAGGAGAGTGGAGGAGGGGGAGATGTGAGGGGGGAGCCGCCCATGTGAGGAGGAGGGTGGAGTTTTGCCACCCATGAGTCATCCTTCTTCACCTTTAGCACCGGTCACCATATGCATATGGATGAGTTTTGACAGTTTTGTACTGTCTTTACAAAACTATCAGTCTAATTTTACTACGGGCTGTCTTTGATAATTCCTCAGTTGGATTTGATTTGAGTAATTCATCGTCAGGATCTTGAGATTTCTTCGTTCAGCGTCTGATCTTGACCTTGGATTGACTCTTATCATCTTTTCAGCGTAAAATCCTCTCCTTAGCGTGTTTTCTCTCTAAGCGCCAAAATACCCTATAGAAATAAATCGGGACTAACAAGCAGAAGTTAAATAGACCAACAGTCTAATTTGGTGGGTTTTACTGTGTTTTTGATTCGTATAATTTTGGTCCATCAGATCACCCCACACTTTTAGTTGTTCGTCCCGAACAATGCTGTTAAAGGGTGGCACTCTAAGTTTGGTTTGTTAAAATATGAAAATTAGACTGTGGGACTCGATTTATCCTAATTCATGCATTACTTACTTATTACCAAATTGAACTGCGTAAATAAATAGAAGTAACTTGATACGTGTACCTTCGAACCGAGATGCAAATTATTCTGGATGTTTCGGGAGATAGCCCTTTTTAGGCTCCTGGACTGCAACCTCGGGATCGTCTCTTACTATATGGTTTCCTTGTAGCTTTCTCTAGCACGTGATTCGGTTCGGGTTTCACTGGTTTGAGTACTTTGATTTTCTTTTGGCGAGGGACTGCTTTTTGTAGTGAATCGGCCTTTGGCCTTTGTTTTGACGCTTTGAGTTCTTCACTTTTGTTCGGTTAAAACCTTCACAATTTTGGGCTTTAGGCCTCCTGATTTGCTTCTTCGAGCTTTTTGCGTCTTTGTGACTTGCAAGTCCATTTTCTCAAGCCTTTTTGGGAGGTCCAATCATCGCCCGCAAGCCTATGGAAATACCTCCCCGCTCTTCTCGTTTTTGCCGTTTTCACGCGGATCAAGGTGAGGGTCGCTCATCTATTTTCTCGACTACTTTGACTGTCGTTTCGCGCGGGTCAAGATGAGGGTCGCTCATCTATTTTCTCGGCTACTTTGACCGGAGATAAGACGGTCTGATTCCCGTCCTCGCCTTTTGCATTGCATGGCGGAGATGACTTCAATCTTCACTGAAACCCGAAGTGCAGCCTCCACTGACTTCGAAAACCATATAGTTTGATCTGATCCTTCAATTGCTTGCCAAGCCTCTCTAGGGCATTTCTATCAACTCCACATCCCTAGTTTATCTCAGCACAAAGGGACAAATGAGAAGTTACGTTCTAAGTTTTTAGACAGTTGAATTTTCACAAGGTAAATGCATGAATTTCGGTCTATCTTTTTCATATTCTTAAGTTCATACTTTCAAAAAGATACACTAAAAAAGAAAAACATGTTGTTTATTTATGTACACATGCGGTTCTCACCCCACACTTTCGAACGAAGTCGTGCCTTTCAGCACTACTTAGTTCGAAAGCCATGCAAGCAGATGTTATACGAGAAGGAAATGACTTAAGGAAAGGTAAGATCAGAACTCCCTTATTGTGTCGAATGGCATGAGGCTGGATAATCGAGGGATTTCGGCTGGGGCCTTGAACTCTTAGCGCAGGTGACGGAGGCGACACTGCACTGTCGTTAAGGTGCAGCGTGCTCTGTGCAAATAAATTTATAATATCCGCTACTCGCGACTACACTACTGGGTAGTAAGTGGTAAGTAGGGGTCGAACCCAAGGGAATTAGGTGGAATATGTTGTTCTTTAAGGATTTGTACAGCGAGGGAACGTGTTTTAGGTTGGTTGAGATTTTAGCGCGAGTAATTAAACTACTGTTTTTGGTTTTTTGGGTTTTTTATGCGGAAAAGTAAATACAGAAAATAAATACTGAAATTAAATACTGAAAGTAAAGAGTTAAGGGAAAGAAGATTTACAGTGGGTGATGCGTGATTGCGATTCCTCCGGTAGATCAGCGGTTGATGGTTGCGATTGATTGAGCGATAAAAGTAAATACAGGGGCAGTTTTTTATCGAAAGAAAACATTCGGTCTTAGGGGGCCTTGTATTATATCATGTTTATTCCTTTAGTAACCCTTCTAAGTATTCAAAAGTGTATCGAGGCCCTTTCGTAGCGCTCAATTTGCCACACTGTTTAAAGCAACACCTGTTCTATTTCAGTCTAGCGCCAATACCCGAGGGTATGCTAGCCTGTGTGCATCCACCTGATCTCACAGTGACGCTCGACCAGATGGGGTTTAAGATGAGTCGAACTCCTCGATAAGTTTTGCTTGTGACAGCTTCCACTTACCGAGTATGATTACGAATTCCCACGGAAGAGCTTTGCTTGTGACAGCTTCCACTCAACTTTGGAAACTCTGACTATAAATGGCACATAGAACAAGTTATGAATACAGAGAAATGAAACTAAAAGAAATTAAACATTTTATAAAAGAAGAACACCCCTTTAACCGAATAAAGAGTTTAGTTACGACTATCCATGGAAAAGGACATCGTAACTAAATACTCAGGGGTTTTTGAAAACAGTAAGAGGGAAAGGGGTGGAATACTCAAGAACCAACAGGAGTATTCCCAATTTCCTACTGAATACTCAAGAACCAACAGGAGTATTCTCTAAAGTATAATACTCAAGAACAAACAGGAGTATTATTTCCAAAGCGTATAATACTCAAGAACAAACAGGAGTATTATTTCCAAAACCAAACCAAACTTACAAAGTAACCAAAACCTTAGAGAGATAAGTGTTTTACAAATTTTGAGATGATACAAATGAGGAGGAGGAGCTCCATATTTATAGGCTAAGGGGAGGAGGATGGAGGGTGGAGATGGTGGCATGTGGAGGAGCATCCAAGGGTGGAGGAGGAGGCTTTGAAGATGTGGAGGAGGAGCCTCCACTTGTCATCTTCTCATGGTGGCACAAGAAGCCGCCGGCGGCTTTGGGAGGAGATGGAGGAGGAGCCGCCAAGTGGAGGGAGGAGAGTGGAGGAGGGGGAGATGTGAGGGGGGAGCCGCCCATGTGAGGAGGAGGGTGGAGTTTTGCCACCCATGAGTCATCCTTCTTCACCTTTAGCACCGGTCACCATATGCATATGGATGAGTTTTGACAGTTTTGTATTGTCTTTACAAAACTATCAGTCTAATTTTACTCCGGGCTGTCTTTGATAATTCCTCAGTTGGATTTGATTTGAGTAATTCATCGTCAGGATCTTGAGATTTCTTCGTTCAGCGTCTGATCTTGACCTTGGATTGACTCTTATCATCTTTTCAGCGTAAAATCCTCTCCTTAGCGTGTTTTCTCTCTAAGCGCCAAAATACCCTGTAGAAATAAATCGGGACTAACAAGTAGAAGTTAAATAGACCAACAGTCTAATTTGGTGGGTTTTTATATGTTTTTGATTCGTATAATTTTGGTCCATCAGCAGGCCCGGTAGTTCACGGAAGCTGCCTGGCTGATCCGATCGTGCTCCAAAAACCAATTCCTAAATAGTCAAATCATTCTATGCACCAAGTCGGTGAGAGCGACTTATTGGAAAAGTAAAATACAGAAAATAAAAAGATAGGAAATTAAAGTGCGGAAAGTAAGATAGTGTCGGGTTACCTCCCGACCAGTGCACTTGTTTAACGTTGTTGGCTCGACAGTACCTTATTCCTGGATCACCAGTTGGGATCCCAAGGGCGGCTTAAGTCAAATTTCGCCTCGGCTCCTGGATTGATTCTGCTTGGTCTTTTGCTGGGTGATGTGCTTGGGTCAGGACTCCATGGTTCCAGTGGTTTCGCGCGGTTATCACCATAGATGTTATATTATGAAGTTCTGCCACCGAATGTAAGTGATAACGAGCCCTTTCCCATGTTAATCTTGGCTCCCGTGGTGTAAAGGAATGGTCGTCCTAATATGATTGTTGGAAGGTCGTCCTTGCCGGATTCCTTGGTTGGTATCACATAAAAGTCTGTAGGAACGACGATTTTTCCCACACGGAGCATAAAGCTTTCTAGCACTCCAACTGGTTGGATACACGTCTTGTCTCCCAACTCGAGGGATATCATTGGTGGCTTTAACGGACCGAGCTCTAAAGAATAATAAAGAGGGTAAGGCAGAATGTTGACTGAGGCCCCAAGATCTATTAGGCAATGATGAATTTGGGTTTTGCCGAAAGCACATGTTACTGTGAAGGCTCCTGGGTCCTTGCTCATTTCTAGATATGCCTCAGGGCTCCAAGTGAAACGCTTTCTCGCCATCAGGTCATTTTGTTCCTTTATTCTTTCTTCATTCTCTCGGGTCACCTGAACTTCTAGGTTAACTTAGGTGAGAAGTCTCTCTTGGAACCGTCAGAGTCTACGCTTCCATTATCAGTATGTGTGATCCACGTTCTACCATTGATGTGTCGGTCTTCTTTTAGCACCTCCGTAATGTCTGACATCGTTACCACGCTAAGACACACCTTTGGATTCTGGATGGTCTGTGAAGGAAGTCTGCCAGGTTCATTAGTGAGCGTTGACATCGCAGTGGCGAGATGGGACATTTGTTTGGTTAATTTTGAAATTGCCCCGTCAGTTTTTGCCTGGTATTGGTGTAGCGAAGTACCCAATTGATTTATGCTTCCTGTGAGCTCCTTCATAGTTTCATCCAGCGACTTGGTTTGTTCTTGCTGATTTTGCGGCCCGGTTTGGAACTGATTTGGTCCTTTTTGCTGATATTGGCATGCTGATGGAGCGTTCTGGTTATACTGCCGGTGTGGGGGTTGGTAGAATGACTGAGCAGCTGGTTGAGCGTTCTTCTGAGGATAGTTGTTGTAATGCCAGCTCGGGTTGGTTGCTTGACCATTCTGTCTGTTTTGTCCGGCTCTGTCATTGCTGTTGTTGTATCCTTGGTATCCTCCAGCTGCATTCACTTCTGCTGGTTCCTCTTCTACTAATGTCGGGCATGGGTCAGTTTTGTGGTCCGTAGAGCCACAAAATTTGCAAGGCTTAACCGGAACTGGCTGCCTTCGTAGGATCTGAATCATCATCTCTTTTAACTGTTTCATCTCCTCAGACATAGAGTTCATTGGTGTTTCGGCCTTCGCCACGCTTTTTGTTCGGGAGAATTCTTCCTGTCGAGTCGTCTCCTCTCAGAATCGAGCATTTTCAGCAACGTCATTTATCAGTTGCCTAACACCGCTCAATGATAGATTCATTATGGATCCTCCAGCTGAGGCATCCAGAAGCATTTTGTCTAAAGGTCTTAATCCATCAATGAGGTACTCGATTATGAGTTTCTCGGGCAGTCCTATGGTACAGCAGCTTCTCTCCAAGTCGTTGAACTTTTCCAGGTAATCGTACATGGTTTCGTTAGGTCCTTGCCTGATGTCCTGCATTTGCCTTCTTACTTGAATTGCTCTTCCTGCTGGGTAGTATTTGTCTAAGAACTACTTCTGCATCTGAGCCCAAATTTTGATGCTTCCGGAAGGCAATGAAAGGAACCAATCGTTTGCCGCGTCAATGAGGGAAAAATAGAACGCCTTTAACTTAAAGTCGTCTACGTTTGTGCCATTCGGTTTGAGGTTTTGGCAAATCCCATTTAAGCGCTGGAGATGAGTCATTGCTGATTCTCCACGAGTTCCTGAGAATTTTGGCAAGTTCTGGGCCACTGAAGTGTTGATGACGATATTTTCTAGCTCCGGGCCTTCATAGATACACCACGGCTGAACTCTGAAATTTGGTGCCGAGAGCTCTCCTAATGTAGGTTCGCGGTAGTTGTTGTTATCTCTGTAGTAGTCATCGAAAGCGGGTTCTTGTCTCGGCACTTGTCTAGGTTGTGGGGGCGGTGGATATCTTGGGGGTTGTCGTACTGGACCAGCTGCATTTCGGTCCTCGGGTGGTTCTTGGTTTCTTCTGATGGCTTCCCTATCACGAGCTCGTCTGCTTCGGATGAGTTGCTCCGGATTATCCATAAATGGAAGTGGCACCTCATTGTTTCGATTGTACAGGTTCATCTCGTCATCATCTTGGTAGTCATGGTGACTTCCTTCGCGAGACATGGTTGTTTCGAGCGCGTATTGATTTGAACAACTTATTCGATGGCTAATTCCCCGGCAACGGCGCCAATTTGACGGAGGCGACACTGCACTGTCGTTAAGGTGCAGCGTGCGCTTTGCAAATAAATTTATAATATCCGCTACTCGCGACTACACTACTGGGTAGTAAGTGGTAAGTAGGGTTCGAACCCAAGGGAATTAGGTGGAATATGTTGTTCTTTAAGGATTTGTACAGCGAGGGAACGTGTTTTAGGTTGGTTGAGATTTTAACGCGAGTAATTAAACTACTGTTTTTGGTTTTTTGGGTTTTTTATGCGGAAAAGTAAATACAGAAAATAAATACTGAAATTAAATACTGAAAGTAAAGAGTTAAGGGAAAGAAGACTTACAGTGGGTGATGCGTGATTGCGATTCCTCCGGTAGATCAGCGGTTGATGGTTGCGATTGATTGAGCGATAAAAGTAAATACAGGGGGGTTTTTTATCGAAAGAAAACATTCGGTCTTAGGGGGCCTTGTATTATATCATGTTTATTCCTTTAGTAACCCTTCTAAGTATTCAAAAGTGTATCGAGGCCCTTTCGTAGCGCTCAATTTGCCACACTGTTTAAAGCAACACCTGTTCTATTTCAGTCTAGCGCCAATACCCGAGGGTATGCTAGCCTGTGTGCATCCACCTGATCTCACAGTGACGCTCGACCAGATGGGGTTTAAGATGAGTCGAACTCCTCGATAAGTTTTGCTTGTGACAGCTTCCACTTACCGAGTATGATCACGAATTCCCACGGAAGAGCTTTGCTTGTGACAGCTTCCACTCAACCTTGGAAACTCTGACTATAAATGGCACATAGAACAAGTTTTGAATACAGAGAAATGAAACTAAAAGAAATTAAACATTTTATAAAAGAAGAACACCCCTTTAACCGAATAAAGAGTTTAGTTACGACTATCCATGGAAAAGGACATCGTAACTAAATACTCAGGGGTTTTTGAAAACAGTAAGAGGGAATGGGGTGGAATACTCAAGAACCAACAGGAGTATTCCCAATTTCCTACTGAATACTCAAGAACCAACAGGAGTATTCTCTAAAGTATAATACTCAAGAACAAACAGGAGTATTATTTCCAAAGCGTATAATACTCAAGAACAAACAGGAGTATTATTTCCAAAGCGTATAATACTCAAGAACAAACAGGAGTATTATTTCCAAAACCAAACCAAACTTACAAAGTAACCAAAACTTAGAGAGATAAGTGTTTTACAAATTTTGGGATGATTTTTTGATGATTCAAATGAGGAGGAGGAGCTCCATATTTATAGGCTAAGGGGAGGAGGATGGAGGGTGGAGATGGTGGCATGTGGAGGAGCATCCAAGGGTGGAGGAGGAGGTTTTGAAGATGTGGAGGAGGAGCCTCCACTTGTCATCTTCTCATGGTGGCACAAGAAGCCGCCGGCGGCTTTGGGAGGAGATGGAGGAGGAGCCGCCAAGTGGAGGGAGGAGAGTGGAGGAGGGGGAGATGTGAGGGGGGAGCCGCCCATGTGAGGAGGAGGGTGGAGTTTTGCCACCCATGAGTCATCCTTCTTCACCTTTAGCATCGGTCACCATATGCATATGGATGAGTTTTGACAGTTTTGTACTGTCTTTACAAAACTATCAGTCTAATTTGACTCCGGGCTGTCTTTGATAATTCCTCAGTTGGATTTGATTTGAGTAATTCATCGTCAGGATCTTGAGATTTCTTCGTTCAGCGTCTGATCTTGACCTTGGATTGACTCTTATCATCTTTTCAGCGTAAAATCCTCTCCTTTGCGTGTTTTCTCTCTAAGCGCCAAAATACCCTGTAGAAATAAATCGGGACTAACAAGCAGAAGTTAAATAGACCAACAGTCTAATTTGGTGGATTTTACTGTGTTTTTAATTCGTATAATTTTGGTCCATCACCCCTCTCATGTAAATGGTAACCACTTTGTCTAATTTAGGTCGCACAATCTTGCAATGATCAGTATCACAATTGTGCACTAGAGTGTGCTTCAAATATATGTATCATGCAATGTATAATTATCCAAATGTAGTATTATTTCTTCCCATCATCACCTGAAGAAACATGGCCTACTTGGGCCCAGTCTTTCATAACTTCTTTGATTTCCTGTAAAAGAGTTCCAATTTAGAAGAGAAGTACACATAACTATGCTAATAATAAAAGTACCAAGGATTTCAGTAAAATAGAGGAAGAAGAAAGAAACGTGTTTGACATATAGATAAATATCATCGGTCAACTGTCAACTTTAATTTGATTAATTTGCTGCTTTGTTTTTCTTTTCTCGCTGAACATCACAAGCTTAAGACTGAAGTGTAACAATGCTACAATTGTAATTCTGATTCAAAAGCAACACAACCAGAACAAAGGTACCCACCTCAAGTATTGCAATAATAGCTTCAACTTTTCCTGCATGTAAAAACAGGCTTACATTATATTCTACGTACAGTTCCCAATCCCACATAAGCATTACTTCAAGATATAGTTCGGTCGTGAGTACCCGGCATCCCAGCATTCAATTATATTTTTTAGAGTGGGCATCTCTGCAACCGCTTTTTCCAAACTGACTTTCGCCAATTCTTTCATTAAAATTGCTTACAATATACTCCCTCCGTCCCAAAATTTACTTCTCATTTGTGATATTGCACAGTTTTTAAGAAAAATAATAAAGTAAGTTATTGTGAGTGTGATAAAGTAAGTGTGATAAATTAAGTGTGAAGATAAATGATTAAATAAGGTGGTTGTGAGTGTGATAAAGTAAGTTATTTTGGAAATGGGAAGAAAATTTTGGGACGCCCAAAAAGGAAAGTGAGAAGAAAATTATGGGACGGAGGGAGTATAAGCAACCGTGTATACTGGGTTATTCACGCCATATGCTACCCGCTTTGGATCCTTGGTCTGCATTTCTAACACTTAAACAACTGTTCTAATCACCAACCATGACAAAACTTAGAATTATCACCTTCAGGGTCAATATTTCCTTGACCAATACTTTAACATGGTCTTGCAATAACAGCATACTGGTCTGGTAGGTGCATAACTACATGATCCAGTGAAACTGCATGCTGAATCCTATCCACCATTGGATTAAGAAAATGTATTCCATCCCCCAATGTGTTATTGTATCTTCCGAACCTTTCCACTATGATTGCATTATTCTCCCTCACAATACATATCCCCCGATTGACTGGCTGACTAATTAAAGAAACTTCCGCAGACAAATAAACAGATATTAACATAACAAAAGCTAGAAAATAGCAGAGGAGCACGAGTACAAAATCTGCGCGTCACGCTGCAGTCGCCATTGATTGAGAGTAACGGGTCGGAGGTGGCAGAGAAGCTGGTGGGGGTGGTGCTGTCGAAAGCCGGAACAGAGGCGTAGTTTATGAGCAGATGATTTGGCTTTGTGATAGTAGTAATGGTATCAAATGGATGATTTTGATTATGTTAATATTCATATAACAAAGTAAATAGAACTAAAAAACCACTTACTTTAAAATAGTATGTACACTTTTATACAATTAGTTATGTTAATATTCATATTATAAAAAAACTAAAAAATATTTTAAAGAAACTAAAAAACTAAAAAACATCTTAAAAAATAAGCTCGAATGATATACTTTTAAATTCTATATAGGTAATAAGTTATATACTGCTCACAGCTTGCTTATTGATGATACTCCTCTCGACAAAGCATTCGTCGAAAGTGATATGGCATAGCTCACTACGAATAGTAGCTTGGGCTAGATAGGAACTAAATAAGTCGCAAGTAAATCGGTATCAATATGAAACAAAAATTAAATAAAAACAAAATACATCCGTAAAGGCCAAAGAAAATGTCACAAGTGAGTAGTGTAGCTCCATCCATTACAAAGGGAAACATTATCTTTAGTTACTGAACTTTGATTAGGGATATGAATTGCCTTATTAATATGAAGCTTCATACGCATGTACGTTTAGTTATTGCAACTGTAGAACAACGACGTTTATTTTGATGTAAGCGAGGAAGAAAATTTGTAGCACATTTGCGAGTCGTTCTTGCTTTGGCTATTTCGAATAGAAAAAACTCAAGGTGATGAACTCGAGCTAAACAAGTAATTAAAAAAAGCTAGAAAAGGTAAGTATGCAGATTTCAAAATTCGTAATGATGGTTTTCTTTGATTTAAGAATTGATTGTGTTCTTGTATTGATGTGTTTCACGTCAAAAAAAATGAATCATGCTTATTGTACACACTATATTGTATTATTGTTCATTCGAATCCTATACTAACATGTATCATGGTTGTAGAGACACTTCTGAATGAGAGATTTGAAATGTAGGGTTATGTTCCGGTAAGAAGTGTACTTTTGGTGAGAAATAAGAAGTAATCTCATCCATTCATTTTTGTCATCAATGGCTAGGATTAATTTACATAATCCGTAGCTTTACATAATCCGTAGCAGTATGTATATAAAAGCTACGGATTATCCTTTGAAAAGCTACGAATTATGTAATGCTACGGATTATCCTTTGAAAAACTACGTATTATGTAGACATTGATGACAAAGATGAATGGATGAGATTACTTTTTATTTCTCACCAAAAGTATCACTTCTCACATGATCTTTTCCCTTGAAATGTAATGTGGTTAATATTATTTCAGAGTGGACAACATGTGTTTTTAGTGAAAGCTATGCATCAGGCCAAGTGTTAGAGATTTCAAAGTGGAAATCAGAACACATTAATGTGGATTTGCACTACCAGCTGTAAAGGACGTGACTCGATGGATGATTATTGATAGATGCACTAAGACTACAAGCTTAGTTCCAATCATGACCAATTATGCGTCAAAATAATATGTCGGTGTGTGTATGTTATATGAGAGATTGAGATTGTATGATTTCGTGATGTACCAACTTCTGTTATTTCTAAGTCATGGCTCGCAATTCACAAATAGGTCTGGAGATCCTCTACAAGAGGTGTTAGTGAAATTGCATTTAAAAATTATATTTCATTTCAGACGAACTGTGAGGTGTGGGAAACTTAGGGCATGTTTTATTGAGCTTAAATTTATGTAATGTTAATTTAATTTATGTTAATTTATATTATGTTAGTTGAATTTAATTTAATTTATGTTAATTTGTGTTATGTTAATTTATTATAGTTTATACCAACCTAACATTACATCATCATCATGTCACCATCATCATCATGACATCATCATCATGTCACCATCATCATCAGCATTATCATGTCACCGTCATCATCATCATCATGTCACCGTCATCATCATCATCATCATGTCAACATCATCACATGACATCATCAACATCTTGTAACCATCATCGCATCATGTCATCATCATCATGTCACCATCATCATCATCAAGTCACCATCATCACATCATCATCATCATCATGTCACCATCATCATCATCATGTCATCACCATCAACATCATCATCATGTCATCATGTCATCATCATCATCATGGCATCATCTCACCATCATCATCATCATCATATCATCATGTCATCATCATCATGCCATCATCATACCATCATCATGTCATCACCATCATTATCATCATGTCATCACCATCATCATATTGTTATTCATCATTATAGTGCTATTCATCATCATCATCATATTACTATTCATAATCATGACTATTCATCATGCATCATGTCACCATCATCATCAACATATTACTATTCATCATATTATTATTCTTTATCATCATATTACTATTCTTCATCATCATATTACTATTCATCACCATCATATTAATATTCATCATCTTAGTATTCATCATCATCATGTCACCATCATATTAGTATATTACCATTCATCATCATCATATTCCTATTCATCACCATGATGCTGATGATGATGCATGATGCATGAAGATGATTGACGGAGCCCACTGCACTGTCGTTAAGGTGCAATGTTCTCTGTACAAATAAATTTATATTTTCCGCTACTCGCGACTTCACTACTGGGTAGTAAGTGGTAAGTAGGGGTCGAACCCAAGGGAATTAGGGGGATACGTTGTTCTTTGAGAACTATACTGGCGGGGAGCGTGTTTTAGGTTGATTGAGTTTTAGCGCTAATTAACTAAGTGATTTTTTTGGTTGTTTTTGGTTTTTTATGCGGAAAAGTAAATGACATAAAATAAATACTGGAAATTAAAGGGAGAAAACTTACAGTGGGTGATGCGTGATTGGCGAGTCCTCCGGAAGATGAGCGGTTGATGATTGCAGTTATACTAATATTAAAAGTAAATACAGGTGGGTTTTGTAATCTAAAGAAAACATTCGGTTTCAGGGGCCTTGTATCATAGTTGTTTATCATCGACCGCTAATGATCATACTAAGTGTTCAAAGATGAATCGAGGCCATTTCTAAGCGCAAGACTTGCAACATCGTTTAAAACACTTGTTCTACTTTAGACTAATTCCTCCTTTCGAAGTATTGACAGAGCCCACTGCACTGTCGTTAAGGTGCAATGTTCTCTGTGCAAATAAATTTATATTTTCCGCTACTCGCAACTTTACTACTGGGTAGCAAGTGGTAAGTAGGGGTCGAACCCAAGGGAATTAGGGGGATACGTTGTTCTTTAAGGGATTTGTACAGCGAGGGAGCGTGTTTTAAGGTTGATTGAGATTTTAGCGGTTATGACTAAGTGACTTTTTTTTGGTTGTTTTTGGTTTTGAGTGCGGAAAAGTAAATTACAGAAAAATAAATACTGGAAAATAAAAAGAAAGACTTACAGTGGGTGATGCGTGATTTGCGAGTTCTCCGGAAGGTGAGTGCGGTTGATTGAGGCAGTTATACTAGGAAAGTAAATACAAGGGGTTTTGTAATTCAAGGAAAGCATTCGGTTTCGGGGGCATTGCATCATAGCCTGTTTTATCATTTTAGTAATCCTTCTAAGTATTCAAACGTGCATCAAGGCCATTTCAAGCGCTCGATTTGCCACACTGTCTAGTCTTTTGCAAAAGTATTTGAAAATGAATCAAGGCCATTTCAAGCACTCGACTTGCAACACTGTCTAATCTTTTGCAAAAAAACGTAGGGCCCTTGTTCTACTCAGACTAGCACCCCATTTCAAGGTATACTAGCCTATGTGCATCCATTTGGATTGTCTTTTCCGATTTATCCAAATGGTGTTTGAGAGAGATCGAACTCCTCAGATAAGCTTTGCCATTTCAAGCATCCACTTACCCGAGTATGTTCACGAATTTCCACGGAAGAGCTTTGCCATTTCAAGCATCCACTCAACCTTGGAAATTCTGATCTAATATATGGCACATAGAACAAGTTTTGAATACAAAGAAAAAACACTAAAATAGTCTAAAATATTTTATAACACAAGTACGCCCCTTCAACCGAATAAAGATTAGCTACGATTATCCATGGAAGAGGATATCATAGCTAAATACTCGGGGGGTTTTTGAAAGACAGTAAGAAGGGAGAGGGGGTGGAATACTCAAGAACCAACAGGAGTATTCCTAATTCCTACTAAATACTCAAGAACCAACAGAAGTATTCTCTAAAACTATTATAATACTCAAGAACCAACAGGAGTATTATTTCAAACCGTTATAATACTCAAGAACCAACAGGAGTATTATTTCAAAAACCAAACTTACAAAGTAACCAAACTTTAGAGAGAGAAGTGTATGATTTGTGGATGGATGATATGAGGAGGGGATGAGCTCCTTTTATAGCCATAAGGGAGGAGAATGGAGGGCTAGGATGAAACCATGTGGTTTCATCCAAGGGAGGAGGAGGGAGGCTCCAAAGCCGCCGGTTCCAAGTCATGGAGGAGGAAGCCGCCGGTCATGGCAAGGCAAGGGGGAGAAGCCACTGGTCACCTTGGGGAGAAGAGGAGGTTTGTGAGTTTTGTGCAGTCTTTTCACAAAACTATCGGTGTATTTCAGCTCCGGAATGTCTTTGGTTGCTCCTCGGTTGGATTTGATTTGAGTAATTCAATGTCAGGATCTTGAGATTTCTTCGTTCAGCGTCTGATCGTGACCTTGGACTGACTCGTAACATCTTTTCAGCGTAAAATCCTCTCCTTAGCGTGTTTTCTCTCTAGAGTCCAAAATACCCTGTAGATATAAATCGGAACTAACAAGCAAAAGTTAACTAGACCAATAGTCTAATTTAGTAGGTTTTACTGTGTTTTTTATTCGTATAATTATGGTCCATCAAGTATCTTAGCCTTGTGTGCATCCACCTGATCTTTCAGTTACGATCGACCAAGTGGTGTCTTAGATAAGTCGAACTCCTCAGATAAGTTTTGCTTGTTACAGCTTCCACTTACCCGAGTATGTTCACGAATCCCCACGGAAGAGCTTTGCTTGTTACAGCTTCCACTCAACCTTGGAAATTCTGACTATATATGGCACATAGAACAAGTTTTGAACACAAAGCGGCATTAAGTGCAGGGTCTAAAACATTTTACAATACAAGTACACCCCTTTAACCGAATAAAGAGTTTAGCTACGAATATCCATAGAGGTGGATACCATAGCTAAATACTCGGGGGTTTTTGAAAACAGTAAGAGGAGAGGGGGTGGAATACTCAAGAACCAACAGGAGTATTCCCAATTCCTACTGAATACTCAAGAACCAACAGGAGTATTCTCTACAGTATTATAATACTCAAGAACCGACAGGAGTATTATAGTTTCAAACCAAACTTACAAAGTAACCAAATGTTTTAGAGAGATAAGTGATTTACAATTTTTGGATGATTGAAATAAGGAGGGGATGAGCTCCATTTATAGGGAGGAGAAGGGAGGAATGGATGGAGGAGATGATGGCATGTGGTTTTTGATCCAAGGGAGGAGAAGGAGGAAGAAGGAGGAGGCGCCACATGGGGGGAGCAAAAGCCGCCGGTCACCTTGGTGGGGGAAGGGAAAACCATCGGTGGCCGGTCACCATGGAGGGGAGGCTTCCTCCCTTGGCCACCTCCAAGCAAGGCCGCCGGTCACCTTGGTCCAAAGGATGAGTTTTGTGATTTTTGTGCAGTCTTTTCACAAAACTATCAGTCCAATTTCGCTCTGGTCTGACTGTGGTTGTTCCTCGGTTTGATTTGATTTGAGTAATTCAATGTCAGGATCTTGAGATTTCTTCTTCTGCGTCTGATCTTGACCTTGGAATGACTCGTAACATCTTTTCAGCGTAAAATCCTCTCCTTAGCGTGTTTTCTCACTAGAGTCCAAAACACCCTGTAGAAATATATCGGGACTAACAAGCAGAAGTTAAATAGACAAACAGTCTAATTTGGTGGGTTTTACTGTGTTTTTGATTCGTATAATTATGGTCCATCAGATCACCCCACACTTTTAGTTGTTCGTCCCGAACAATGCTATTAAAGGGCGGCACTCTAAGTAAGTTTGTTAAAATATGAAAATTAGACTGTGGTACTAGACTTATCCTAATTCATGCATTACTTACTTATTACCAAATTGAACTGTGTAAATAAATAGAAGAAACTTGATACTTGTACCTTCGTGCCGAGATGCAAATTATTCTGGATGTTTCGGGAGATAGCCCTTTTTAGGCTCCTGGACTGCAACCTCGGGACTGTCTCACACTATATGGTTTCCTTGTAGCTTTCTCTAGCACGTGATTCGGTTCGGGTTTCACAGTTGAGTTGAGCCTTTTTGATTTCTTTCTTCTTTTGGCGAGGGACAGCTTTTTTGTAGTGAATCGGCCTTTGGCCTTTGATTTGACTTTTTTGAGTACTTTACTTTTGTTCGGTTAAAACCTTCACAATTTTGGGCCTTTGGCCTCTTGATTTGCTTCTTTGAGCTTTTTGCTTCTTTGTGACTTGCTAGTCCATTTTCTCAAGCCTTCTTGGGAGGTCCAATCATCGCCCGCGAGCATATGGAAATACCTCCCCGCTCTCTCTCATCATTGCCGTTTCGCGCGAGTCAAAATGAGGGTCGCTCATTTATTTTCCCGGCTACTTTGACTAGAGATAGGAGGTTTGATTCCCGTCCCGCCTTCTTCATTTTTTATGCATAAACACTGCATGGCGGAGCTGACTCTTGACCTCAACTGAAAAACCCGAAGTGCAGCCTCCACTGACTTCGTAAACCATATAGTGAAATTTAGTCCTTCGATTGCTTGCCAAGCCTCTCTAGGGCATTTCTATCAACTCCACATCCCTAGTTTATCTCAGCAAAAAGGGACAAATGAGAAGTTACGTTCTAAGTTTTTAGACAGTTGAATTTTCACAAGGTAAATGCATGAATTTTAGATCTATCTTTTTCACATTCTTAAGTTCATATTTTCAAAAAGATAATACTAAAAAAGAAAAACATGTTATTTATTTATGTACTCATGCGGATCTCACCCCACACTTTTGAACGAAGGCGTGCCTTTCAGCACTACTTAGTTCAAAAGCCATGCAAGCAGACAATTACGAGAAGGAAATGATATTAAGGAAAGGTACGATCAGAACTCCCTTTAAAGTGTCGAGTGAACGACATGGCATGAGGCTGGATAATCGAGGGGGTTCGGCTGGGGCCTTGAACTCTCAGCGTAGGCCCGGTAACTCACGGAAGCTACCTGGCTAATCCGGTCTTGCTCCAAGAACCGATTCCTGAATAGTCATTCTTCAATGCACCAAGTGGGTGAGAGCGACTTATTGATAAAAACTAAAAGACAGAAAATAAAATGACAGAAAGTAAGATAGTGTCGGGTTACCTCCCGACCAGTGCACTTGTTTAACGTTGTTGGCTCGACAGTACCTTATTCCTGGATCACTGGTTGGGATCCCATGGGTGGCTCAGGTCAAATTTTGCCACTGTTCCTGTGTTGCTTCTTGCCTTGCCTTTTCCTGATTCCTTGCTTATGTTAGAACCCCATGGTTTTGGTGTTTTTTCTTTCCATTGCTTCTGAGAAGGTGAGGGAACTTTGACCATAGCTGCTGGTCTTGTTACTTTTTTGGTCTCTTTTGGCAGGTCAAAAATCTGCGTACCACGATCTGAGATAGGTATTATATCTGGCGGTTTCTTTGTATCCGTGCGGCTATTGTCAATGTAGAAATATGCAATTTTGCCACCGAACTTAAGCGATAATGAGCCCTTGCCCACATCGATCCTTGCTTTAGTAGCGTAGAGAAATGGTCGTCCCAAGATTATTGTTGGAGGGTCATCTTCGCTGGTCTCTCCCGTTTGTATCACATAGAAGTCTGCAGCAATGACGAGCTCTCCCACATGGAGTATTACGTCTTCCAGTACTCCAATCGGACGGATGCACGATTTATCTCCTAGCTCTATATTTGACCTGGGTGGTTTTAATGGACCTAGTCCTAACAAGTAATATAAGGAGGAGGGCATGGCATTGACAGCAGCCCCAAGATCGACTAAGCACTTATGAATTTGTGCTTCACCAATACCGCAGGTGACTGTAAAGGCCCCTGGGTCTTTATCTCTTTCCGGTTGTGACTCATGATCTGAAGTGAAAGCTCTTTCTATTGTCGGGCCATTCTGCCCATTCCTTGGCTTATGATTTGTATAATCGGGCCCCTTAATATTTTGCTTCGAAGCATAAATATTAGTTGGAGAGTCCCACTTCAAATTGTTATCGTCATCCCATCCAGACGTTGGTATGTCAGAGTGTATGATCGGTGGTGGTGTTATGCACACGGTGAATGCGTACCGTCCATTGTCAGCATGCGTAGCCCATGTTTTGCCATCATTGGGTCGGTCTTCCTCTTGATTCCAGTCAGGACGACGCCTACGGGTGAAGTGCTTGTTTGTAAGTTTGTAAGTTGGGGATCGTGCTACTTCTCCAAGTGTCGCCTTTACGTTTGACCTTTTCATCATGCTAAGATTCGCCTTTGGATTCTGGATGGTCTGTGAAGGAAGTCTACCAAGTTCGTTAGTGAGTGTTGACATTGCTGTGGCGAGATGGGACATTTGTTTGGTCAATTCTGAAATTGCCCCGTCAGTTTTCGCCTGGTATTGGTGTAGCAAAGTACCCAATTGATTTATGCTTCCTGCGAGCTCCTTCATCGTTTCAACAAGCGACTTGGTTGGTTCTTGCTGATTCTGCGGGCCGGTTTGGTACTGATTTGGTCCTCTTTGCTGATATTGGCCTGCTGATGGAGCATTCTGGTTATACTGTCGGTGGGGGGGGGGTTGGTAGAATGACTGAGCTAGTTGAGGGACAGCTGGTTGTGCTTCCTTCTGAGAATAGTTGTTGTTACGCCAGCTCGGGTTGGTTGCTTGACCATACTGTCTGTTTTGTCCGGCTCTGTCATTACTGTTGTTGTTGTATCCTTGGTATCCTCCCACTGCATTCACTTCTGCCGGTTCCTCTTCTATTAATGTCGGACATGCGTCAGTTTTGTGGTCTGTAGAACCACAGAACTCGCAAGGTTTTACCGGAACTGGCTGCCTTCGTAGGATTTGAATCATCATCTCCTTTAGCTGCTTCATCTCTTCAGGCATAGAGCTCATCGATGTTTCAGCTTTTGTCACATTTTTTGTCCGGGAGAATTCTTCCTGCTGAGTTGTCTCTTCTCTGAATCGGGCATTCTCAGCAACTTTGGTGATAAGATCCCTTATGCCACTTAATGATAGATTCATCATGGACCCTCCAGCTGAGGCATCCAGGAGCATTTTGTCTAAGGGTCTTAACCCGTTAATGAGATACTCGACGGTGAGTTTCTCGGGCAGTCCAAGGGTATAGCAGCTTCTTTCCAGGCGGTTGAATTTTTCCAGGTAATCGTACATGGTTTCATTAGGTCCTTGCTTGATGCCCTGCAGTTGCCTCCTTACTTGCATCGCTCTTCCTGCTGGGTAATATTTGTCTAAGAACTTATTCTGCATCTGAGCCCGTGTTCTGATGCTTCCGAAAGGCAATGAAAGGAACCAGTCGTTTTCCGCGTCAATGAGGGAAAAGTAGAACGCCTTTAACTTGAAGTTGTCTACGTTCACGCCATTCGGTTTTAAGTTTTGGCAAATACCATGTAAGCGTTGGAGATGAGTCATTGCTGATTCTCCACGCGTTCCTGAGAATTTCGGTAAGTTGTGGGCCACTGAAGTGTTGATGGCGATATTTTTCAGTTCAGGGCCTTCGTGAATGCACCACGGCTGAATTCTGAAATCTGGTGCCGAGAGCTCTCCCAATGTAGGTTTGCGGTAGTTGTTGTTATCTCCGTAGTAGTCATCGAAAGCGGGTTCTCGTCTCGGCACTTGTCGAGGTTGCGGGGGTGGTGGATATCTAGGAGGTTGCACTGGACCAGCTGCATTTCGGTCCTCGGGTGGTTCTTGATTTCTTCTGATTGCCTCCCTATCACGAGCTCTTCTGTTTCTGATGAGTTGTTCCGGATCGTCCACAAATGGAAGTGGCACCTCATTGTTTCGATCGTACAGGTTCATCTCGTCGTCATCTTGGTAGTCATGGTGGCTTCCTTCGCGAGACATGGTTGTTTTGAAGCACGTATTGATTTAAAGAACTTATCCGATGGCTAATTCCCCGGCAACGGCGCCAATTTGACGGAGCCCACTACACTGTCGTTAAGGTGCAATGTTCTCTGTGCAAATAAATTTATATTTTCCGCTACTCGCGACTTCACTACTGGGTAGTAAGTGGTAAGTAGGGGTCGAACCCAAGGGAATTAGGGAGATACGTTGTTCTTTGAGAACTATACTGGCGGGGAGCGTGTTTTTAGGTTGAATGAGTTTTAGCGCTAATTAACTAAGTGATTTTTTTTGTTATTTTTGGTTTTTTATGCGGAAAAGTAAATGACATA